>JBAMBD010000748.1:0-345084 GCA_037043625.1 Drosophila melanocephala | reverse complement strand
AGTTGATTTTACTTATTTGTCAATAATGAGCAAGATAAACAAATGTGATTGTATTGACTTATCCAGCTAGTCTAGTAATTATATTATTACTTGTAATGAATTAATCTACAAGGGGATATGGAAACATACCAAGAAGTTGTATGATAGTATAGCCTAAGGAATAGTAAATACCTATGTTTTCAAAGAGTTTCTTGTCTCAAAATGCAGATATAATACATTAGTTCAAAGAAACACAAACTTAGTATTGAATAAACTTTTGGTAGTGGAAGAGGCCAAGACTCAACTAACATGAAACGAAATATCGAAATTTTTGTATTATTCTATTTACTCAACTCGATTGGCAGATATTGTTAACCCAAACTTAGATCTGGTTCGAATCTTACTTGGTTAATTTTTCAATTTACTTGTATGACATAGAAGAAAGATGGCCTGATCTGTCGGTCTTCATAACTAAATGTGAGCGAATTTGTGCGGTTAATAAAGTTCAAGAAGAAGAATTCAGATCTTCAAAATTACTGCTTTGGGGACATTGCTATATATTTATAGTGGTTGATAGAATTTTGAGAATTATCTTTTGTTAATTACTTCCATAGAAAATTATTATTCTTCCCATTCAATCTATTGATAGCCTTTACTTTTGATCAGATCATAATCTCGGACTATTTATACTATTCTTAAAAAAGCATTGCACTTCTATTAAATAAATCAGTAAAATTTAAGAGATTAATTTAAAAAATGCTTTTGAATTTCTCCTTTGATATAGTTGATGATTTCTAATAAACACAATGGTATATATCTTCATTTAATTGTGCCAAATTTAGTCAAGTAGACTGTTTTATAAAGATAATCTACTTTTCAACCAAATCAAAGTCTTTATAAATTATTTTTATAGTATTGCTGAACTTTAGATGATCAAAGGAATTATTAGGCCAGGGATTAGGCATTGGTGTTGATTCTTACAATAATATGGCAATTTCTTCTGAGAATAAAAGTCAAATATTCACATTGTAGAGCTGTGAATCAACAGATGATCAAGCTAGTAGCAAATTTTGTTTTCAACTTGATCAGGCATATAGACTGAATTTGTTAAGCTCATTTACTGTTACTTTAAAATGAATTTAATTGAAAGAAGCATGGTGTAAATCGAGTCGAGGAAAGAAACAATTAAAATATTAAATAAGAGTAGAGTCGAGAATTCTGACAGACATTTAATACAAAAGGATCGGATAGATATTTATGCTTTCATCACTAAAACAAGTCTAAAATGAGTAAAGTCAGATAGTACGACTTGAAAGTATAAGGAATCTCCTCATAGACATTAGAATAATAGAGAAATGTCAGTGTGGCATGATTGGATTGAAAATACAATAGAAAATCATTAAAGAGGTTTTGATGCTTAAAATCAATGAAGCTTTATTCAAGCTATTACACTTTGAAAGATGCTCTGAAGAATTGATTTGTGTTTCGACAAACCATCCAAGCTCCTTATAAAAATAAAGAGGATTCAATACAATATAGATTTGTATAAGAAATTGACACGTTAACTGGTAGAATTCACTCTCATTAAATAAATCCTTTAGTTGATTAAATATTTTCGCTTAGTTTGATAAAAAACTTTGATTAGATAGAAGACTTTACATATCATAGAAATTTATAAAATGACCAAAAATATTTCCTTGCTCGAAAACCGTATAGCTTTCTGTTATGAATTAAGCATGCGAAGAAAACCATGTAATAGTATATCATCAAACAAATGGAAATCGTGTAAAACTTACCACGTAATCATCGAGCATGAAAAGGGAATAGAAGAGTCAGGAATTCTGGCCAAACTTGCTTAGTGCAATTCAAAATTATCTGAAGAATAATGAAGCAACAAATTCTGAAAGTTTCAGGTTAATTGAAATTAATTTATTCTCTAAAAACAAAGAAAAAAACATGATTGCATTATATTAAATTTGATGAAGAAAGGAAGTTTGGTAAAGCGAAATTCAAGTACACAAACTTAAAGTATTATCAATGAAAACGTAACAATTTTGCACAATATTCGTAAATTTTATTTTCATAATCAATAAAACATATGTTTGGAAGGTATTTAAATTAAATTTAATTAAGGAATGGGTCTAAAAACAAAAAAGAAATCACAACCCATGGATTTGAAAACCTATGTAGTCGTTGTGGCTGTAGTTGCTCCCGTACTTTTGGCGGGATTCTTTTTTTATATCTCTTTGAAAAGGGACAAGAGGGTCGAAGAATTCCCTTTGGATCACTTCGTTGTAGGTTTGCTTGGCGAGGGCAGCCTGCAAATCGAATCGCCACGATTCGAATATGTTTGGTTTAATCCAATCAATAGGATTGAAGAGGCTAAGGCAGAAAAGCCTCGGGAGGTTTTACTCCTTTCAGCCCCAAAGGCTGAAACTCCAACTCTTATTCAAAGAGAGTTGGAAAGTCTAGAATAATTCAAATTCTAGCTAATAGACTGTTCGGGAAGGGGAAGCCCAAACGTCTATTATGGACTGAAGAGGAGGTAGTTCTAAGCCATCTCTTCCTTGAAATTGTTTCAGAGTTATCTTTAGATAACGTCTTATTCGAGAAGATCCCAAAAAAGGTCTTCAATCAGCAAATTTTGGTTCAGAAAAATACTGGTCAGAAATATAATAAATAGATTTCAAGATTTTTTTTTAGCTTTTTTTTGGTATTTTTTTCATTTTTTTGACAGATTTTTTATAAAACTTTTTTCAAATTTCTGTTTATAAATTTATTTTTCAACTTTTTTTTATAAAATTTTCATAAAACTTTTTTTAGATATATTTTTTACTTCAAACTTTAATTTTTTACTGTAGTACTCTATTGTCGTTTGTTATCCTTTTTATTACGAATACGCTTCTAATTATTGGATGTAAATAAATTGCTTTCTCTACTAAAGAATATGTTTTTTACTAATTTTTTTTATGAATTTTAAAGAATTTTATTCAAAATTAAAAGAATCTTTGATTTTTGTCTGGTCAACTCATTTTAGTTGTAAGAAGTACGAACATTTTTGATTATATTTTTCTTATAGATGTCATATAAATAAGAGATTTGAAATTAAACAGCATTTATATATTTTTGACTAGCCTTAACAAAATCATAAAAAGTGATTGGTGAATGTTTATTAATAGATTAAATCTAATTTATTTACTTTTTCAGTTGAGTCAAATCAATAAGTTGAATCCACTAAGAATTATATTATAATATGATCATAAATATTATACAAGCCATTAGATTATTTGCCATTAAAACTCCTTTCAAAAATTTAAAAGAGAATAAAACTAAATAAATCATGGGCTTAAATATTGATTTGTTGCCTCCATCTTATTAGGTAAGAACAATCTATCTGTATTACTATTTTGCCTGTAATCTGTCCGAAAAGATAACACAATAATGATTTGACTTGGATTTTCTTATCTATTTTTTAAGTTGCTTTTGTATTATTAGATGTAGTGTGTTCATTTTAATGTCTACATCATTTACGGGCCATTTCTTATTCAATTTGGTCAAATCAATTGATCAGCACCTTATTTTTAACATCAATCACCCATATGCTGTGAACTTCTGGACTTTCCTTTTTCAATATTCGTTTTAAGAAGTCAAAGTAACCTTGCATTATAATCCATTCTCTTTAGATTAACCAAAATTGGGTGAATGATTTATTGAGATATTATATTCTGTCTTTCTAGAGGTGTGGCAGAATAAAAACTTCATCAACTGGTCTAACTGTCCAAAAATTTAAATGACTGAAATTTTTTATATGCATTCCAGGTTCAAAAAGTTTGCGATAATCTTCATTGAATTAATTGATGCCAAATCTTTAGTGTTCTCGATCAATCTTGGCAGTTAACTCTTTGACGTCATGTTGTAATTTTGTGTGCAATTTGAATTACTGCAGTGCCTAATATTAATTTAAGCCAGAATGGATAAGATTCAATATTTAAAATATTTGCTTCCAATAGATAAATAATTATATGGATTTAAAAAAGAATGATCAAAAAGGATCCATGCTACATCTATAGTTGAATAAAGCCTCCCTAATACCCCAAGAGACATACTTATAATTTCTCATATAATGGTCTAGGCCACCAGAAAGGATCAAATTAGCTCTTATATATGCTATTGTAAATTTTAAAAATGAAAAAAATAGGAAATTTTTATTGATAAATATCTTTCTTAATGATAAAATGTACCCTTAGACCTCAAATATACTTTTTACAACCAGATCACCGAATAAACAATAATGAGGTAAAATTGCCTATGTGTTCTCCTTTGGTGAATGCAATTATCGAGAAAAATACGATTTTATTGTAGCTTGAACGAAAATCTTTTAAAGCAGATGACAAGCATCGTAAATATTAGTACGATTTTATTATTAAGAAATAAAAAATCAAGCTATTAAATACGCTTGCCATAAAAACCAGTTATTTTCTAATTAAATAAATATGCCTTATGTAATTATGTTCACACATAACAACTTTATTCCTTGTATTAGACTACCATTTTGATAAGATATATGCGACTTATTGAGTATTCTTCTCAAATAAGCATATTTAATATTGATCTTGATCTTATATTTTTGTATCATATAAATCAACCTTGTCCAAATAAGCAGAAGGACCTCGCCAGTCTGTTATTATTCTCAATCTCTTAAATCAGTAGGGAAATGATCATTGTAATTTAATTCAAAATGCTTTATGAATCTGTTTTTTTTAATAAAAATTATTTTTTCTTTAAAAAAAAAAAACGAAACAACTAGAAGCGCCTGTGCCTCTATAGGAGGAAATTCTAAACCTCCTACTGAGGTCCTGGGCACTTGGAACAAATCCTAAGCCCACTCTTTCGAGCTTCGGGCAAGAATAGACTGAATAATGACTTGACATTATAAATACTATGAAATATTAAATTCCAGACAATGAATTAAAAACAGTTTTTAAATTAAATTTATGTTAAGACGTCTTTAATTAATACATTGGAGATTTTATTTTAAAAAATAGGACAAGATAATATTCTGAAATCAAAAGATATTATTATTTATGATAAAATCGTCTTTATCTAAAATTTTGGAAAGTTTATATTAAAAATGAGAATATTGTATTCCAAAAACCTAGGATACAATTCTTTATAATGACTTTGAATTTATTTGATGAAAGTTTCCCTTGTGTAATATCGAAAATAAAAACCTAATTTAAAAATGATTAGATTTGCATGGTTAATTCGCATAGATTGGTTTTAAATTTTAACCCATTTCTGCCAATCTCTAAAATATTCATCTTGTGAAAATTCAAATACTGAAATTAGTATTCACTATTTTTGAATTCTACTATGCTTCACCCCATTCTTTTAAATCCATGTGTAGAGTAGAATCTTTGAATGTTAGGATTGAAACTCATCATCTATCTTCATTCTTTCTTTTGATTCATATTCTCAGCCATATTTACATTATTTATGATGTCTTCGAGAAATTTTTATGGCTTAGATTTTTTTTAACTTTGAATTGAGCACAGTTGGAAGTCTTAGAAATTGATATGAAATATTTTATTCATAGTCTATCAAACTTGGGCCCAACGTTTTTATTGTTGTCTCCTTCTAGATTTAAATATATGAACCACGTATCAATTTAAACTATAAGATTTGAAGTTATATTATTTAACCAATTCCTAATTTCATTTATTCAGTTTTGCCTATCCATGATTGAACACATAATCTAACCTTTTATTTTCTATGGAGCATCAATTTGTTGTAAATGAAGCAGTAAGGAAAGATAAAATTAATATTTGTAATCATAGAGTGACTCCATGCTATTTCTTTACAACGCATCTTAATTAATATATACAGGTTTTGTATTTAATAGACTCCAATTCCTCTTATTCAGTAAATTCTTCTTTAAAGAATCATCCAGATTCAATTGTAAAACCTTGAAATTACTAATTTATTAATATTTTTCTGCAAATATTAACTAGTTTACTTTTCCTGATTTTTGAAAAGATTTTGATATTGAATTACATCTATTTCTTGTGATTTTTCTACATTCTTAAAGCAAAAATATCAAATTAAATACAAGCATTATGGCTTAAATCCAGCAGTTCTACTTAAGTTATATTGTTATCAAATAGATTCCTTTATGGGTCTGAAAAATAAAAAATTGTATCTAATTAGAATAATCTGCAAGAAATGATTCTGAAGAATATCATGTCCCGCTTCTAGCCTTTGACCTAAATTTATATTTTCGATAGATATACCATTGTGGGTAAGGTTTACAGCTTAAATTGTATATCCAATAAAGGTTCTGTCTTTATTTTCTTAATTTATTGAAAATGTTATCCTTAATATAAATAAGGATGACAATAGATATACAAAATTCAAGTTTGTAGTTACTGTTCAATAGTAGAGATGCAATTCCTGCATTCACATGACCACAACATATATGAGTTCGAACTTATGTTTGGTCAAACAACGTTATGTTGTTGAAGAAAGTACTAGTAAATGGGCACAAAGCCATTCCTCTTTGGTATAAAACATATATTTGCTCCTAGTTAAAGAATTTTACGAGGTGTCAGACCAAGTTTTATCTATTTGAATGGAGTTTTGTGGACATGGCTTCAAAAAACATATTCATTTCCATTTCCATAGTAACTTAGTGAAAGAAAAGTTAGTTGAAATTGTCTGCGAAGAATCTGTCGTGAGACGGATGACTGTAGCCTTTTCGTGGTTGCCCAGATAAGTAACACACTTATGTCCGTGAAACCAATAACAGTTTATATTAGAACGTCAAAGCCTTCCTATAAAGAGAAACCCCCGAAAAAAGGGGGAGGTGGGGCCGGATGCACATGTAAAAAAGGGCTTGTCCTAAGCTCGAAAGGGTGGGCTTAAGATTTGTTCTAAGTGCCCAGGACCTCAATAGGAGTTTTAAAATTTCCTTCTATAGAGGCACAGGCGCTTCTAGTTAAATTAATTTGGGTTTTATTTTTTAGTTGAAATTGTTGATCCAATTGAGAGCAAGAAAGATATCGATATATAATCATTAAGGTAAAGTCTCTAGACTGAACAATTGCCTTATGCAATTTTATAGTACCCCAGGGATTTGTCATAATTTCTACTGAGTGATGAAATAATTAATTTCGACAGTTTAAAACTGATAAGAAAAACAAATTCCGAGAAAGATTAAAAAATAATTAAAATCATAGTAAACTTATTCATGATTAATTTGTATTTCTCTGAAACTATGTTGAATTCAAATATGCTTCAAATAAGTCTTCAAAAGTGAGATTACAATAAATAAGATTGCTATGACTAATTAAAATGAATAAAATTTAATCAATTATTGATTTTCTGGTCTCATAGCTGGGAAAAATAGCACATCCCTGATATTTGCAGCATTGGTGAGATACATGGTCAATCTGTCAATACCCATTCCCCATCCTCCAGTTGGTGGCAAACCATATTCGAGTGCCTTACAGAAATCCTCGTCGATAGGCATAGCTTCTGAATCACCTGCACCTCTAGCATTCATCTGTTCTTGGAATCTTGCTCTCTGAATAGATGGAATATTCAATTCTGTATAAGAATTGCAAAGCTCTTTGCCATTGACAAAAAGTTCGAACCTTTCAGTTATACCCTTTCTATTTCGATCTTCCTTGGCCAGTGGGGACATTGCAGTTGGGTATCCAGTGATGAATGTTGGATTTATGCATCTTGGCTCCAAAAACTCTCCAATAAATTTGTCTAAAATTCTATTCAACGTTTTTGGTTCCTCAACGAATAAATTCCTGCTTTCAGCCGCCTTGATCAAAACATCGATGTTCTGTTCGATATTCTCGCCTGTTAGCTGGAGATTCAATTCACTGTTCAGCTCGTCCAGAATGTCAAACCTTTTAAATGGCGCTGTGAAATCCAAGGGAACTTTAATGTCTTCCAATTCTTCCTTGTCGAGGCCTCTTTTATTGGGCTCGTAAACAAATTGCTTAGAGCCTTTAACTGCCATTGCCAATTCTTCGAAGAGATCTTCTGTGATTTGCATGAAATCTTTATAGTCTCCGTAAGCCTTATAAGCTTCAATGGATGTAAATTCCGGGTTGTGAGTTAAATCAATTCATTCGTTCCTGAAATTTTGCCGATTTCAAATACTCGGTTTAATCCGCCAATAACAAGTTTCTTTAAATATAATTCTGGTGCAACTCGCATTAACAGCTCATGTTTTAATTCGTTGTGATATGTCTGAAACGGTTTGCCAGCGGCACCGCCATGAATGACATGCATCATTGGAGTCTCTACCTCTAAGAAGTCTCTTCTGTTAAAGAACGATCTTATTGTGTCTACGATTTTAATTCTGCTAATGAATCTGTTTCTCGAATCTTTGTTGACTAACAAATCGATATGTCTTCTCCTATAAATTGTTTCTGGATCTTTCAAACCTGACTTCGTGGAAGGAATAACTCTTAAACATGGTGTGAGTAATTTCATGCTTTCCAGAAAAACAGAAGGTTCCCCAGTCTTGGATCTGCCACAGAAGCCGTTGAATCCAACGATGTCGCCTCTTCTTACAAATTCTGCAACTTGAATCAATTCCGCATCTGTACTATTGATAATGAGCTGAATAGAACTTCCATCTGACTCCACGACTAAGAAATAAAGCTTTCCATGTTTTCTAATCACAGTGATCCTTCCAGCGCTTTGGACAGTTGTGTCATCCTTGTCGCCATTCCCAAATTTGGATGACTTCTCAAGTAAATCTTGAAATGAGTTCTTAACTTCATACTTGTGTGGATAGATTTCCATGGTGCCTTCTACCTTCTTGATCTGTTCTTGTCTTTGGGTAAAAAACTCTTCATCAGTCAATTCTTTAGCTTCCTTTGCACACATTTACATCCCTGATTTGTAAAAATTAAAAGAATTTTTATTTGATCACTAAAGTAATCGTATGAAACAGTAATCAAAATCTAAACTTATGAACATGTTTGTTCAGTATATTTAAATTACATTTATATCTATTCAGCAGAATTTTTATTGAGTTCTTGGCTCAAATCCCGTTAGAAAGAGTTTTTTATTGTAAAAATTGATCGTCTAAGGATTCGAACTCAATCATTAATTATTCAACTGACAAATAAAAACTTACAAGTTCTAGAATCCATGCAAGAAATTCATCATATTCTAGAACTAAGGAGAAATGCTAAAAAAGAAGAAATAAAAACTAAATTTTATAAGTTGGCATTCATGATTCATCCAAGGAATAAAGATACCGGAAATGAAATTGAATATATCAAACTACATACAGCATATAAAAAATATTTGGTCGGGGATGATTTCGTAAATTGCTATGATATATGTACAAATGATATGAAAGAGTGTGAATGCAGATGTGGTGGGATCTACAAGATTGAGGAGGGATATATTGGTAGGATGGACTGCGAATATTGCTCTTGTTATTTGGAAGTTGAAAGTCCACTGCTTCAACTAACTTGATATTATTATATCTAATTACAAAATTTTGCTTAATATCTTTTTTATGAATCAAATAAAGATATATTAGTTCGAATTAATTGTCTCCTTATTATGCAAATTGATTAAATGATAGATTATATAAAAAATTTTATTAGCCGATATTACTATTGAAAAATGTTTTCATGTTTTTTTAAATCGATTCATATCACCAAATTGATCTAAAAATAAATCAGTTTAGAAAATAGATTGGTATTAATTATTTATTCAATAAATAAAGTCTTTGCTCATGAATATCTAGATCATAAATGTTAAAATATACAATTTAAAAACGATTAACGCTAGAAGAAGATAAAGACAATCCTGATGCAGTAGCTAATGATATAACTATAATTTCTGGCAAGCCTGCGTAACGCAGTGGTACAAAGTTGACTTCGGATAATAACAAAAAACTTGAGGCTAGGCTGCGAATCCAGTTGAGTGAAATAATTTGGGTCCACTCATAAAAGACATATAAAGCGTACCCAATAAAAGTAGAACAACTACTACTTAACTGAAAAATTGCTGGCAGAAGAAAAAGTCCTTGGAGAGGACTGTGTCTTTGGTTAAATAGACTGCGAGGTTGCAAAATATGGTTGTAGAATGTATTTAATAGAAAAGTTTAAACAGCAGATGGTAAAGCCTCAGCCCAAGCATACATTGTTCCTCTTGTCTCCAGTGATCGGGTATAATCGGTGTGGCCGGTGGACCTGTGGGCGGCCTTACAGCCAAAAGAATTTAGGATGGTGAGTTTGCTTGTAAAAAGCGGTTTCTTAACCATTCGACGGAGGAGATTAGTACCTTCAGTATTAGAGTTTGTTTTTCATGATTTCTCACAAGATATTTATACAGCTTCTAATAGAATGCAAATTGAGGTAATTTGCTTGCACTACATTGCTAAAAACACGAAATGAATAGACACATTCAAAGTATCACTCTAAATTCACGGCTAATCCTAATCACATCCTGGCGATCATTGATAAATAGAAGTACCATATATGTTTTATATCCAAAGTAGTGTGATTTTATACCAAACTACATAGTAACATCCGTCATATTATAACCAAGGTTATAGAGGAAGACCATGTGATGTAAATACTCGATCATTATATATCTATCTACTAACAAGATACTTGTTTTACAGACAACTCCTCTCCTTCTTATTTTTTACAATAATAAAAAATTTCAAGGAGTTAAAGAAAAGATAATCTGACTCTTAATTTGAAATCAAAGTTTCTGCAAAACAAAAAAAAACGAAACAACTAGAAGCGCCTGTGCCTCTATAGGAGGAAATTTTATATCTTCTATCGAGGTCCTGGGCACTTAGAACAAATCCTAAGCCCACTCTTTCGAGCTTCGGGCAAGCCCTTTTTTATCCATGCCGCACACACCTCCCCTTTTTTCGGAATTTTTCTTTTATGAGAAGGCTGTGACGTTCTGATATAAACTGTTATTAGTTTCATACACATAAGTGTATTACTTATCCAGGCAACCACGAAAAGGCTACAGTCATCCGTCCGTCTCACGACAGATTCTGCCCAGCAAAGTTTCTGCAAACAAACTAAGAGAAGATTTCCCTTTTTTCTCTAATCTAATATCATCTCAGACTGATTTAAAATCGGTGATTTCTCCAGAATCTCTGAAGGCTACTATTTATGCATAACACTTGTATTTATGCAATTGATTGTATATTTCAAGTCTGAATAATAAAATATTTTGAAATTTAAAGATTAATATCAGTAATTTCTATATTTTATAAAGAACCAAGGAAACAACGTAATTTATAAATAATTCAAACGAACTATTATCTTTCTTCTCAACTGTTTCTTAGTTAATCCTTCATAACTTTATTAGCTTTACAGTCAAGTCCTGAAAATAACAGAGAAATAAAATTATTCCCCTTAAACTGATTGTATTTATCAGGTAGTTAAATTTTAATATAAAAAAAAACAATTAAAATCAGAATATTAAAATACTTTAATCAGACTCATCATTGAATTGAATGGGTTTCTTGGCTTTGATTCTCTTTTCCTTGTTCTTTGACTTTGTGCTGCATCTAGGGAAAGCTTGAGAATGCTTCTCACCGGGTGATGGTCCCCAATATTTGGCTGACTTTCTTTTATTAGCGTCTGCACTGATCAAGAACAGATTGTCTAATGATCCAGCAACATTCATGAAAGTATCAAGGGTGGTTATCTGTCCGCCGTTGGCTTCGATCTTCTCCTGGACACTCTTGCTTCACTGAAGGGCAACAATTTTGACTGCAGGGAATTGCATTATTGTTTCATAGTCCAAAACTTTGGCAACAACTAAAGCAACTGAGTCAGTCTTCTTGCTCTCTTCCATAGCTTTGATTAAAGCTGAAATCTTCAATGGTGCTCTGGCTCTCCTGGTTGTCCTCAGTTTCTTTTCAATTTGTCTAATTATAATTGGACAGTTTTCAACAGCTGTATCAACGATCTTTTTAAAAAATCCCTGTAAAGCAAGCAAATTCTTGTTGTTTGACTTGGAAGCTTTGGCTCCGCCTCTAGCAGAGAATGGCAGTTTGGAATAATTGATACGGTTCATGGGGATTAAAATTTTTAAAAAATAAATAAATTTTTAAGGAAGTGAAGAACTGAAGTAAGAACGGTATCTTAGAGATTAAAAATGATCTGAATGGCAGTCCAAGCTCGGAAGGATATGTTAGACTTGGAATTAGAAAATATTCATTAAATTTTATTTTAATAATTTTGTATATATTTGAGAGAGAAGGTGTTATTCTCTTAAGGATCCTTAAACTTACTCCAATCATTAATAGAATTACACTTTGCTTTGTAACTACAGGTGTGATGCTTGTAAATAACTTTAAGCAACTGTATAATTAAATATACTTGTATTTACTTTCTCTTTCTTTAAAGATATTAATGATTTGTGCCTTAAAATCTTCTATTAAAATTCTCATAGCAAATCAATCAATAGAAATGAATTGTAAATGATTACTTATCACTTTACTGATCATGTCATATTGGTGAGACTACAATGATTAGTGAGGTTTAGGTATAAATATTAAGTTATATTTAATAGGTATTTTATGAATTATAAGTTTTTTCAAAACCTGAAAATTTAAAGTAAAAATCGTTTAAAACGGTAATTAAATTAAATTTTGATGATTCAATGGGAAACCCTTTATCTTTCGGAAGCTTTGCTACAAACTGTGTGTATTCATTGCCAAAATTTCTTTCACCCCTGAATGTAATTTATTAATGAAGACACAACACTTACATTTCTTCGGCAGCTTAGATGTCCATTCTTATTTAGACCTTACGATCTTGCATCCTTTTTATCTTCCTATACTTTTTTATTTATACACTGCATTTGCTGTGTAGACCCGTTATTATCAATTCATATATAAAAGGATTAGTATATTCAAGATTACTTACTATTTATAGGATTAATTCAGTTAAAAGATTTGAGCTAAAAGCCCCACAATTTAGAGTTATTCAACAAAGGGAATACGTCTTGTAATTCTGATCTTTTCTAAGATTTTTTGAAAGAAATTTTAGTCAAAAAGATTATCGATTGATTTTTTAGACATCATTTTTTATTATTGTAAATCTGATCATTTGAGAATAAAAATTTTATTTTTCATGGAAATTATTGTTTAAGATTAATGCAGTGAGATTCCAAAGGGAAAGGAGCAATTTCATTTTATTTATCAGTCTTGTAAAGTTAATACAATAGAGAGGAATTGGTTTTCTTTTAAAAACTTAGGAACAACTGATTATTAAATGTAAAATAAAGTTTAGTTACTGAACCAATATTGGATGTTTGATTGACAGCTCATCAGTCATGTCAAAATCAATGATTTCTGTCTTCTTTTAATTTGCCATCTTTGAATTCAAAAATCTTATAAAAATATTCTCGAAAATAAATTATTTATTCGATTTGGTAAACTTTTACCATTCATTTTCTATGTTATTAAATTTATGATTTATTGTTTTCTATAAAGGGCACTTTGATCTTCTAGTAACTTCTGGCTGCTTTTTGTATTCAATTCTTGTTCTTTGAGCTTAGATTGAGTGATTGTTTATTAAAAAATCTTTCAAGTCATTTTGATTATAAAAATTTACTGTATTCATTCATTGAGCTTGTTGTTATTTCTATTCGATTTTCTAACTTTATTAATGTATATTATAATATATATAGTAAAATGACTAATTATTTATAAGGATGTTGTGGTTCTGTGTTGTTTCATTTGTATAATGCTGTTCTGTTTGAAATACAATTTTTTGTTAATTTTCCGTTGAAATTTATTTTTTGATAAAATTTTCAATAAATTGCTTCCTAATTCAAGCAAAAATAATATTCTAAAGATTGAATCTCTAATTTCCGTGAAATACTGTTTTAATTTTAGATCATTTAAGTTCTTACACTGTGTTTGTTCAAGATTTCAACTGCTTGTTGGCACCCGACTTTAGTAATTTCAAATTTCGTGTCATTGTGCCAAGGTTTCAATTTTTATTTTAATATATATAACTGATATTGCTGTGATGATTTGGAATATTATAAAACTATATCAAGTGATGTTTAAAATGTTAGAAGTTAAAGTGGATATCTGTGAATCGAATAATTGTATAAATTAACAGTGTAATCACTTAGGAATCAAATTGTACTCCAGATCTGTACAGTCAATATATTCTATAATTAAAATGGCAGGTTTATTAGCTATGATAATTTTTTGATCAATTTCAATCGGACTAAAACCAATTACATGTCAAAAAAATCATTTGATTCATATTGATATGACACTTATTCCATGGATATACAAAAATCAGATTGTTCTTAAATATTCATCCACTTTCATATTAAATCTTGATCTACAGACCTAGCATACCCAATTAAGCATTGATAACTAGAAGTGTTTTATCTTAAAATGCATTAGAACAACGTTCACGCTAAACAGTGAAATGACATAGTAAGACTTTTTGACAAAAACTTACATATCCTCTCTAAGGACTTCTGATTTTTGGTCTCCAAGAACAGGTATTCTGTTTCCAGTACTTTGAAGCATCTAGAAAGAGCTAATCCTTATGTGACTGGGAATTGGCTATATCTATACTGACAGTGTGTCTGTTCTTGGTTTCACACACATAAGTGTGTTACTTATCCAGGCAACCACGTAAAGGTAACAGATTCTGCCCAGTTAGTTTATATCAGATTTTATATAATATGATGTACTACTATCAATGTATCTTACTAGATGAGCATCTATCTTCTCGGTTATTATTAGCGGAATACCTGGTATTTCGGAATAAATCAATATAATAGTACATTCTCAGGAAAAATCAATACCTAGGTTCTTTTTATTACTAACACAAGATAGGATTCAATTCTAAAGCCTTTGAAATTAATTATATAGAGATGGATAATTATTGTTAGATTCGATATAAATATTGAGCTTAAAGATAAATTCTACTTTTACATTGATACATATTATTTGTTAAATTATACCTGTAAGGCGGGTGTCAAATATAAATATTCATAGGATCTAATTTGATGAATAATTGAATATAGAATATTAAATACATTAAATTTTAGATAATAACCACTATATTTTAGCCAACTTGAATCTTTTACTCTTAAATATAAGATATCTTAATCAAATCGCAGCTGCAAGATGAACAAACTTGAATACAGGATATTAAATACATTAAATTTTAGACAATCAGCACTATATTTTAGCTAACTTGCATCTTTTACTCTTAAATATAAGATATCATAATCAAATTGCAGCTGCAAGATGAACAAACTTGAATACAGGATATTAAATGCCACTATATCTTAGCCAACTTGAATCTTTTACTCTTAAATATAAGATATCATCTTAATCAAATTGCAGCTGAAAGATTAACAAACTTGAATACAGAATATTAAATGAAATATTTCTAAAAGTGACTAAATTTTATAACATAAAGCTTTAAATATATATTACACTAATTAAACGCTTTTTAATTTAGTATAGGAAAAGTACAGCTTTAGGAAATATACTATGATTCAAATGCTTTTAGTTCTGATTGCTGATTCCAGTGCGATCATTAAATGTATTAGTGGGGTGCTTTTTTGATCTTGGATCATCCTCAAACTTGACAGACCAGATATTTTTTAAAATACATGTATTGGAAATCTGTTTCATTTCAGTTTCCTGAATATTGGTAGGATGAGGATTTGGATCTATACTACATGAAGTACGTCTTTTAGGGAATAGGTTTTCATCCCCTTTCTGAGACGAATCAGAATCTAGGTCATAGTGGAAGTTTTCCTGCTGGTTCTCTGATCCATTTGAATCCATGGCTCTGACATTCTTCTTATAAGATCTGATTGGACTAGCATGGTTAAATTTATTTGGCATCTTGTCATAAGGCATGAAGTGCCTAGGATTTTGAAATGATCTTCTTAAATAAGGTACCTTTTTGTATGGATTATAAGGTGAATCGTTGTAAACAGGTGTATAATGTGGATACCTGTGTATATGTGGATTGAAGGGAATCTCGTTGATTTTGGGATTGAAGTTTCTGTGAATTTGACTGTTTCTGAAAAAAGGTTCATCCTTACTGCCAAATTCGCCAGGTCTTCCAAAAAATTGTTTGTGTGACATGCTATGCTGGAACCCCCTCGCTAGGGGTGACTCGTAGTTGGGAGGAATGTTCTCGCTGTTGCCATTAGGTAAATTTGAAGTACCTTTCTGATTTACAAAAACATTATTTCTTCTCTCACCGTACAGGTGTACAGGATTAATTGGATATTTACCTGACCTGGGCATTCCTTCTACAAATTGGGGTGCTTGATGAATATAATTGCCTTACATTTGACTACGACTTTCTGCATACTGAATAGGTGTTGGCTTATTCTTGATTTTACTGTTGTTCCTTTCCTCTATAAAATTATTTCCTGAATAAATGCCATTTCGCTGCTCGCCAAATACATGTACGGGATTTATTTTAAAAGGATGCTGAACGACATTCAAATTAAAAACTTTGCCAGTTCTTCTTTTGAAATTTTCCATCGAATTTTCTTCGGCAATTTTGCTTGATTCTGAATTTATTGAAACTGAATTTTCGTTGCTTCTGTCTGAGAAGTCCAAAATCTCTCTTGGTTGTTCTTGGCTTGATAAACCTGTGTTGGTTTGCTTGCACTTTTCAACAAAATTTAAAAATAAAAAGGCATCATCAACATTCACTTTGGACTTTTTCGTGTTGGTTCGAAACGGTAACTCCATTTCTATTATGTTTTTGATCCTATAATCTTCAGATTCATCCTCAATATTGTTTTCTTTATCCATAGGGAATTTTTAATAAATTTATTTATGAAGTTCCAAAACTTTTTCTCATCAAAATCACACTTGACAAGATCGGAATAAATCAAGATTTCGTTCATCCCTGTTTACTATTAGCATTATTAATTTCATTAAAATCATTTCTTTAATAATTTAAAGTACAACTACAATAAAATATTTGTTGAATTCCAAGAATTGCAATTAATTTATCAATTGATCAGTGATTATTAATTGATTTTTTAATCAATTTCAATAAAATCTGTTGAATTTAAAATTTTTTAAAATAACGACTTAGCACACAAGGAATAAATTAAAAATGGAAACAGGAAGGAACAACACTGAAGCTTACCTGGAAATGTAATTTTGACTTCAGCATTTTATTTGGTTGGTTAATTGGTTTATAAACTATTAATTACTTTACAAAATTAAGAATACTTAATCTACAATCAAATTAATTCAACTATTGATTCCTCAATACTGAATATTGAAAACCTTCAAAATTACGAGATATTGATTCGTTGTTAGATGGGATCAAGATTTGAAGTTAACAAATATTAATTTCAAGGTATAAATGTGATAATTTGAAGGAGTTATCAAAATTAGAGCTAGTAAGATGAGAATATTTTTGAGCTATACATTGTTATAAATTGGAACAGTCAAGGAAATTTTAATCAAAACCATTCATTGAACGAATTTATTAACTCGTTGATTAAAGAAATCTCAGAATTCTAAAGACTAAAAATCCAACCATATTTAATTAACCATACTAATACTTTTTATAAGAGATCAAGACAAATTCAAATAAGTGTTTTAAAATATCATTATATGAGAATATTATAAGCAACCAATATCTTTTATTTGAAGTGAATTCGTTTAATATAATTTCCTGTAAAATATGAATTTCTCTTCCATCCTCTTGTTTGAAGGGTATATGAAAAAATTATTTTTTTTATTGAATATTCATTACCAATAAATTTATTTATTTGATTTAGTGACATAGACTTGTCAGTCAATGAACAGATCTGTAAACTCGATTTTTTTAAATTAAAATTTAATTCTAATTATTCTTTCGTAGACAATTTACTTGATTGTATAAAGAATTTATTTAATGGATAAATCTAATAGTTATTCTTTGATTGATTCCTTGTAAGTCTCTTATCTATGCCAGCTGATCTAAGCACTTAACGCTCAAGACTAATATGATTGTCTGCTACTTGATTGTAATAATTATTTTGACACAATTATATTTCTTGATCAGATTATCTTTACATTTCCTATTCTAGATTTATTTACTATCTTGCTTTAAGTTTATTGATGATAAGAAGAATATTTTCATTATTCAATCACTTTAATTTATTGCTTTACAGATGATATGTCATCATTTGATCGCTTTAATTTGAAGATAATTTAGAACAATATTCTAGAGAATTGACTTGCTATATTTATTTAAATTAAATGTTGCTCTTGATTTCGTTTTTAATTAAATGTTAATTCTTCGTTTTTTTTTTATTAAATTTGTCATTATTTACTACATTTTTATATTATCTTTTAATTAAATCATTTATAGCCCTACAGGCGCATCTGCAAGGCACATAAAAATGGAAGATGTCAGGATAAATTTCAAACCCTTCGTTTATCGCACCAACAGTATCTTCATTAGAACATCTATAATGTATGATAGATGCAGTTCTAAACCTAGCAGAGGATGATGAGTTTTTGCTCGTAGAGGAAGGCATAAAATGAAAGTAAATACTGATTGATTCATTAGCTTCATCATAGTAAGGTGTCAGTCTAAAGTCGAGATTGCCCATCTCTCGTATGACTGCACCTCTTTCTAAAGGATTTCTCTGGATAGTGTCAAAACTACCCCAAAAATGAAAACCTAAAGAATACGGGCCTAAGTTATTGTCGGCCATTGCGAACACTAATGATTGGGACTGGCGAGTAGGAACAACACATTCTGACCCGAATAAACCAACTCTGTTTTCAGACGAGGCCAAACTCTGTTGAAGTGTACTTTTGTGTATGGACAGTGAGCAAATGAATCCCCCTGTATTGAAATTTTCAAATGGATCATGATCATTTTCTTCATTCGATCCGATTTCTATTAAATATGATACCCCTTTTTTCAGAGTGTAAGTGGATGAGTAATTTCCATATTCTTTATCATGTCCTTGTATTTCCGAATAGTTATCTTTGCTTTGATATACCGAGTCATCAAGTATTTCAGACAATTTGAATTGTGGAAAGTAAAACTTTGAAGTTGAGACAAGGTTCAAACTGTAAACCCCATTGGATTCAGCTATAAATAAATAGATCTTAGAATCAATAAATGTTTTTTTGTAGTCCTCTACGTTACTTTCTCTACTTCTATCGGTGAATATAAAGGAAATACCACTATCTCCTGAATTATTTATACCTAAATTAGGGCCAAAATAGGGACTGTCAAAGTTCAGGCTCCCAGTATACGAATTAGTTCTATATTGGTTGTATCCCTTGGCATGCTTGATTTCAGCTTCCCTATTCAATCTATTGTAATACTTCATGTTAGACAGTCCAGCAATACCTACACCATATCCCCAAACACCTGACTTAGCAGGGCCCATGCTGGAGTTTCTACTTGCACCTCCATACCCTAGAAATCCACTATTCTCCCCTGAATCATAAGCGCCATGATGATGACCATGAGTCATATGGTGGTTACCTGAATATCCATAGTCACGATGGTTTCCTCCAGATCCCGCAAGACCTCGAGCACCTCCAGATGATTCAAAATGATGCACACTTGTGTCTTTAATCAAGCCCTCGTATGAGATATTTTGACCAAGGGTTCTATTACCATATACATTCCCATTATTCCCACTGGGATTACAAGATATACCTGCTTTTAATTTAGAAGCGCAATTACAGTAAATAAACAGTGTATTATTGACAAGAAAATTAAAAAGTATCATGGATAAGATGAATGATGTATATTTTTATTTCAAACTAAAACGGATTAATACTTGAAAGACAGGTATTACAAGGAATCACAATATAAAAATTTAATGATTTAGTTCTTTTGAAATTAACCAATCTGAATATTATAATAAATGAAAGGGAAAACAATAGATGGTTTAAGGTAACTACTAATATTCATCAATTGACAAAATATATCACTTTTCAGTGATATAACGTCACAAATATTAAAAGGATGAATTAATCATTAATTACAATTTAATTAATATCGAATTCATTAAAAGAGAAAAGGTTTACGACCGAAAGTTGAGCTTAGATGGTAAAGCGCAAACTTATGGATCTTTACTATATTCATTGGAAAACACGTATCTTTTAATGAATCTGATCAAAGATGTTCCCGACAAAATAAATTGAATCACTAATTATTTTAAAAAATGAAAATCAGTAGAAAGAAGAAGTCTGAAATTAGCTAAATGATGCTATTTAATATAATAAATTAGTCATTTTGTTGCCTTGTAAAGAAGGCATGTATTCTGTTACAATAAGAGTTGATTCCCAAAGATGGTTCGAAATATAACCTTTAAATTTAAATTCCCTCATAATCGTATCAGATCTGGACAAATTATACTATTTTGGCAATTGATGTGTAAGTATTGTGGCTGTTCTTGTATACATTTTTTAATATTACTTTCTTGGCTAGAATATTTCATTGATTTTATTGCTGCATTACTTCGTAACTATGTTCCAGATCAACTTTCACAATCGGATTAGCTTGTTAAAATCGAAGTCTAGTCATTTATATTTACATGGATAGATATTAATCGCGATTTTATAGCCATGCCTGAAATCTTTCACCAAAAGTTCTCGAATCTGCCTAGAATTGAACTTATATTTTTGGTAGCTATATTATATACTACTAGGCAAATTAAAGTATCTCTTAACAGTTATATTCATAATCCCTGTTTGACTTGACTTTGTTCTATATTAAATGGTTGAAGATCTTTTAGTGCCCAATGGATTGTGCAATGTCGGATCTAGTTCATGGTCATAATAAAGATAGATTTATAGGTTTCCGGCTTATTTATGAAAATCACTTTAGAAATATTAGATCAGTGGAATGCTATTGTCATAATAGAATTCACCAACCAAAACTTAGATATGTATTTCACTGTTTAATACCTAGTGTATATGCAAATTTAATAGGTAACTAGGACTTAACGAATAGTAATTCTGAAACACCAATAGCAATATGATTGATGGACTTACCTATAAATGAATGAATAAAATGTTAAAAATCTATTATTTAAGTGGTTCTTCTTAGAATGAATACTTTATCACTTCTTTACTTAAAAGTATACCTGGAGAAAAGCATTCTTTTCAAGCCATATTAAAACATGAATGGTCCAAATATATGAGTTTGCAGTTAAATTTAAAGGTCGTCAAGTAAAGATTAAAAAGAAAAATCTGATAAATAATGTGAGTTATATCAATTTTACCCTATTACAGCTTGCCCTGCTCATTGGGCTTTTATTCTTAGGCAATTATAAATAATTTCATAAAAACTTTTAAAGACACATCATCTAGCAAAGATCAATACAGTTTTTCACATATGAGTTTAGCGTCTTTATTTAGGTTTTCATGAAGTTAAAATTTATTATTCGAATTTTATCGATTAATTAATATGATGTGTTTATGAAATTGATAAAACACAAGAATTTTCCCTAAAAATTCTTATTAAAAAAAATTTTAATTTTAATTAAAAAAGTTGAAAAAAGAAATATTTTCAATCTCAAAGTCACTTGAATCTGTTTAAGAACTTCAATGTATCATCTAAATTGAAATTAAATATTTATTTACAGTGCACAGTGATAAAGTTCAGGTAAATTAAATCAATTAATATCTGTGATTATGATGTACAACGTCGTGGATTGCAGAACAAGCACAATGGCATGGAACAATGAAATCATAATGGTTTGGTGCAGTTTCAGTACCTTCATGAACACCTCCGTGATGAGTAGATGAGTGGGCAGCATGATGACCTTTACCAGGACAAACAAAATGAACACTAGATGCTGCCCTATTTTCCGGTGATGAGGAAGATGAAGTTTTTGCTGTAAAAGAAGATTCAAAGTGATAGTAAAGAGTTATTGAATCTGATTGTTCTTCATAGAACGGCGTTAAAGTGTAGTCAAGATTTCCAGTTTCTAAGATACTAGAAGATGAATTGTAGCTAGAAGATGAATTGTAACTAGAAGATGAATGGTAGCTAGAAGATGAATTGTAGCCATGACCTCTAGGATGGTGATTGGCAAATACCAAAGCTTGAGAATGTCTGGTAGGTAGGGGACATTGAGTACCATTGATCGAGAGTATGTTAGTTACTGAAGACAGGTTTTCTTGTAAGGTCATCTTACTTGCTGAGATCGAGCTATAGAACCCACCAGAATTTACATTGTCGAATGGCTCAAACTCGTGCTTTTCTGAAGCACCCACTTCGATGATGTAGCTTTCACCTTTTCTTAATGCGTATTTCGAGGAGAATTTACCGTATTCTTTATTTAAGCCACTGATTTCTGTATAATTATCCTTACTTGGAGTATTTGCTCTTTTATGATGCAAAGATATTTTGAATTGAGGATGATAAGATTTTGAAGTAGAAACCATGCTCAGATTGAAAGTGGAATTTTCTGTAATGGTGAATTGAAATATTTTAGAGTCAATAAAGGTTTTGTTATAGTCGTGGAAAGCTCCTTGTCTGCTATTTTCGCTGAAAATAAATGAGACACCAGTGTCACCTGAATGGCTTATGGCAGGATGTCTTCCAGGACTACCCCAATGACTTAAACCTTGGCTGCCAGAACTGTAGCTATCCCAATGACTGCCTGAACCATGGATGCCTGAATGACTGCCTGAACCATTGCCACCTGAACCATTGCCACCTGAACCGTCGCCACCTGAACCGTGTGAACCCTTTCCACCCGGTGATTTATTACTCATTCCATTATGATTAGCTGACTTACTTGCCTTCGATTTTGAACAGCATCCTTCTACCCCAATAGATATATATAGCAGAATAATATTTGCGAGTGAAAATGCCATGAAATTGCCGGAATGTTTATTTTTATAACCTCTGTGAAACAAATAGGATTCAAGTATCTAATATTTCAAATGTCATGGCTTTTAATATGATTTGATAAATTAAAAACAGTAATCCATCAATATTGAAAACTAAAAGGTTCTTCATTTAAATGAAATGTGATACTGCAAAATACAGTTGAATTTGGCAGCTTTTCGTGATCACGATTGTTGCTTGGAGCGTTAGGCAACATTATAAAACAGTTATATTTGCCAGTAATATGATTAGATTATCAAATTCATCATTGTGTTTTATATACTATCACTCTCGTTAATATGTATGTAAGATTGCACTTATGTCTTCATAGTGATCTTTTCACAAATCCGTTTCGATTTCTATACCATATGTCAATTAAATAAACAAGAATTACTTGCTGATGGTTTCTCATTCCCCTTGCTCCTGAAATCTGGAATTTATTAAAATATTAATTAAATGTGGCATATCTTATAATTAAATTATGTGAATGATGTCTTATAAGACCATCAATTACACGAACAACATTTTAAACGCAAATCAAGTGAATAATATTTCACAAGCAAGTTAAATGCCTAACATTTTATGAGTAAATTTAACGATTGACACCTGATATTCTAGATACATCATTACCAACTATTCCAGGGATGAACTCTCGATTAAACAGAAAATCGAGCTGAAATTTACAATTTATTAACTCACATTTAAACTTCTGTGATTTAAAATTTTTCACTTATTTCATCGACTAATTAAATTTTTTTCTTTAGTGAGTGACTCATTAATTAAAAAATCATATTAAAAATTTTTCATTTATAATTTCATAATAGCACCTACATTTAAATGTGATTGGCCTAAAGAAGATCAATGTAAGTCATTTTCATTAAGCCACCTATAATATAATGAATCATCTTGTACTTTCAGCTTGAAAGCTGAAACGTTATAATTTAGAATACTTTTGATTTCTAAATCATAGCCACTGTGTTAGCATCTAACCAGATTTACTCATCTCGACAGACATAAGCTCTGCAACTATTTACAACTGCTATTTAAATAAAAATCAACAAGGTAATCCAAAATATTTTATTTGATAATATTAATTACATTGACTTTCTTTTTATTATAATGATTCATTTTGACAATTTCTTTTTAAATGCTTTTTATAAATTTCAAGCATATTTTTTAATCCTTCAGAACAGTAACTATAGAATATTCCATTGTGCTTGTGAATTAAAACGAGGGTGTCAGACCGTGTCAGAATTTCCAATTCACTTGGCTTTTTAAACAGCCCCCGTTTCCTTTTACTAAAAGTTGATATTCTTTTTGATTTTTCCAATATAAATTCAATATTTCTATTTCTTCCCATCCATTGATTCAGATTCTGAACTAAATAAGAAAAATAAAGGCAGAATTTAATTGACCGAATATATAAAGTTAAACCTTATAATTTACAGGATGAGGATTTCAATTCAATCAAATTTATTAACTAACGAAAAGTTATTTAACTAAGTTTAGAAGTATATATATCAAAGCAAATAACGGGAAGTGCCTTTTTTTTCAATAATTTGAATGTTTTATATAAGCTACCTGAATTACATAATCGACCAATAAATTTTAAATATTGATATTGTTTTAAAACCTTGAATTCTATTTGTTTCTTTCCAAATGCTATTGTTATTTCAAACAAGACTGAAACCTTTTGTTTCACAAACACTATAAAAATCTTCTCGAAACCAAAGGTATGATTTTCTTTAGACTCACTAGAATTTTGGCAATAGATCCAACAATGAACACAATATTTATCAGGGGTCCATTCCTTCCCACCTTGAATAACAGATTTGAGAAAGGTTTTCCCATATCTCACGATATTAAGCCCCTTACAGAAAAGAAGTCACATGAATTTCACCGCATAATTCCATTATGAATGAATTGAATGCAGCCAATCACAGCCTCCAAGACGAGTCAAGTGAAATGACTGATTTTGAAAATGCATTTAGAAAAGCAAGGGAAGATTCCCCCACCTTTAAAGGGCCAAAGCCATTGCTGATAAGAAGAATAATTAGGAGAAGGATCATTCCTATGAAGACATACGATTCCAAGCCTATAGTAGCAACAAAAGGTCTTGACGATGCCGTGAAGGATAGAACGGGTGAGAAGGTAAGTGAAAATGGACACAGAATCTGGAAATTCATAATATTTGTGTTTTTTGTTTTTGCTGCAACCTTAATTGGATTCTGCTTAGGAAAGAAGAGCGAGAGTAGTAATTACGTTAGGGTTCCATCCAATCATTGAATAATAAAAGTGATAGAAGGAGAAGTTATTTAATAAATACAAAGTTCATTCTAAATATTTTATGGAAGTTTAATATTAAGGTTTCCTTGACTAAAGACTGATTGGCTTAAACTTGAATACAACTTCAATTGACATCTTTTAAAAAAAAACCTTAAATGCGACAAGCATAATATTTTGCATCAAAGATGCTTCAAATTATAGAGATCAAGGATAGAAGGCATTAATATATTGTTCTAGAATGAAATATTTTAGTCCCCAATGATAATCATTTATTTCTGTATTAGCCATCCTATGAAGAATTCTAAAAGAATTAATTTATTGGGTAATCTAATAATTACTCTTTGATTGATTCCGCGTCAAGTCTCTTATCTACACCCGATGATCTGTGAACTAGCACTCAAGACACACATGGTTGTCCGCCTCTTCAATGAATCCAGAGTTTTCTTGAGTACAATAGACTGGATGTACGCTTCGACTTTAGGCTCAGCTCCAATCTCTTTACTATACTTGTTGTGGTATTTCGCTACCAGGTCATTACGTATGGAATTATATTCATCCTCCGAAGAATAAAGAATTTATTTAATGGGTAATCTAATAGTTACTCTTTAATTGATTCCGTGTCGGTTCTCTTATCTCCGCCTGATGATCTAATCACTAACTGCTCAAGACTCACATGGTTGTCCCCCTCTTCAATACTTCGTCGCCTTTCAAATGAAATAGAGTCAAGAGTATCCTCTGAAGAATAATAGTATTCTTAATGCATAAATTAAAGGCTAAAAATAATATAAAGATTTTATTTTAGAAAAATACAACAAAGCTATTGAAATAACAAGAATACTTGATTCTTTGAAAATCTTCTGAATCCAATTTTAATTAAATATTATAAATTTACTTATCAAATTTTTTTAATTCTTCTCCTCAGCTTTCTGGTTTTGTAAGAATTCCTTTGTTTCTTCTTTTGTTAAGAATCTTCCACTGGAAGCTCTTTATCTATTCATGGCGTGTCTATTTCTGCTTTCGTGTGTGTAATTCTTGTCCTGCTCCACCATAATGGCGTCTAAAGAGTCCCTTCTTATCTTACGCTTCTTTATCCATTGCAGCTGTCTTGGATTGAGCTGAAGTCCATTATAAAATCCGTCATCCATATAATTGGTGTAAAAATTGGTCTTTTCTTTATTGCCATTCTGGGATTGTCTTTTTGATGCATCCTGTTGATAATAATAAAATTCATCCTTCTTGGACAAATACGGACCAGGAATCCTTTCACTTGAATCCATGAGGAAGCAGAAAAATATTCTTAAATGAACTTGTTTCAAACCTGAAACAAAAAGAAGAAGATGTTTTAAAATTAAAACTGGTTAATTTAAGCAAGACATTGTATTCAATAATATAAATTAAAAATAAGTTCAATAATTGGTAAGAATTATACAGTTAGCAATGACAAGAATCATTGTTCAATCTCCACAAATATTATTTTCTTACAGAATGTATCACTGTGTGTTAACTTCACCATGGTATTTGGTATTGTGCTAAGAGATCTAAATATGATCAATTTTCTATTTTAAGGTAAATTGTTTTTTAAGATTTAAAATACCGTTCTTCTTTGTCGGAAATTTTGTAGACTCGCAAATTTGTGAACAAGAGTAATAATAAAGGCTGTTCAAATATTTCTATTCATTGAATCAAATAATCTATTTAATTTGATACACAATTTTCTAAAATAACTTTTTCGTCCTATAATTTTTCTGAATTATTGGCTGTTTACTTTATTGGTATACTCTTTATAAATTGTTATATAAAATGTTCATTGACGGGATTCGAACTCTTGTATCAAGTTTAAAGACGTCAACTTTGCACTACTATGCTAAACAGGCTGTTATTCTTGTATTAAATTAATCTAATAATATTTTAAAGATCATCGGGTGTAGACAAGAGACTTGACACAGAATCAATCAAAGGGTAACTATTAGATTACTAATTAAATAAATTCTTCATCTAATAATATTTTAAAGATGATTTTTAGACTGCTTGTACTATTGATATTTCAAATAACAAATCAATGCAATAAAACCTTTCTAAAATAAATCAAGTAATATTTTTAATTCTATTTATTCTATCTAATTTCTATGTCTCCATGTCCTTTTTTTTGTGTTTCCCATATTTTTATGCTAGAGTCTCCGCTTCCACTAACAAAATAGTTCTGATCATCGTCAACTGCAAAATGGATTACACGGTTTTTGTGTCCGGAGAATCTCTTTTCAATCTCAAAGTCCTTTAAAAGCTTGATGTCGTTATTGGAGTAGCCAAATGCACTCAGTATCCTGTTGTTAGCAAGCCATTTAAGATTACAAATCTGG
This sequence comes from Drosophila melanocephala, assembly GCA_037043625.1. NCBI lineage: Eukaryota > Metazoa > Arthropoda > Insecta > Diptera > Drosophilidae > Drosophila > Drosophila melanocephala. The sequence goes on along the minus strand of JBAMBD010000748.1, from coordinate 317,552 downwards.
CTCTCATACGATATTGACTTCAATAAGTTACTCTCTTCAAATCTCGTTTTATGAATGTCCCATACTTTCATCGTCTTGTCGGCTGTCCCACCTCCGGATATGAATCTGGATGTACTCAAAGGAGACCAGCTCAGTGCCTTCACGGCAGCTTTGTCTTATTCAAGCTTCAGAAGTGTTTTCCCACAATTCCGAAGGTCAAGGACAAATATCTTATTATCATTTCCTCCGGTACTTAAATACTTATTCTCTTTGTTGATACTCACTCCGACAACTTCTTGTGTGTGGACTGATATTGTCAATATTGGATCTTTGTCTCTACAATCAATTATTCTCGTTCTTCTGTCTCTGCTTCCTGTAATAAGGTTATTATCGTAAGTTTCTAAGCATGATATTCTACCTTTATGGAAATGCTTCTTAATGGATTTGCATGTAATAATGTCAATGTAATGAACAACCCCACTCACTGTCCCAACACACAGCGTGTTGCTTTGTCTAAGAAGCTTCAAGCTAGAGACTGTGTCATCATGGAACTTCTGGATCAGAAAGATTTCTTCTGTATGGAAATTATAAAAGAAAATGCAGTCATCTGCGCAATAAAATATCTTTTCACCACTCCAGTCAATAAGGTTAGAATAAAAGTCGTCTGGCATCGAGTTGGTGTGAATTTTTCTTATTGGGGAGATTATATTCAAGTCGGGTTGTGTCTTCTTCAAGGATGGAATCAATAATCTAGAGAAGTCAAACCCATTATTCATCCCTGACTAACAAAACAAATGAAATTAATTTATTTAGATTTTAATAAACCCTTCCTGATTTTATGTCAGGCTTGTTCGGGAGAATGATGTAAATAAATAATATTGAGCATACAAACAGTCACATAGGATTCGTTTCTAAATTAGAGAAGTCAGGAATTGATCAGTTTAGACCATAAAGTAATAATCAGTTGCAAGAAAGTTCGTGATTGCGTTTAAGTAATCAAAGAAGTACCGATTTTGATTTGTAGTACCAGGAACGGCTCTTTGTCTTGCAATACTTCATTGTATTTTTGTGATTCTAAAGAGATTAGGTTTTGTAAAGTACTATAAGTTTAAGTAACTATGATTTCAGAAATTTAATAATGTTTTTTAGAAATATGTGAATAGCTGCAATATAGAATCTATTTTAATACCTTGGTTGTTTCAATTTTAGATTTAAAGACATACTTCAATCCATAAACAGAATCTCTAAGTCTGTGATTGTTGCACAATGTGCTTTCGGCCTTGGCTAAAACATAGGTTATAATTTAATAATCTTTGATGTAACGATCATTATTTTATAAAGTAATATTACAACAAAGAGCCGGTGTGTTATTTCAGAAATGACATTCAGCTCATAACCCATTAGGAATTGAATTTTATTTATCTGTCTGATACATAAATACTCACGCACTATGCTATTATTTAAAGAAAGCATTCATTTTGATGATTTCCTTGTTTATATACTAACTACCTAATCGTATAATGGTTTAATAGTGAAGGAAAACTATTTAATATTTATAACATCTATTGATAATTGTCCTTTGAACAATATTTAATGTATTTATTACATAACATTCCTTATTTCTCAAATATTTATATACAGGTTTAATCAAATTAATACAGGGCAGAGTCTCTTGTGAGACAAATAACTATCATCTTTAAGTGGATAAAATACGTTTATGCCTGGGTGTGTAACTAATAACAATATCCTCACATAATGAAATCCAAGAAAAAGAGGACTTGGGAGCGGAAGGCCGATCTGCCAACATGAGGAAGTAGCATTCATAAAAAATGGCTTCACCTAAACTCGAAAGAATTGACTTGGGATTTGTTCCAAGTGCGAAGGAGCTTAAACTTCCGCTTAAATAGACACAGGCGATCCCAATTGTTTCTTTTTTCGGCCTTACAATCTGGAATAACTGACTATATTTCTTACAAAGATCAAGATGGCACGAATCTAGAATGGTGATTTGATTATTAATATTTAATTTGAGAAAGTCAATACGAAATATAACCGAAGAAGTAAACTAAATCTTTAATTGTTTTGGACAATAAAGCAAGTAATATTAATTATAAAAACACGATTATAAAAGACAAATCATCTTTATTTGACTTTAATTATTTGTTCAAGATGACTTTTCCCTAAAATTGCTTAGGAATGATTTTTTTTCATTTAAATTCATCAATCTATTTTTTGTGATTTTAATTCATCAATGATTTTATGTTTTGATTTTTTTTGAAATCTTCAATGAAAAGATGAATGTCATTGATTTTGGTTGTTTTTCATTTCTTATTTGAAAACCAAAGTTAGATCAAAATTTCTATGATTTTTTCAAATTTTTAAACTCTCATTTCTTATTTGAAATCCAAAATTAGATCAAAATTTGTTCCTTTTTAACTTCTCAATCCCATACATTGTAAGAGAATCGTCAACATAATTGCACTTTTATGTTTCAGCAAAGCTGAGCTAGTTGAAATATTATTTAAGAATAATGATATAGTGCAATATCAAGCATACATTCAGTTTATTGTACTCAAGAAGACTCTGGTGTCTATTTCATTTGAAAGACGACAAAGTATCGAAGAGGCGGACAACCATGTAAGTCTTGAACAGTTAGTGCTTAGATCAGCGGGCATAGATAAGAGAATCAACACGGAATCAATCAAAGAATAACTATTAGATTACATATTAAATGAATTCTATACTAGTGCAATGTCTATTAGAAAATATTAATCACAGTTTCCATTTTTTCAATATTATTCTAGTTAAAATTCCAGAGAAAATGGTCAAGATAACATAAACTCGACCAATCTAAAGAAGGAAGGAGAAGAAAAATACTTCGCTTCGAATCAAAAACATTATTCTCAAAACCCAAGTCAAATCATTCCAAGTACGACATCAAAATGCACAAAGGACTAAGATAACTTAAATTCAGATAATATAAAGTTCAGTAATGAAGATGTGAAACAGATATGGGACTTCTTTTTGAATTAATAATACATTCCACAAAAAATAATTCAAATCAACTTAAGTAAGACATCAAAATGCGAATTTAAAATATTTTACAGTTTTTGCTTAAAAAATAATACAAATTTTTCTGATAGGTTTGAAATTTGTAGCCTTACTCGAAATCTCCAATTTTTTTGTTAAAGATAAGGATTATTAAAAAATTTTTGAATAAATTCGATGAAGATGCTAAAATAATTATTGATCTAGTTTTCACTTATATAATTAATGCTTCTGGATCTCGTCTCATAAAAGATGATGATAATAGCGAGTTTATTGTTGGCATTGGAGCGGACATAATTCAAACACCGACAATCTTCAACAACTTGAACACATGTAAAAAATTGACTATTAAAACTAGTCTTTCAGAATACCTGGAAGTGGAGATAGGATGACAAAATTGTTGTTGTTATTGTTTGTTTTCGAGATTAAAGAGTTGCTTATAAGCTTTGATTGGTATGGAGATATCGTTGCATTCAACAATTTCAAAGATTCTATACTAATGATCCAAAAAGGGAGTTAGAGAACAGTCAGTTTGAGGAATAAATTAATACAAGCTTTAACGCGGACACCACCAAACTTAAAAGTGAAATAAAATTATGTGGTTTGTCGTTTACTGGGTTTGAAATGGCCCCTGATATTTCTCAAATTATGCTGGACCTGGCTGGTAGCATTAAATCGGGTCGGAAAAGGCTGGAAGTTGCATTTAGTGACGACTCAGATATAAAAATTGAGCATTTTCTTTTGAATTGTAGCGGATTGGAGGTGTTAAGAATTAAAAACTATAAAATGCCTCAAGATGTGCTATTTGAACTTCTGAAAAGGTCAATGGCGCTAAAAGAATTTCGACTTAATTGCGACAGTTTCCTGGATACAATTGCAGATATATTTGTTAATTTGAAATCGTTATCGATATTGGAAGTAATTCAGATTCTATATCTGGTTGAAATAATTTTACTCGGATTGTAGAAAACCAACATGCTTATCTGAAAACGTGGTTTCTGCTTTATTAAAATATATTCCACAAATTCGAACTCTTAAAGTTGAAGTTGATAAGCTTGATCGCCAAATTTCTAAAGAATTCAGAAAACTCGAATCACACGAATTATTTAATTGGGCGGATTCTATCATAATGTAAATTTTCTAAACTCCGTGTTTAGGTTTTTAAACAAAGATTACAGATTTGGGAAGAAATTCGTGTTTGAATTTGTCTTTCTTGATTCTAAAAGCTTGGTTGATTCTATTTTAAATCTTCCAGAAATTGAAGTTCAGAGTATAAGCTTTCCTGGTAATTTAGATTGTATACTTCTGTCCTTAGAGAAGAATTTAATAAGACTACTGTTAAACTTCAAATGAACCTAATGTGTTGAATGTATTCACTGTTTGTCAATAATATTCAATCTAATGTGTAAAGTCATCAAATTTTAGGTATTTTGGATTTTTTACCTACTTTATAAATATTAAATATTTTCGAAACTATTGATTCTGAATACTCAAATAATGAAAAGCAGATTTCCCAAATTATGGATTATGAAAGGAAAATCCAAAATTAGTAAATTGTAATCACCTAGTTACCCAATGTCAAAAATTGATCTGTATTTTCCATCTCAGTGGATGACAATCTCCTCATTGAGATAGCCAAATTCATCGGAAAGAAAATAAAAATTAGAGCTTTAAATTTAATTACTGGTGTACAGATCGGAAAATTCCACAACATTTTACAAAAGTCGAGGAAAGGTTTGGTAAACTTAAAGATGTGTATTGAAGGATCAGGCAATCATTATTATTTCAATGATCTTTAAGTCAAATTCGAAATATAATGATGAAATTCGATGATTATATCATGTATTTAATACCACTCACCTTTTAACCCAAATTATTAACAAGATTACATGGAGATAGAATATTAGTGGTATGGAGCATTAGAGCCAATAAGATTGTCCAAGTTGGATTTTGGATCAGCTGGCTAAAGCATTTATTATTAAAGTGCGAAATTGAAGAGGACAACTCTTCAAAGGAATCATTTATAATAGAATTTTAGGGATCTGAACCCAAATAATTAAGAATAAATAATATGATGGCTTGAATCATGAATTTGATACTCACATAATTCTTATAATTTAATAAATCAGGCTTGATTTTAAAAGATAAATAATGTTTATTTCATGGATACTTGGCTGATGAGCTATTATTTATTAAAGTAGCTGAGTGGAAGCTTTAGCCCCACTGATTTCAATTGGCTACACAAACTATTTCTTCTTTCTCTATCTCATTTTATTAAATTATGGTTTCCTTTTGAATCAAATAGGTTTGAAATTCTTTGTTTGTATACTCAATTGAATATACTCCTACATTTTGGCTGGAGTCTTATCTCTCTACTTTGTCTTGTGATAGTATAACTTCTGAGCAAGAGTACGCATTTCGTGGAAATGCTTCACAAAAAGTCTTTGTTGTTATTTTGATATCCTCTCGTTTCTTTATTAATATTAAATATTTTCAAGAACTTCTTGGGCAGAATCATTCACTTTTAGGCTTTTTTCTGGAAATGTAACATCGGGTTACACCGTCTATAAAACCAAGAACACACCCTCGTTAATCAGAGAGCGAGTCAAATGTATTTCCAGAGAGGACATCCTATCAGTATAAGTGTAATCATCTCTCCCTACATCTGGCAAAATATTAGAACCTAATACTTGTGTTGATTGACGAATGGTTTCATATTAGCAGTCTTAAAGGGGCATTCCAGATTTTTATACAAAACCTTACGATGCTTTTCCACTGATAGTCATTATGCATCGTCTATATAAAACTCAAGTGTATCTTTTGAATCAAATGCCTGTAGTCAACAAATTCCAACTGAATATGGTAGGTCGGTAGACCAAGATTCAATAGAAAATTTCAAACGTTTATTTTTTGATATACTAATTTTTACTTGATGGAACTTGTCTTGGTTGGATTGAATAAACCTCGGCAGGGTCTCTCGTGAGACTTTTGATCGTTACTTTTATGTAAATAAGTAACACGCTTAGCATGTTAAACTAGTAACAGCCGACGAACAAGAAGGAGATGGTACCGAAAGACTGACATATATCAAAAAGGGCTTGGCCTAAGCTTGAAAGAGTGAGCTTAGAATCTTGGCAAAAGGTCAAAATTTCCTCATGTTGTGATACATGCGCATCAAGTTGAACAAATTTCGTTTCTTTTATAAAGTAATACTAAATTATCATTTGCATAACAATACCCAATACAAATATGTAAACCTGAATTACTATTGCACAAAAAATTGATTGCCTGTCACATAAATATAATTGGATTTGAATTAATATTATTGTATACTAAAGCAGTATTTTAGAATGCATATTTGTTAAGTGGTTTTCATATTTAAATATTAATTTGTCAATCATATAGTTATTGGATACTAAAGAAGAACTATTGTGCAATTATAAAATCTATTAGACAATTGTAAAGGGATCATTATCATAAAGCCCTTTACTAAAAAAATAAATGGATTGTAGCAAAATGATATCAAATTTGTATTAGTAAAATTGCAAGAGAGCCAGAAGCTCTAATAATATTATAGCAAGAAAGACTGCCTATTTTTCAATTCGTCTATCTTCAAATTCGTGAAAAATATGATTATTTTGTTGCATTGATTAAGATGGCATTTAATCTAATATGCTGATTTAATTAAGTGCCATTTAATTTAAGCGACCGAATTAAAAAATAACCAATGGAGCAACAAATCTCTTTATTTGGCTTAGATAATAGGACAATAATATTAATTAGATACAACCCAATTATGAAAAGACAAATCACATTTTATGTATTCTAATTTTTTGTATGATAATACATTTTCCAGAGGATTGTCTAGGAATCATTTTTTGTCTTTAAATTTTTTTTTGTGATCAATCATATTTTTTAATTTAAATTCTTTTTTTTTGTGATCAAATTTCGTCAATAGTTTTGCATTTCAATTGTCTTCTAAGTCTTCAACAAAAAATTGAATGTCGTTGATTCTTGTCAATTTTTATTTCTTAGTGAGAAAACTAAAGTTAGATCAAAATTTCTTTAATTAGTTGATTTTTTAATTTTTTGATTTTTCAAGTTTTTTAATTTCTCAACCCTATGCAATGCAAGAAAATCATCAACATTATGGCACTTATATGTTTCGTTAATGCTGAACTAAAAGAGATATTTTTTAAGAATAAAGAAACAGGTCAATATCCATTAAAATATCTTCGTTAAATTCCAATTTTGAGGCAGTATTTTAATTTGAATTGCTGCAGCAATTGGAGCTCAAAAGTAAAATTTGGAAATAAAGAGTTCAGAAAGAAAAGAGATCTGGATAATTCATTGGATTTGATACTGAATCCAAAAAATCATACCCACGAGTCAAAAAGAATCGACCTAAATGCGACATCAAAAAGCGAATTTGAAATCCTTTACAGGTTTTGCTTTAAAAATGGTACAACATTTTCTAAAATATCTGAATTTGATATCCTTGCTCGTAATTTCCAGTTCTTTTTTAATTCCGAATATGACAATCACGTTTTTACCAATAAGTTACCTGAGAATTTAGCAAATTATTTTTTTAACGATAGATATTATATTGCTATTCTTGAGTCATTTTTTTTATATAAATTTAACGAGGATGCTAAAGCAGTTATGGATCTTGTGTTCATTCATATAATTAATTCTTCTGGATGCTGCCTAACAAAAGATGATGAAAATGGTGAGTTTATTATTGACATTGGACCGGATAAAATTCAACCCCCAATGATTGTCAAAAACTTGAATACATGCAAAGTATTGAATATTAAAACTAGCCTTTTTAGAATACCTGGAAGTAAAGATAGGATGATGAAATTGTTGTTTTTATTGATAATTTTCCAGTTTGAAGGCTTAATTCTAAGCTGTGATGGGTATGTAGACCTTGTTGAATTTAAAAATTTCATATCTAGTATACTAAAGATCCAAAAGAAGGAGCTAGAGATAAGGCAGCTTAAAGAGAAAAGTGATCCCAACTTCATAGCGGACACCATGGAACTACAAAGTGCCGTTAAATTACATGGCTTATCATTCATTGGGTTTGAAATTTCAATTGAGCATTTCCAAGTCATACTGGACCTGGCTGGTAATATTAAACCTGGTTTGAAAAAGCTGGAAGTCACATTAAATGGCAATTCAAATGTAGACTTTAAACCATTGCTCTTGAATTTTAGCGAATTAGAGGTGCTCACAATTAAAAATTACAAAATACATGAAGATGTTTTGTGTGGACTTCTGAAAGAGTTAAAATCACTAAAAGAATTCCGATTTGATTGCGACACTTTCAAGGATACGACTGCGGAGAAATTCGGTAATTTAAAGTCTTTAGTAATATTGGAAATTAACACAGAGTCTATAAGTCATCGAATCAATTTTCCTCGAGTTGTATCAAAAACTACATATTTGCCTGAAAACATAGTTTCTGCTTTATTAAAATCCATTCCTCAAATTCGAACTCTTAAAATTGAAGTTGATCAACTAAGTCACCAAATTGCTAAGGAATTTTCAAACTTCGAAGATCTTGAAGTTTTTAGATTGGGTGGATTTGATCAAGATGCGTTTTTTCTATACCTATTGTTTAAGTCTTTGTAAAAGATTACACATTTAGAAATTTCTTTACAGGGTTTGAATGAATTCAGCCATGGTTCACCTTATCTATTTAATATGGTTTTCAATGATAATCTTTTCTATAGGCTCATAGGATTACGAGTTCTTGGATCTATCAGCCTAACAAGGGTTTTCGCCTCTTTAATTATAAGAGTACCTAATATAGTTGAACTTGAAATCGAAATATTAAAATCATCTGGAACTAAAGACCATATTACAGATCAATTGATGCCAAAATTACCGTATTTAAAAAAAATTGCACTTGACTATGTTTTTACTGATTCGACAAGTCTAATGGCTTTTATTTATAAAATTCTAAAAATTGAAGTGCTAAGTATAATCGTTCCTGGCAGATTAGATTATATATTTTCAATTTTATCGCTCTCTCAAAATTTAAAGACTCTTAATCTAATTAGTCCTGCTAATCCTGATGGGGAATTTAATGCTTCCTACACCCAACCATCTAGTTCATTCTTTGAAATAACTTCACTGTTTGCCCTTAATATTCAATCTAATATTCTAGGCCAGAAAGCTTTAAAAGTTTTCGATTTTCTACCCAATTTGGTAATATGTTTCCGATGTCGAAGATTCTGAAATAAAAACCCATACCGACAAATTTGTATTCCTCTTGTTGTTCAAAATCAAAAATGTGTCGGTATTTTCCATCCCGGTGAAAGACAAATTTAAAATTGAGACCGCTAAATTCATCGCTCAAGATACAAAAATAAGAGCTTTAAATTTAATTGGAGGAGTACAGACCAAGGAATTCTATAACACTTTACAAAAGTCGAGAAAAAGTTTGGCACATTTGAAGATGTGCATTGAAGGACCTAACAACAAGGAGCAGGTAAATCATTATTTCAATGATCTTTAAATGGAATTTGCACAATTAAATTATTTATTTAAGTCGATAAACCTTTTAAAACAAATTATTATAACGAGATTACATTATTAATGTTCTGAATATCAGGGCCTATAAGATTATCAACGTTATAGTTTGGATCAGCTGACAAGAATATTTATTCTTAAAGGGGCATTGAAGTGGAGGACTCTTTAAAGCAATCAATTGTCCTGTAAATTTAAGGACCTGAATCTAAATATTGAGATTCAATTACATTATGGCTTGAAATGTGAATTTGACATTCGGCTATTTTTATAGCTGAATAAATCGGATTTTATTTTCAGAAAAGAAATAGCGTGGATTAATAGATATTCAATGGAATGCACTGAGGCAATTTCTCGAATCATGGAAAATATCTTAATCTATGAGAAAATAAAGGCTTCTCGAAAATCAACCGATTCTCTGAATTAGATAGAAGCAATTCTATAGAAGTTTATCTGGTGAGGTTGAAAAGGAAAGTAATGTCCCAGTTCTCGAAGTCAAAGATTATTGGTCTAATATGTGGATCAAGTTTCCAGAAAGTCACAGCCTCTTCAGAAAAAGAAAAATCCCTAAAAAGGGGATGTGAGATCGTTGGGCCCACAAATATAAACAAGAGCCACCAAAAAGCTAGAAAACTTAGAATTTCCGTCCTGCCAGAAGGTTAAAACTTTTACCTGTCGAGGCACAGGAGCATCAAGTCAAAAATATCTGCTAGAATTGATTTAGTAAACAAAAAATGTGGATAAATTTCAAGGAAATGTCACAAACAAACAACAACCTTTAATAGAATTTACCTACTGGAATCTTTCTAGAATATCCTTTGTATCCATTGTTGTAATTTCATTGTTCTGCTGTGTAATCAGGGAGTTTGCTACATACGGTTTAAAATTCTGATAATTCATCACTTTCTCTTCAATTGTGCCAGAGGTGATTAGCCTAAACACATTCACAACATTCTTCTGCCCCAGCCTGTGCGCTCTGTCCATTGCTTGAATATCATTAAAGGGATTCCAGTCGTGTTCGTAGAAAACGACAGTGTCACTCGCTGTTAGGTTGAATCCCAGGCCTCCAATATTGGTGGTAAGGAATAAATAGGATATTGCAACTTCGTTGTTAAATCTTGATGCTATTTGCCCCCTGGAGACGGGAGGAAGACTACCATCCAGCCTTAGGTAGTTGTTCTTCAATAAGAAGGCCTTTGTTAAATCCTCCACGACGAAGTCTATTGTTTTCTTGAATTGGAAGAAAATGAGAACTTTTTTACCCTCACAGATATTGAAGATATCGACGAGGGAGTCAGTTTTAGCAGATTCCAAGATCGGATCAAAATGGCGAGGGTGCGAAGCTATTTTCAGGAGATCTCTTGTTTTTGAAAGGGAAGACTTTTTCAGTAACGTATAGCCATTTTCAGTTGAGTCATCTTCTTCTGGATTCCTAACTCGTTTGGATACGTCTGAAATGTCATACTCGTGCTTTTCATATAAAATAGCCTGTGGACCATTCATACTCACAACCACATCTGTAATGATCTTTGGGGGTAGATCCTTTAAGACATCTGTCTTCAATCTTCTCATAATAAAAGGGAGTACCTTTTTGTGTAGCATCTTCAGTCTCTCTTCCATTACTTTGATGTTGTCGTCTGTGATCTTACAGTTGTACAGTCCATGAAACTCAGTTTCGTCACCCAAATACCCCGGCATGGCAATGTTGAACAAGGAGTACAGGTCGTCCACAGAGTTATGAATTGGGGTGCCAGTCAAAATGACCCTGTTCAGACTCTTGAGCTGAATTAACTTGCTGTATAAAACAGTGTTCCTGTTTTTGAATATGTGTCCTTCGTCATATATGACAATATTCCAACATGGCTTGGCCAACTCAGTATCCCTTCTGAGGGTGTCATAGGAGCACACGACTACGTCACCTTTGAGTTTCTTTTTTGAGTCGTAGAGAACGCATGAGACACCGAAAATCTTCGAACACTCATCGATCCAGTGAGAAGTCAGAGATGACGGACACAGAATCAGTATTTTATTTTTGAACTCATTTAAAGAGTAGGTTAGAACCTGAATAGTCTTCCCCAACCCCATGTCATCAGCCAGTATCCCATTCAAATTAAATCTGTTAAGGAATGCCAGCCATTTTATTCCATTCTTCTGGTAATCCCGCAGCATTACAGTTGATTTTATTGAAATATTATATTCTGGGATTCTGTCTGGATTTACTAAAATGCCAATTTCCTGCTTCTCCTTTTTCATCAACTCACTCAGTTCTGGATCTTCGACAGGATAATCGCTGTGAAGACAGCAAACCAGTTTTCAAAATAAATTCGATATTTTGAAATCCAAAGACATTGATTTTAAAATATTTCTAATAAACAGGATGTTGAAACAAGGATGACTAAAATCTACAAGGCTGTCGAGTAGAAGCAAATCAAAAGAAGAGAGGAGACTCTTAACGAAAAGAATATTGTATTTCATTGAAGACAGAAAACTTTTCAGAACTGGGGCACACTTGCTATACAGAGCTAGTGTGAATATTTGATTTATGATTTCTCCATCGTAATTCAAATAGAATGGAATTGTGTATTCAAAGAAAATCAAAGCGTTTTTGTCATTCAAATAATTCTTGAAGTCTGGAAAGGAAAAGATTCTGTTTCCAAGACATTTGAAAAACACTTTGAGATTGTGGATACCCAACTCAGAAATCTCATTGCACAATGGGGAATCTTTATAAGCCCAGTCCGAATCTACATTAACTTTCTCATTCATATCTAATTCTTTCTTGTTCAAATCTTCCTCTAATTTGAAGTTTTTTCAGTTGAGAGTACTGAAGATGATCTTGACAGATATTGGATATTATGTCATAATCAATGTTGTTGATAGATTTGACAGTTGAGTTAAAAATTTTGATTAAATTGAAAAATGTGTTCTCAACCATGCTGGAAGAAATCACTGCAGTGAATGTGAAATAAGGAAGCATCACAGAAAACAAAGTCACTTTGTTGTCTAGATTCAACATTCCATTGGTCTTCAATCCCTCTTTTGTAAAGAAGGTATCTTCGTAGCAAGCAAAATCATCATCCTTGTATTCTGAATTCGAATCCTGAGATATAAGCTTAAAAAAAGAATTAACTAATTCAGCCACATTGTATTTTTTATTTTGTAGCTTATTGCATAAAATATCTGTCATTCTTGATATTCTTTTATTGTATTTAAAAAGATACATAAAATCTGGGTCATTATATTTAAAGGAATGCATAAAATCTGGGTCATTGATTTTACTGTTAACCAAACAAATTTCCTCCTTTGGATCCACATTCAATAAAATGCTTTCACTTAGCAAATACAAAAACTCTTCATTTTCAAATAAATTTGCCAGTTCCAAGATGCTGTTCCTTATTAAGGAGTTGTGAGATGTGAAACAAGGGTAGAGAGGAGACAAGTCCTCTGGCTTAGTCACAGTGTAATATTTGTGTATCTCCCCATATAAAATAATCAAGCTTGCTTTGGAATGTGCTATGTCTATCTCCTCCTGGATCTGCTTCCAGCATTTCTCTTCTATGCTTTTGTACCGGGGAAATAAAGCTTCCCTGTCCAATCCAAGATTCTTTCCTTCTAAAATGTGTGTTAAAATATCTGCAGACATGTATTTTACATCGTCGTCCTCACTGTCCAAAAGCTTGTCAAGCAGATCAATAAGATCTCTGTTATCGAATATCTTTGCTAATACTACCTCTTCTGTTAAGCACGCTTTGAGATGGGACAAGGCCAGTAGTCCGGAAAATTGCTCCTGCCAGTCCTGTGCTGTTAGCAAGTTGCTAATCTCAAATAAAACCAAATTGTTGCTTAGCAGTGGGAAGACGTATCCTAATAGCAGTGATGCTGCTTCCCGAACGGGAGAGGATGTCACATCGTCCTGGAAGTCACTGAACTTGTCATTCTTGAGTATCTCAAATATTATGCTAAAAATGTCACCTTTCAATTCAATCTCCATTCCGCCATTTTCATTCTCCTCTTCCTGTATTCCATTGTATTCCGTCAAATCTGAAGCCATTTCTATTTTCCTGTGCCTTGCTACCATGGCTATATAAGCCAGGAATCCCCCGTGTCTCCTGTGCCAGTCCGGGCTGAGTAAAATCAGATTCACTGCTTCAAAAAAATCATTTATGTTTTCAATAATTTTCTCTTTGTTTTCTGCTGTTTTGGGTTCCTTTGAAGTTCCTTTCTCCATTTCATAGAAATTTAAAAAGTCAGCCTGAACGTGTTCTAAAGAAAGTGTCTTAACAATCGCCTTCTTGTGCTTCATCATGTCTCCCTTTCCCCCATCCTCTATGTCCTTGAATTGTAAATAAACATAATCTGTCAAGTTCACTTCCATTTTGAAATCTACTCGGTACTGGAATTTCAGCTTATTCAGAATTCTGGCTCCGCTGATTCTATTCAAAATCGAGTCGCTTGTCAGAAGGCCAAAGATATTCTTCAAGATGAAAAAGTAATGATCTTCAAATTCCCGGATCTGATTTATTAATTCGTTCGTGCTGAACATTTTTAGTTCTTTGCTTGGTGCATTCCTGATCGAATTAAATATTTTTTCAAGGGTGTTCATGGGATCACAAAATTTTAAGCTTAAATAACAAAATTTGAAATTTTATTTGTGTCTTGCATAAAGTTATTCAAGTCTCAGGAGAGGAAGAAATTTGAAGCCATTTTCTGTAAGAAGATTTATGTTTGTAAAAGAATATAATATTTACAAAGAGCATCTATTAACACAAGTTGAAAATGAAAATACGATTTAATAGCAAATGAGTTGTCATTGATTTACAAAGCAAAGTGAATATTATTCCAAACGTAATGACCTGGGAAGTGCTGGTAACAAAATACCACATAAATACAGTAAAGAGATAGGAATTGAGCCAAAGTCAAAGCGTACATCCAGTCTATTGTACTCAAGAGGACTCTGGAGCATCGAAGGATCGAACAGCCATGTGAGTTTTGAGCAGCTAGTGCACAGATCATCGGGTATAGACAAGAGACTTGACACGGAATCAATCAAATAGTAACTATTAGATTACCCATTAAATTAATTCTTCATCACAAAGAGCATTATTTAATGCTCTGTTAAGATGTTTTCTTCAAGGAACTGTATTTTTATGAATTACCTTTTAAGTTGAAATTGGAAGAAGAAACACTATCTTTTAGACTTCTAGTTTACTACAATCATTGAATACAATTGTCTTGGTCATAACACTTTTAAAAATAATTTCATTTATTGTCTGTTTATTCAATAGTCGATGTATATTCTTGTTTCTGTCATTTCGCAATACAATAATACATTAATCTTTAAATTTAATTGAGATGTTATAAGCATTATCTTTTAATCTGTCAAAATCTTTAATTAATAGAATTCTAAAGATTTAATTTTTGGATCGGTTAATTTAAGGCAGAAGGATGTTTATTTTGTTGTGTAGTTTAACACCAATCTTGATAGGTATCGGTAGAAG
Organism: Drosophila melanocephala; assembly: GCA_037043625.1. Lineage (NCBI taxonomy): Eukaryota > Metazoa > Arthropoda > Insecta > Diptera > Drosophilidae > Drosophila > Drosophila melanocephala. Next base: position 302,490 of record JBAMBD010000748.1, on the reverse strand, counting down.
AATGATATATTTCTAGGACATGGGGAATTATTTGAAAATTAATTATCATTTTAAATTAATGGAAAAAGACACCACAGGAATGTATAATTCATATCAATTATTCATAGATAGTGAAAGGTTTTCAATCTCTAAACTATTCTTAAAAAAGAACGAACAATTGGAAGCGTCTGTGTCTCTACAGGAGGAAGTTTTATCATCCTTCCATAATTTAAATACTCAGTTTCAATCAAATGTCACAGTCATTGTCTCATATAGACCCTGCTAAAGCCAACCTAATTTATTGTGGCTCTGATGGATCTACATCATTAATCATATATCCTTGGTTTTGATAATAATACCAATTTATATAAAGTATATTTACTTTTTACTGGAATGATGCATACGAGAAATAAAGGGTTCGATTTACAAACTCTGTTGGCTTCATTTTTATAACACAGCACAATTAAAGTACTCAAATCTTCGTGAGATCTTCTCCAAGGAGATAATATTAACTGTTTAGAGTGAAACTCTAACATTTTTACTAAACAATAAAGGTAAAAACTGCCCTATTTGTTCCTACTATGTTTATCTGGCTAGTAGAAATCTTATTGTCAAACGGCTTGCTAAAAAATCTCAAAGGATCACTCTAAATTCAAGACTAGGCTCTATCATATCCTGCTGCTCTTCGACAAGTACTAATACCATATATTTTTTATATGCAAACATCCTCGATTTTGTAATCAGAGGAATTTCACATGATCAAGATTCTAGCATCATTGTTATTCATCCATCTTCAAATAGTTACTACAAAATTGTGTTACAGAAAAGTGATAATTTGCCTTGTTTTATTCCCAGATCAAATTTCTAAAGATTTGAGAAAGAACTAGCTAGACTCTTATTGAAACCTGAGCAGGGTCTGTCGTAAGACAGACAGATGACTGTAGCCTTTTCGTGGTTGCCCGGATAAGTGACACCCTTTTGCGTGAGAAACCAATAACAGTTTATATCAGAATGTCACAGCCTCTTCATAAAAAGAAAACCCGCAATGGGGGGGGGGGGGGGGGGATGGACCAAAAGATGACCACGGGTCATCATGCGGAAGCAGCATCGATAAAAAAGGGCTTCCACAAGACTAGAAATAGTGGGCTCGGGATTTGTGTTGAGTGTCAATCCCTCAGTAGGTGGTTTAAAATTTCCCCCCTTCAGAGGCACAAGCGCTCCTAGTTAATAACTCTCGTTTTTTAAAGGAATAATCTGTTGTAGATTGCGATAACGCATCCATTCATCGAATTGTTGGGATCTCTTCAACATAATTCTATGATGGTCAAATTCAGTGTTATATTATTCTTGTGGAAGAACTCTCCAAAGATTTAAGTTATGAACCAAATCTTAATCTAGTAAAAGCAATCCAATTAAAATCGAAACCAAATATTACAATGGTTTCCAGGATTATACTAAAATAAGGTAACAATGAAAGGCCGAGACCTTGTTCATACTACTAAATATTTAAAAAAAACCAAATTATATTCAAACCTGAGGAATATTTCAGTGATAAGTGAGCCAAGGCATTTTAAAGAATCTAATGTGGTCCAAATGTAGTTAAGTCGTTTATTATAGATATATTTTTCATCAGTAAGAATCTTCCTTTAAAAATACATAAATTTTACTGTTAATAAATAACTTATATAAATAATTTTATATTGAAAAGAGGAAGGGCTGGTAACGAAATGCCACAAAAAACATAGTAAAGAGATAGGAATTGAGCCCAAAGTCGAAGCATACATTCAGTCTATTGTACTCATGAATACTCTGGTGTCTATTTCATTTGAAAGACGACGAAGTATCGAAGAGACATACAACCATGTAAGTCTTGAGCAGTTAGTGCTTAGATCAGCGGGCATAGATAAGAGAATCAATCAAAGAATAATCGATAATCATTAGATTTACCCATTAAATATATAAATTCTTTGTATTGAAGAGAAAGTGAATTGGTTAGCAGCTAAATTTATTCAAAACTTGGTAGATCTATCTGAGGTCATGTCGTCACATTCCAATGGCAATGATTTTTCATATACCAAAGCTAAATAATAGCAATTCGGCTGCTCTAGACGAGAACCTGATAATCACTTACGTCTTGGAAAACATAAAAAGGGGATAACTATATATATCATAAATACTCCATAGAAGATCCACATATATTCCAAAAGTTCTTCTTGGTCTATTGTTGGTAGCCTTTTAGTTTTCAAAATATAATCTCTGGGGGTTTCGTAAGGGCTAAGATAATAAGGAGGCACTTTCCAGCTGCGATATCGAGGCTGAACTTGATTCAACCATCCAGAAAAATCTTTTTTAGTTATTTCAAACATTAATATATGGTTGGGATCCCTACGTTTTTTGTAGTAACACAGGAATTTGTCAACACAAAAATATTTAATGGCATTGTTCTTCGTCTGATAAATAAATGATATCTCCTCATCGGTTATAAATTCTAAAATGTAGAAAATAACATATGCCTCAATATAACTTATTAAAAGATCGATATTCGGATCTTCAAACAGCTCATACATTTTGTATACCAAGTTTAACTTCCAAGATAGTTTAATGCCAAGTATTCTCATAAAATGTTTCTCGCTTTTAATACATCCCCTAAGCAATAAGTAGGAAGTATGCAAAAATTTTGCTAATTCCGTTTTAATTATTGCCATATCCCTGTTTTCTGGTCGGTATTCTGAAGAAGAATTAGCTGAATTTATTTCTTTCATGTGGCAAATTTTAGGCCAGAAGTTATCGCCAGCTTTCTGAACAAATAACTCATCCAAAAGATTTAATACTTTGCCAAAAGTAACTTCATTGTGGCTTTCTGGAAATGATTTCTCCAAAGATGAAAAAAATTGCTTTAAGTATTCAATAGGAAATATCTGACTAACCAGAGTGTTTTTTCCAAGAATGGGAGAGATCATTTCAAGAAGAGAGACTACTTCAGAAAAGTTATCATTGGATTGAAAAGACTTCATATTCTCTGCGTTGGGATCAAAGTTACCCATGCTAAGGATCCTGGATGGAATCAAGTCAATCTGATCATGTCTTTCTTTCAAGATCTGTTCTACTTTTCTACCCAACTCTTCGTAAAAACCCTTGCTTTGACGATCTAGTTCTTTCAAGCTCCTTAAAGAAGACACTTCTATTAGCTCATAAAAAGAAGAGTAATCAACTCTGCCACCAGAAATAAATCGTATTCCGATAAAGAAATTCAAAAACATGGGAAAAAAATTTTAATTAATTTTTTTAAATGTGGAGCGTAAAAATTTTTATTCGCAAAAATGAAATTTAGAGAAGATCTATGAAAAATTAAGGGATCTTTTAAATTCTTGTGAATGGTGCTATGGAAGATATTTACAAAGCGTGATATTGTTCATGCAATTCTAGTATAGTAAAGCATTTTAAGACCTTATGTATTTGATTGTCTCAAATATAAGGAAGTTTTGTATCAGTTAACAAAGTTCAAATGATTGCTATAGATATTTGATGCTAGTGTTTATTGGAAATTTCCTAAATATTAATAAAATTCATTTTTTAATGTTCTAAATAAAATGGCTTTGCTATTACTTGCTCTTCTTTGATGATAAATAATATTTAAATGTGGATGATTTCAAGATGATGTCTGTATAAAGTAAATAGATCAAGATAATGTCCGAATAAATGAAATTCTAAGGAAATGGATCATATTTGAAATGAGAATGGATTTTTATAATCTACAAGGAGGTATGTTGTCTAAAGACAAGAACAAAGTGATTACAAATTTGAATTTATTTACTGAAGGTACCAATATCCTCCGTCTGAGGTTACTAAACCGCTTTTTACACGTAAACTCACTATCCTGAAATTTAGGGATCAGTGGTCATCCCAACCCAGATCATATCCTACTAGGCTTTGATTACTGGAGACGAGAGGAACAATGGATGTTTTGGCTGAGGCGTTACCATCTGCTTTTCAATCTTTTCGTCAACTTCACACCACTGCGCTATGGAGATTCATGAGAATGATTAAATAGAAAGGTATTAATATTCAAATGAGAATTTCAGATGTCTGAAAACCAGAAATTATAAGTCACTTCGAGGAAATATTACCCTTTATGACAGAAAGGCTTTTTTGTGACTCCAACCAATTAAATTAGTGCTTCCTAACGATGAAATGAATATTCATTGTCGTAGAGATACCATTTGAGGTTTAGTAGGTATAATTCTAAAAATTTAAGATGTTGACGTCTTATATAAAAGCATATTACAACTTGGGTGGATCGAGGCTCATCAAAAAGATCGTAAATCCACTTTTTGAACCTCTTTTGACTCTTCTTAGATAACTCACTTGGAAATTTCTGGGCAGAACCTGTCGTAAGACGGATGACTGTAGTCTTTTCGCGGTTACCCGGATAAGTAATACACTCATGTATGTGAAACTAATAACAGTTTATATCAGAACGTCACGTCACAGCAGACTCATAAAAAGAAAACCCCTAAAAAAGAGGAAATGGGGCCGGATGATTGCATGTGTGCGGGAGCGGCATGGATAAAAAGGCTTGCCCGAAGCTCGAAAGAGTGGGCTTAGGATTTGTTCTAAGTGTCCAGGATCTCAGTAGGTGGTTTAAAACTTCCTCCTATAGAGGCACAGATGCTTCTAGTTGTTTTGTTTTTTTCCCTTGGAAATTACATGGGTATTTATACGGAATATAGATGACCCGATCTGATCGATTGATTTTCCATACAAAAAAGAGAACGCATTATCTAGTTCTAATAATTCTCCTGGGTTGAATTATAAATCACAATAGGCACATTCCAACTTTTTTTCATTCTTGGGGAAATACCCTCTGAAAATTTAAATTATAGACCAAGTGTTAATATACTAAAAGCAATCTAATAAAAATTGAAAACCCATATTACAATGGATTCCAAGGCAGTACAAAAATAAAGTAAGACTGTGACCCTTGTTTCAAACTATTAAAATCCCCCTCAAAAAACTAAATTATATTTCAATCCGAAGGATAGTTCAGTAATTTAAGTGACAAGAGACTTTAAAGAATTCAATGTAGTTTTTTTTTGCGTCCAAGGAGAGAGAATCTTCAAAAAATACCTATATGAAGGCATAACTCATACCAATCCTATATAAGTAGTGTGAGACTATTAGTTACTAAAAACTCTCCTCAATGTCTAAAGCTCTGATTGATTTACTATACTCTTGTGACCTTGGTTCCAGGAAGACTTCCGATAACTACTAAGATTTTGCCTAATACTTTCCTTCGGATTTGAATAATGCGTACTTCTAATACTGTCAAAATGTAATAAGTCGTTTATTATTGCTATGCTTTTCACCAAGAAGAATCGTCCTTTAAAAATACAGAAATTTTACCGTTAATAAATAACTTATATAAATAACTTCAGCATTTAAGAGAAAGTGAATTGGTTAGCAGCTAAATTTATTCAAAACTTGGTAGATATATCTGAGGATCATGTCTTCACATTCATATGGCAATGATTTTTCATAAACCACATCTAAATAATAGCAAATAAGCTGCTCTAACCGAGAACCTGATAATTATTTGCATATTGTAAGAATCAAAAAGGGAATCATTCCATACACCATTAATACTGCATAGACGATCCACAGGAGTGTTAAAAGGGATTGTTCTTCCATCGTTGGCAGCTTTTTGGTTTTTAAGATATAATCTCTGTGGGTTCCATAAGGGATAAGATAATAACGAGGAACATTCCAGTTGCGAGATTGAGGTTGAACTTGATCTAACCATTCAGGAAAATCAATATTTTTCAATTTAAACACATCTACATAGTTGAATTCAGACCATTGTTTATAATAAGATAGAAATTTGTCAACACAAAAATATTTAACGAGATTGTTCTTCGGGTGAAGAACTATTTCTATCTCTTCATCGGATATAAATTCCAAAATGTAGACGATAACATAAGCTTCAATGTAACTTTTTAAAAGCTCAATTGTCTGAACTTCAAACAATTCATTCATTTTGTATACCAAGTTTAAGTTCCACGAAAGTCTGAGACCATAGGTTTTAATTGAAATATTCTTGGTTTGTATTGATCCCTCAAGTACTCTGTAGGAAGTAAGCAATAATTTCGACAATTCACTTTTAATTCCCCCCATGCTTACCAATTCAGGGTATAATATCAGTTTAGAATATTTTTGTTCATTTTGACAAATTTTAGGCCAGAAGTTATCGCCAGCTTTCTGAACAAATAACTCATCCAAAAGATTTAATACTTTACCAAAAGTAACTTCATTGTGGCTTTCTGGAAATGATTTCTCCAAAGATGAAAAAAATTGCTTTAAGTATTCAATGGGAAAAATCTGACTAACCAGAGTGTTTTTTCCAAGAATGGGAGAGATCATTTCAAGAAGAGAGACTACTTCAGAAAAGTTATCATTGGATTGAAAAGACTTCATATTCTTAGCATTGAGATCAAAATTGCCTAATCCTAGGGGACTAGATGGAATCATGTCAATCTGATCATGTCGTTCTTTCAAGATCTGTTCAGCTCTTCTACCCAACTCCTCGTAAAAATCCTTGCTTTGACGATCTAGTTCTTTCAAGTTTTGTAAAGAAGACTCTTCCATTAGGTCATAAAAGAAGAGTAATCAACTCTGCTACAGAAATAAATCGTATTCCGATAAAGAAATTCAAAAACATGGGAAAAAAAATTTTAATTGATTTTTTTAAAAGATGATCGTAAAAATTTTTATTCGCTAAATAAAATTTACAGAAGATCTATGAAAAAGTAACTCGGGTTTCTTTAAAAGTCTTGCAAAAATAGTGGCAAGATAGATATTTGCAATGCATGATGTTGTTCGTGCAATTCTAGAAATGTAAAGCATTTAAAGGCCTTATAGATTTGATTTTTTGAGAGAAAAGTAAGTTTTGTATGTGTTAATAAAGCTCGAATGATCATTGTAGATATTTTATGTCAGAGTTGATCGTAAATTCGCCAAATTAATAATAAAATTCATTTTTTAATTTTCTAAATACAATGGCTTTGCCATGCTTGCTTTTCTTTGAAGATAAATGATATTTTAAATGTGGGCAATTTCAAGATAATACCCGTATAAAGTAAATAGATCAAAAGAATCTCTGTATAAAAGAAATTGGTCAAAGTAATGTCTTGATATCGGAATAGATCATGCTTGAATTGGTAATTGATTGCTATTATCTTCAAAGACATTAGTTGCTTAAAGCCATGAATAAAAATGCTAGAATAAAAGAGGATTCTGTATTAATGTTCAAATGAGAATTGTGGATATTTGATGATCAGAAATTAGAAGCCATTTTGTAAAAATATTTATTAAATTTTAAATTTCATTTTTTTTTGTTGAAGGAAACACTTGCTTCTAGCCTCTTTACGATTCCCTTTAAGTGAATTGGTTTGTGGTTAACGATGAAAAGAATATACATTGTTGTAGATTCAGGAATACTCCAATGAATGTGTGTCGTACCTAATCAATAGTTGCAAATGAATTATGAAATATTGTTGCATTCCATTTTATCATTCATATCCTATTGACACAGCATGTAACAGATTATTGAATTTAACATATAAATAAATACTAAATCAGAGTTAATATATGATGTCATTAGAAAACACTGTCTTTCGTCTTGGCAGAACGAATTTCTGACAGAATAACTTTTTGGTAGTAGATAGTTCAGCCTTGCTATATTGCGAGATGTAAAGTAACTCTATGATAAAATTGAAGCATTCGATAGAAAAGTTAGAGTTGGATTATATACTCTGCAAGCAATGTTTCTCATGTTGGGAGAAAAAAAGCGAGAATTATTATCTAGGGGCGCTTGTAACTCTAACGGAGGAAATTTTAAACCTCCTACTGAGATCTTAAGCATTAAACACAAATACCAAGCCATTCCTTCGAGCAAGCCCTTTTTTATCCATGCCGCACAGGCACGCCGCCTTCCCATTTTTTTTAGGGCTTTTCTTTTTATGAGATGTATGTGACGTTCTGATATAAACTGTTATTATTTTTACATTAATAAGCGTATCACTTATCTGGGAAACCACTTAAAAATTACAGTCATCTGTCTCACGAGATATTCTGCCCAGGTTGCGAGAAATAACATCCCTCAGTCTACAACAAGAGCAACTCGTATGATTTAAGATGTTGATGTCTTGCATAAGAGTGTCCTATGACTGAGATGAATCTCAGCTTATCAAAAAGATCGCCCATCCACCTTTTGGGTCACTCTTGACTCTTCTTAGATAACCCACTTGGAAATTGCATGGGTAGTTATTTAAAAGTTATATTTATACGGAATATAAACGAGCCAATCTGATTGGTTGATTTCTCATCCAAAATGGTGAATAGATTATCTAGTTCCAAAAATTCTCCTGGGTAGGAATATAAATCGAAGCAGGCACATTCTAATTTTTTTTATTCTTGGGAATGCTCTCTGAAGATTTAAGTTATAGACCAGATGTTAATCCACTTAAAGCATTCTAATTAAAATCGAAAGCAAATATTGCAATGAATTCCAACGCAGTACAAAAATAAAGTAAGAGTGTGGCCTTGTTTCATACTATTAAAATATTCCTCAAAAGACTAAATTATATTTCAATTCGAAGGATAGTTCAGTAATTAATGAGCCAAGAGATCTTAAAGAATAAAATGTAGTCAAAATGAAATTAAGTCGGTCATCATCACTATGCTTCTCATCTAGAAAAATACACCTTTAAAAAATGCTTAAATTTTACTGTTAATATATGACTTGCTTGAATAATTTTAACATTGAAGATAAATTAAATTGATTAGAAGTCCAATTTATTCCAAACTTGGTGGATCCATCCGAGGATAATCTCGTCACCTTTCAAAAGGGAAAATTTTTTACCAAATAATCGTTTGAAGGTTTTATAAACCACGGTCATAAGCACCATATATACTATAAATGCCGTATAGAAAATCGTCATGGATAGTATAAGTTCTTGTTCATCTATTGTTGGTAGCCTTTTGGGTTTTAAGATATAATCTTTATGGCATTCATAGGGGCTAAAATAATAAGGCGGTATTTTCCAGCTACGAAATTGAGGCTGAACTTGATTAAACCATTCAGAAACATCTATTTTTGTTATTTCAAACTCTTTTAGTTGCCTAAGTTGAGTATTGAATTTATAGTAACACAGGAATTTGTCAACACAAAAATATTTAACGAGATTGTTCTTCGTGTGAAGAACTATTTCTATCTCTTCATCGGATATAAATTCCAAAATGTAGACGATAACATAAGCTTCAATGTAACTTTTTAAAAGCTCGATTTTCGGGTCTTCAAAAAGTTCATACATTTTGTATACCAAGTTTAAGTTCCACGAAAGTCTGAGACCATAAATTTTAATTTCAAAATTATCGGGGTTCATGCATCCCTCGAGTATTTCATAGTAAAAATGTAATAATTTCGCCAATTCAGTTTTAATTGTCGCCATATTCTTGTTATGAGATTGTTCTTCTGAAGAAGAATTACTTGAATTTCTTTCTTCATTGTCGCAAATCTTAGACCAAAAGTTATCGGTGGCTTTCCAAGCATATGACCGATCCAAACAATGTAATAATTCAGCAAAAGTAACGTGAAATTTTATTTTTGGCATGATTTTTTCTAAACCATCAAAAAATTTCTTTAAGTATTCGATAGGAAAAATCTCACTAAGTTGTGTGTTTTTTCCAAGAAGAGGAGAGATCACGTCGATAAGAGATGCCACTTCTGAGTTATCATTGGATTGAAAAGACTTCATATTCTTAGCATTGGGATCAAAATTGCCTAATCCTAGGGGACTAGATGGAATCGTGTCAATCTGATCATGTCTTTCTTTCAAGATCTGTTCAGCTTTTCTACCCAACTCCTCGTAAAAATCCTTGCTTTGACGATATAGTTCTTTCAAGCTCATTAAAGAAGAATATTCCATTAGCTCATAAAAGGAAGAGTAATCAACTCTGCCACCAGAAATCAATCGTATTCCGACAAAGAAATTCAAAAACCTGGGTAAAAAAAATTTTAATTGATTTTTTTTACAAAATTTCACAATTTTTTCCTCACGGAGAAGAAGGAGAAAGTGAAAAATCATAAATTGAAATTGAAGGTAACAAAAGATGATATTGAAACAATTGATTTGAATAAAGAGAGAGAAGACGAGAAGTATGAACCGACAAGTGAATTCGAAGACGAAATATATGGTCCGAGATGACTTTAAGCTAGAGCGAGAAAGGAATGCATCTTAATACGTTGTTGCGATATACTAAACACTTTATAGTGATGAAAATCGATGCATCCATTAAGAGATTGGCAATCTCTTTCTAAACTCCTTGTGAAAAATTTTATGAATTTGAAAAATACGGAAGACAGCAGGCTGCAGTTGTCTGTAAAACAAGTCTGATGTAGGAGGTAGAGGTGTAATTTTTACGACACATAGGAGTCATGTGTAGCGTTTGGTTTCAAAATGCCGGGTGGTTCAAGAAAGTGTTTATATATGGACACGAAGCCATTCCACTTTAGATATAAAACATATATTTTGCTCCTAGTTATCGAAGCCCGCTAGGGTATGATAGGGCTTAGCCCTGAATTTAGAGTGATCCGTTGAGTGTTTTTCCGATCTTGCCTGCCTAAGTTTCCTCCATCCCTTGTGGGTGGAATTTTTAGCAACCCGTTTGACAATAAGGTTTTCACCGATCACTCAATAGCTAATGCAATATAGTGAAAATAAATTACTTTTTTTTTTAATTGATTTTTTTAAAAGATGATCGTAAAAATTTGTATTCGCTAAAATAAAATTTACAGAAGATCTATGAAAAAGTAACTCGGGTTTCTTTAAAAGTCTTGCAAAAATAGTGGCAAGATAGATATTTGCAATGCATGATGTTGTTCGTGCAATTCTAGAAATGTAAAGCATTTAAAGGCCTTATAGATTTGATTTTTTGAGAGAAAAGTAAGTTTTGTATGTGTTAATAAAGCTCGAATGATCATTGTAGATATTTGATGTCAGGGTTAATCGTAAATTCGCCAAATATATAATAAAATTCATTTTTTAATTTTCTAAATACAATGGCTTTGCCATGCTTGCTTTTATTTGAAGATAAATGATATTTTAAATCTGGGCAATTTCAAGATAATACCCGTATAAAGTAAATAAATCAAAAGAATCTCTGTATAAAAGAAATTGGTCAAAGTAATGTCTTGATACCGGAATAGATCATACTTGAATTGGTAATTGATTGTTATTATCTTCAAAGACATTAGTTGCTTAAAGCCATGAATAAAAATGCTATAATAGAATAGTATTTACTATCAATATTCAAATGAGTATTGAAGATTTCTGATGATCAGAAATTAAAAGCCTTTTCGCTAGAATATTAACTAAATTGGCTTTTTGTTGAATTAAAACCTTTTCCGACTTCCTCACAAATTCCGATGACTAAACTGGTTTGTGTTTAACAGTGAAAAGAGTATTCATTGTCGTAGAGACCTGGTGTTGTTAAAATTGGGTGGATTTCTGACCGAAAAAGTTTTTTGAAAAGTAGTTATTTTAGGCTTATTAAATTGCGAGATGTAAAGTATCTTTGTGATAAAGTTGCAGTATTCAATAGTAAAGTTAGAATTATTTTATAAACCCTGCAAGCAATGTTCGTCGTGTTGGGAGAAATGACATTCGCCAGGATATAACAGGAGTAACTCCTAAGATATTGGTGCTGTGCAGAGTCTGTTGTGAGACAGATGATTGTGACCCTTCATGATTGCTCTGATAAGTAACACGATTATGCGTGTGTGAAACTACTAACATATCAAAAAAGGGGACCGAAAGAATACGATCGTCTACGAAGCCGACATGTAAAACCTCGATCCCAAATAAGTGTGCTTGTAATTTGCTCTAAACGTCCTGTCAGAAGGATCAAACTTCCTTCTGCTGGAACACAGACGTTACCTTTTTTATGATTTTAGATTTGCAGTGTATGGTCCGAGTCAAACTTTTCAAAAGACTGAGCTATACTATTTTAGAGGGTTTTATGCTTCCACGGTATATGTTGCTCGAATTTACAGGGCCGAGCAGCATTGTCAAACGACTTTCTAAAACGACTAGAGATCATTTAAAGACTTTCTAAATGGTATAACTCTCTTGGATGCCTTTGTCCATATTAGGAAATGCAGTAAGAACTGTATCAAGCATAACAAAAGACCTTTTGAAAAAAAAAACGAAACAACTAGAAGGACCTGTGCCTCTATAGGAGGAAAATTTAAACCTCCTACAGAGGTCCTGGGCACTTGGAACAAATCCTAAGCCCACTCTTTCGAGCTTCGGGCAAGCCCTTTTTTATCCATGCCGCTATCGACCCACCTCCCCCTTTTTTGGGATTTTTCTTTTTATGAGTTGGCTGGCTGTGACGTTCTGATATAAATTGTTATTTTTTTTCACACACATGAGTGTATTACTTATCCGAACAACCATGAAAAGGCTACAGTTATCCGTCTTACGACATATTCTGCCCAGAAGACCTTTTGAAAATGTTAGCTGTGCTATTGTACACGATGAAAACGTCAGATCACGTTAAAAGATGGTCATACTGACTTTCTGTACTTGTTAGAAGAAGTTAAAAGACTAAATGATCTTGGTATGATACAAATCAAAGCCTTAAAAGCTTTTCTTGAGAATTTCGATTCAAAGATTTTTTAAAATTTTCCTTTCGCTCAGAATTGAACTTTTCAAAAAGAAGAAAAATATTTAAATTATATGATATTAAATAAAATTTTAAGATGGCAACTGAGAAGATAAACCGACTATATTCAATTGCCGTAACGTCACTGCCTCTCCATAAAAATAAAAATCCGAAAAAAGAGGAAGTGGGGCCGAAAGATGGCTTCAAGGCCAACATGCGAGAGCAGCATACATAAAAGGGGTTTCATCGAGAGAGTGGGCTTAGGATCTGTGTTGAGTGGCCAAGACCTCAGTAGGAGGTTTAATATTTCCTTCGAAAAGCCACAAGCGGTGCAAGTTAATAAATTTTTTTTATGGAACATGGAAGCTTCCAATCGAATAAATTTCGTTTTTTAAGACATTGGTATCTTATACAAGAGTACCTTACGGCTGAAATGCATCGAAGTTAATCAAAAGGATCGTCCATGCACATTTTTGGGAATCCCTTGATCCTCCTTAGATAACTCATTTGGAAATTACATGGGTACTTATTTAAAAATTCTATTTATAGGGAATATAAATAACCCGATCCGATTGGATTACTTTTCCTTCAAAATGGAGAATATTTTATTGGGTTCTAATGAATTCTCCTGGTTTTAATTACACAACAGATAGAATTCAAACTTTTTTAATTGTCGGGTAAATACTCACTAAAAACTTAGACTATAAAATAAATGTTAATATACAAAAAGTCCTAAAATTAAAATCGAAGACAAAATATTGCAATGACTTCCAGCATTTTAGTGAAATGTAGTATCAATGAAAGGCTTTGTCCTAGTTTCATACTAGTAAAATATCACACAAAAACTGAATTATATTTCAATCGGAAAGATGGGCCAGTGTAATTGGTGAGTCAAGACATTAAAATGAATCCATATAATTAAAAACGAATTAAGTAGGTTGCAAGTATTATGCTTCTCTCCTGTAAGATTATTCCTCTAAAAGATTACTAAAATTTTACCTTTAGTAAATGACTTATTTAAAGAATTTTAACATTGAAGATAAATTAAATTGGTTAGAAGCTAATTTTATTCAAATGTTGGTAGATCCATTCGAGGATAATGTCCTAACACTCCAATCGGGATGATTTTTTATTCACTAGATCTAATCAATGCAAGGAAGCTGCTCTGTACAGAACCTGATCATTGTTCGTCTTTTGTATTAAGCACAATTGCAATTACTATACATATTATAAATACCATATAAGAAAGCCACATAATCGTTAAAAGATCTTTTTCAGCTATGTTTGACCTCCCTTTATATATTGGGTAGTGATCTTTATGGCATTCGTAAGGGCTAAAATAATAAGAAGGCACTTTCCAGTTGAGAGATCGAGGTTGAACTTGTTTCAACCACTCAGAAAAATCATTTTTCGTTATTTCAACCTCTTCTATTACGTTATTCAGGCCACGCTCTTTATAGTAAGACAAAAATTTGTCAACACAACAGTATTTAACGAGATTGTTCTTCGCACAAAAAATTATATCTATTATTTGCTCGTGTACAAATTCTAAAATGTAAACGACAACATAAGCTTCAATATAACTTTTGAAGAGCTCAATTTTTGGATCTTCAAAAAGCTCATACATTTTATACACCAAGTTTAAGTTCCAAGAAAGTATAATACAGTAGATCCTATCCCTAGATTCACCGCTTTCCATGCATAACCTAAGTAATTCATATGAAGAATGTAATAATTTGCTTAATTCCGTTTTAATCATCTTCATATTCTTGTTATGAGATTGTTCTTCTGAAGAAGAATTTACTTTTGTATCATCGCAAATATAGGGCCAGAAGTTATCACCAGCTTTCTGAAGATATAACTCATCCAAATAATCTAAAACTTTACCAAACTTAAGATCCTTTTTGATTTCTGAATATCTGTTCTTTGAGACACCAAAAAAATTCTTTAAGTATTCAATAGGAAAAATCTGACTAATCAGTATGTCTTTTCGAAGAAGTGGAGAGATCATGTCGATAATAGATGCCACTTCAAAAAGTTTTCATTGGATTCTAAGGACTTCATTTTCTGAGAATTTGGATCGAAATTACCTATGTCTAGGAGATTAGATGTTTCCATAGAAACATATTCAGAACATATTTTCATAATATCCTCTATTTCACAACCCAAATCTGTGTAGAAAGTCTTGCTTTGACGATCATCCAGATTTATTTTTTCTAGCAAAGAATATCTTATTAGTTCCTGCAAAGATAAGTAATCGACGCTGCCACTAGAAATCAATCCTATTCCACTGAAGAAATTAAAAAACATGGAGTAAAATTTTTAATTGATTTTTTTTAAATGAAGAGCGTAAAAATCTTTATTCGCTGAAATAATATTTAAAGAATTTTATGCATTGAACTGGTCCGAGATGACTTTAAACTAGATCAAGAAAGGAACTCATCTTCATAGTGTCTTGCGGTACAATAAGCACTTTATAGTGTTGAAACTCGGTGCTTCCATTAAAAGATTGGCAATCTCTTTCTTAACTCCGTGTGAAAAGTTTTATGAATTTGCATAATATGGAAGACAGCATACTGCAGTTATCTGTAAAACAAGTCTGTTGTAGGAGGTATATGTGTAAAGCTGATGCTCGAACATTTGCGACACATAGGAGTCCTGTGTGGCGTTTGGTTTCAAAATGCCGTTTGGTTTAAGAAAGTGTATGTATATGGAATGGACACGAAGCCATTCATTTTGGGTATAAAACATTTATACTGCTCCTAGTTATCGAAGCTCGTCAGGGTATGTTAGGGCTTAGCCCTGAATTTAGAGCGCATCCATATAATGTTTTTCCGATCTTGCTTGGGCCAAGTTTCCTCCATCCAAGTGGAGTATTTAGCAACCCGTTTGACAATAAGGTTTTCACCAATAACTCATTAGCTATAGCAATATAGTGAAAATAAATTACTTTTTTTTTTAAAGAATTTTACGAAAAAAAAACTCGATTTTTTAAAAGTTCAGCAAAAATAGTGCTAAGATAACTATTTACAATGCACGACATTGTTCATACAATTCTAACATAGTAAAGCATTTGATGGTCGTACAGATACACTTGTTTTAGGTCTCAGAAAGTTTTGTACCGGTTAATAAAGTTCGAATGATTATCATAGATATTTGATGCCAGTGTTTATTGAAAGCTCATTAAAGTATTAATAAATTCATTTTTTAATTTTCTAAATGCAGTGGCTTTTCTATTTCTTGTTCTTCTTTAATTATAAATGGTATTACAAATGTGGAAAATTTCAAGATTATGTCCTTTAAAGAGCAATGAATCAAAATAATGTCTATATAAAAGAAATCGATTAAATAAATGTGTTCAGATGATGTCCTTACAACAAAATTAATAGTCTTTGAATTAGTAATTGAATTTAGAATCCTTAAATAAATTAGTTATTTACGACAAGTGTAAAACAGTTAAATAAAATGCATTGAGTATCAATGTTCAAATGAGTATTTCGAATTTTTCAAAACCAGAAATTAGGTGTCATTTTATAAAAGTTTTTATTAAATTACATTTTTTGTTGGATGAAAAACTTGTTCTGAAATATTTGTGATTCCCGTTAAGTGAACTAGTTTGTGTCTAACGATGAAGATTATATATTGCTTTGTGAGCGACTAAGATTTTGGGAAGGTGCTGCTTCGGGCTTAATTGAGTGCGAGATGCAAAGTGTCTTTATGACGAAATTGCTGTGTTCAATAGAAAACTTAGAGGTAGATTATAAACTCTACAGGCAATGTTTCTCAAGTCGTCGAGAATAACATCATCCAGGATATAACAGAGCTAACACCTAGGATTTAAGATATTGGTGTCTTCTATCTGAGTATCCTACGATTAATATTAATTGAAGCATATCAAGAGGGTTTTCTATCTATTTGACATGCATATTACCATGATTCAAAGTCTAACAGCAGATAATGTTCCCTAATGATAAAGTCTGTGATTTTTAATGAATAAAGAAATTCCACATAAAAGATCACAATATAAATCATTAAAAAGCAGAATA
Source organism: Drosophila melanocephala (assembly GCA_037043625.1). Lineage (NCBI taxonomy): Eukaryota > Metazoa > Arthropoda > Insecta > Diptera > Drosophilidae > Drosophila > Drosophila melanocephala. The sequence continues at coordinate 285,742 of JBAMBD010000748.1, read as the reverse complement.
CTGAGCAAATTTTTCAATTGTATGATGTAATATTTTATTAACGATTGACAAATTTTCATATTTCAATTTATTTTGGATCTTTAAAGAATCAGTTTACCTCATAATAATACACTGTTGAATTTCATGAATAAAAGGTAGGCAGATATTTGAAGTTATTTCATTTGAGCATGAGTAATCGTGATTCAAAACTCAATCACAGAGATGCCAATAGAATGAACTTCTCCTGTTGCTTTAGTATTTGACGGGGTTAATCAAGCTAGGAACTGTTTAGTTACTAGTCTTAATAAGGTTATTTTTTAAAGTCAACTTGTATGATGCGATCATTAAATTACATCCCATTAAAAAATAAGTTTACATAGGTGTGATCCGAGCCTTGATATACCAGAATTCATTGGAAATTCCTCTGAACATTTATTAAATTTGTTACTTATACGAAATCTCAAAACAGGTTTAACCGATCTAGAGAATATAACTGTCACATTCTCAAGATTTACCAAAGGAGAAGAGTCTTTCTATTCCTTTTCTTTTTTTTATGTTCAAAGTCTCTATCTCGATTCTGAGGTATATACAATTAAAATTTTAATATGTGCGTGCAAGATCTGAGGCAATAACTGATATAAAGTGAACGGTTTGCATATTTTTTTCCCGGTTTTGAAAAGCAAAAAAATTTCTTTCCTTCAGCATTAAATTTTAAGAGCTTTTTTTTCAGCATCAAAACCTTTTGCAAATCTTTTTGTTCTATGTATTTTAAATACAAATAAACTGCAAAATATTTTTTAATCGTTCAACAAGTTAATTCAAAATGATTGATCCATATATTTTGAAGAGTTGATTTCTTTGGAGTAAATATCAAAGTCTAAGTAAATATTTCATTAACTTATAGAAAGATCTTTTGTAATATTCCGTGAAAATATTAAAATCAACATTGAAAGATCAAATTAATACATTATGACATTAGAAAAAATGAAATGAAAATTTTTAATAGATTTCAAATTTGAAATGCGATTAATTAAAAAAACACCCACATAAATCAAAAATTAAAAGGTAGTCCTAAATCAATGACTTGGTTAATTATGGTGTTAGTCTATCAATCATCACTTAATTGTGTAACTTTTTTGTTGTTCTGAAACCATGCCAATCCATGTGAGTGATGATTGTTACGTTTCATGTACTCTGAAGCCCTGATAATATAGATGAGTTATGATTGTTACGTTTCATGTACCCTGAAGCCCTGATAATATAGGTGAGTAATAAATGTTACGTTTCATAGAATCTGAAGCATCATCCTATACTGTTACCAACTAATATGTTTTAAAAACCATCGGTAATCTTTTCAAATCATTCGCAAATCCGATATATTACTTTCATTAAAATTCTTACAAGGTCTTGAATGGGAGTTTTACATATTTGTTCTGGTCTCTCCTTATCTTCAACTACAATAATGAAACACATATTTATCAATGTAGATAATATTTCATTTACATATTAATCATTCCTCCGTAAAGTAATTAGTCAGCTAAAACAATCTAATATTTATGTCTTCTTTTAGATAAACGATAATTTGATCTTTGTTAATGACTCTTGGACGCAAATTAATGCGATTTTGTTGAATGTAGTTAGAATCATTTATAAAAATGTATATTTGTATTTTGCTAAAGTAGGCAATGAATCAATATCTGAAATTTAATGGAATTAGAAGGACTTTATAAAGCAATGGCCAACGTCGTACAACATTATTAAATCGCTCCAATGATATTTCCAAATTTTATCAGGTAAATAAATGACCTCAGAACTGAAAAAACACTTATTATTGAATCCTATTTAAATAATTGAAAAGAGTAGCCAAAGATAAGACTGCTAGTCCAAGGAGCAAAATGCACATTTCAAAGTACTAAAATCATTTAAGACATCGATCTCCTACCATGAATGGTTGTCAGCTAAGGAAACACACTGCGCCAAAGTGTTTGAGCCACATACACAAGTATGCATACTCTCAACAGATTTGCTCATTAGGGTAAGAGGAAAATTGCATGATTGTACTTCATGCCTTATCATCTGCCTCGAATCCATCTATTATATTTAACTCAACAATGGCACCGTAACATTAAGGGATTTGATTTTAGACTTCAAACTTATTAAGAACTTCTTACTACAGGGAACATAGATTATCAACCACAAGAGTGATTTCAGGTTATTAGATATTCTTGGAAGATTTTCACGAAAAGATAGAAATATTTGTTAACAACATAGCTTAGGAAATAAAGCTGAATTTTAAATAGGATATAAAGGAAGTGAATCAAAGGTCGTAATTCTATTTCAAGACAAATGGTGTAGGTAAACCATGCCACTGTTCAAGAAATAAGTGTTTAATAAGGGATAATTGTAAGACATGCCAACTTGTTAATAAAACAATAATACCTGATACTTTTGTCTGAATCAAAAAGCAATATAATAATGCCTTTCCTGAACCTGAAACCAGAAGTAGAAGACAATTCAACTTTGAATATATTTGTACACATATGAAAGGGATATCAAATAAAGTAAAACTATCATTAATTATTTCAAGTTGATTACCATCTCAGACTGAATATACTGCAAGATTTCTAATATAATGAACCGTGAAGGATTTGAAGAAAATCATATTACACAATATGCCAAATCACATCCACACATAGTAACCAGGTTCCATCAAAATATATTCTACTGATTTAAGGTAATCCAATAAAATCAGGAGAATTTCCTGCCATATCAGAAATAATAATGTTAGCTCTAACAAAAGCATTCAGAATTTCAGTTAGTTAGATAATCTGAAAAATTGAATAAACAATTTTAATTAAAGCATTTCAAAATGGAACTGAATTTGATTCAATCTAAGATTGATTAGCTAGGATTCATAAATTTAATAATAAATGAGGAGAATTTCAAAATAAAAATGAACTTGGTTAAATGTAAGATTGTTTAAGTAGGATTCAGAAATTTATTAATAAATAAGAAGCATTATGATATTTGATAGAAAACTGTGATGATTTTATTAAGTGACAAAAAAATAACAGATGCTCTGCAAAATAGTTCATCGGTGTTCGAATTGCGTAGCCATCAACACTCTATATAGAAAATGACCGGGTGTGTATTTGATCACCTGATTTAATTAAAAAAATCTTATAGATTGACTTGAGATAATGAATGAAAATGTTGAATCTATCAACACTTGTCGGAAATAACTTAAATATCAATAGAGTTCAAGTTTGCTTTAGAAGAAAAAGAGCACTACTCCAGTCCTATTAAGAAAGGGCATACATTCTAAAATATTTTAAATTTATTGTGACATTTTATCTTTTCTTCAACTTATAAAATTCATAATTAAGGTCTTGACATCTTTGACTTGACTTTGACAGCCAAATTTTCATGAAAATAGGGTCACAATCAAGAAGATGTTTGTTAAAATTAATATATCTGAAAAAGTATAAATAGCTGATGGATTTCAGGCATGAACTCAATAAATTTCAATATTAAAACAAGCAAGAATTCATCCTAGTTAGATCCAGCGCATTTAATGTTTTCTTAAAAATCATGACAAATTTTGCCACTCAGATTTTTTAATATTAACTACGATTGGTGAACAAGATTGATTGCAAGTCCAAATGTATTAGTGTTTTTATATAAATAAATTATTCAAAACAATCTCAATTTGTTATTTGCTAAATTGATAGAAATTCGAGAGATGAAGCAATCTAGTCACCTTACATTTCAAATTAAATTAACTAACCAAAACTAACTAACTAAACAACTCACAAGGAGATAGTTAGACACACTTAAAGTGTTTGAAGGGTTCCAAACCCTGCTACTTAATTGCCTTAAGAAGAATATTTAATCATTGTACAGCATTTATACGGCGTACTTCGATAATTTCCTATTTGGTTAGACTTCTCAAGATAATTTAATTAATCAAATTTCTTAACTATCGTTTTCAGGTGCGTGAAAGTAGATTCGAATCTCCAAAAAACCCTCTGTGTTGATGAGATACTCAACGTTCTTGACAGTGCAGCCAAAATGCTCTTCCATTTCAAAATATAGATTAGAAGTTGTTTTGATTTCTTGCTCACCTAGAGTTGATCTCTTGCAAGACAGGTTATAGCCATTTTTTAACTTTAAAACGGTGACAGATTCAAGAGAAATTCCCAGACCAAGCTCATAAAATATATTTTTATGGAATCTTGAATTTTGAATTTCCATAATTTGAGATTCATTAAGAATGGATTTGCCTTTTTCCTTACCAGGAGTTTCTGTGCTTGTGATTTTATTTTGATTATCATGTTCCTTTGTTGTTTCGTGACTTTCTCGATTATCTTCATCCTTGTCTGCCTTATCCTTATGTTTTTCATCCTTTGAACTTTTGCCATCTTCCTTATCCTTTGAACTTTCACTGTCAGCCTTATCCTTTGAACTTTTGCTATCAGCCTTATCCTTTCAACTTTTACTGTCAGCCTCATCCTTGTGCTTTTCATCTTTTGAAATCTTGGCTTCTGCCTTATCCTTGTGTTTTTCATCCTTTAAACTTTTGTTGTCTGCTTCATTCTTTGAACTCTTGCTGTCTGACTCATCCTTGTGCTTTTCATCCTTTAAACTTTTGCTATTCGATGCATCTTTATGCTTTTCGTCTCTTTTCGCTCATATTCTTTAAACTATCGTTTTCTATAAATATAAGTTTTTTCTCTTTGATTGACGTTGGTTTGTTACTTCCACTAATTAACTCAGTGTCAAACGACACTCTCTCATCTTTTTTAATATCTGTCTTCTGATCCTTCGTTTTATCTGTCCTAGGGATCTAGCTTCTCTTTGGGAGTCTAACCGTGGGAATTTTGCCAACGTTTTTTACCTTTTCTATTTCGCTTGGCGAAGATTTGATGACGACATCTTTGCCTAGAAGCGTGGTACGAGTATCTCCGTGCGACTCCCCAGAAGAACACTCACCCTTGATATCTTTCATCACCAATTCACGGACTTTCGTCCGGAAAATCCCCTCTTTCTGCACTTTTACATCCAAAGTGTCTGTTGATCCCGCCTTTATCAAATCCTTATTAGCTTCTTCATCTATGAAATTAAATTCCTTGCCTTGCACTTGAATTTTGCCTTTACTTGGCTCTTTTAAAGAATCTTGAAGCAAAAGCTTGTTCTTTTTCGTTGAATCTAAATCCTTAAAGCCTTCAGAAGAATTCTTGTCACCGTCTCGTTGTGGCTGCTTTCCTGCCTGGCTGTTTTCACTCATAAGGGTAAATTAAAAAAGCGTGATCAGATCTAGTTAAAAATTTTACAACCGAATCAATTGGCAAAATCTCTTAGGCTACCTTTTAATTAAAAGTTGTTTTTGATCAGACCGAAAAAAAAATTAACCGAACAACTCTCCTCCTTCTCCATCCGCTCTAATTAATATTTGACAGCTCTTGAACTTCATTCCATTCTTTTATCTGTAACCTAAATGATCTTCAAAAAAATGAAAATGATGGGAACAGCAATCATTTTGATCAAAAATTGATCTTCGTAAATTTTGAAGTGGTTCACATTTTATTCTCCTTTGCTAAAGGACTAAGAATTGTCCGGCTGTATTTATCTTTCAGCTCCTACAATCAATACTTTCTTTCTCAAATTTTGACTTTCTCATTTTAAGAATAAGGGCAGAAAAAGGTTTTTACAAAAATTATGGGACATATTTTAAAATTAAAGAAAAAGACCAAATGAAACCATATTCTGTCATTCATACAATGGAATAAGTCCAAGAATAAAATTGGATCTCGTGGCTGTCGAGAGATTCTCTTACTTGGATCCAACAAGACAGTGTTCACAATGTTGGAAAGTGTATTTGAATAAATAAAACTTTTCACTGTTCTTTTTCTTGATAATGAAGTTTATTGTCAACTAAGATGAAGCAAAATAAATCAAATGCATTCAGAATTTACAAAGCTTGAAAAATATAAGAAGAGTTGAATAAATCAAATGTATCCAGATTAATTTATTGTGTAATAAACTGGAATATTTGATAAATAATTTCAAAAAAAGTCAAATTTAGATTCCATGAAATATCTTGAAGGGAATGGGGTCTATACTAAAATCTGATAAAGAGTCACTGTCTAGTTACAGGGTTTCCCCTTGTAATTGGGCGAGAAAAAAAATCAATCAATCAGTCAGTCAAAAAAATAAAAGCACAGAAACTTTTGAATTTAGACTCAGTTATTACATAGAATAAAGACATTCATTTTGGTTTCAATGGTAATTATTTTAAATGATCTTCAATGAAAGAATCATAAAAATCAATCAATTTTGAATAAATTTAATTGCAAACACTTTACTTTAAACATAGCTTAATACGCTGATAGCAGATAGTAAAAAATTGTGCGTTTACAATATTTTTTATATTTATGTTATGTTAATCTTTTGTGGGTGTATAGCTCAGTGGATTAGAGCAACCGGCTGCAAATCGGTATGTCGCAGGTTCGACTCCTGCTGCACCCTTTTTAAGCAGTCAGATAAATTTCTGATTGTTTTTATCTTGATCTAGTATTTGAATGGTTTACATCTTTTTGATAAAAGCATCGTGTTTTAATAGATAGATTTATGTTAATAGCCTGTTGGGTGTAAATATTATTATTTGAGTCTTTTCTATCGTTTCAGGAAAGTTGACTATTAAGAATAAGAGCCAAAAGATTTTGGTCGAAACTATTTATGAATACATAAAGGAGAGCCTGAAGAATAATAGATAGCATTATAGCATTATAGCATTATAGCATAACGCTTGATAAAGATCGGAATGAGATAATGAATAGGGGGAGTAACCTGATTATTCAACGTTTGAAATCCAAAAAGGTACATTAACAAATCTAAATTCAAGAAGGTAATCGGGTTCAAAACGATAGAAAAAATCAGAGATATGGAATTATCTCTCTGATAAAGGGAATCTACTGAAGATGCAATGATTGCTTCAGAAATTAAAAAACATCTGGGAAATAGACTCAAGATCGTAAAATGAATGTTAATAAATCTATCAACGTGTAAAGTAATGTAAATAGATTGACTAGGAATATTAATTATAAAGCAGATCAGATACCAAGTGTAGATTGATATATATAGCTGTAGTAATCAGATGGTTATATAATGGCATAATTCTGACTACAAAATCAACAAATAATAATATCAGCCCTGACACCAACTCTTAGGAACAGGTTAATACCTTTAGAATATAAAAAATAGTCTATAAATTATAATACCTACCCTGACTAATATTTTGAATAAATGAAAAATTAATGATCGGAACCTAGCTGTTCCAAATGTAGGTTTAATAGCAGAAATTTCTGTAGGATCTGAGTCATCCAAAAATTGAGATTAAGCAAGTCCACATAGAAGTAGCAATGTGTCTTAAAAGAGGATACAAAAAATCAAGCCATTTAAAAGATGGATGGCATATTTGTTAAGATCGTCGGTTAACCTTAAATCAATAAAACAAATGTGGATAAAAATCACACAAATTTGGCTTGAAGGCTAAAAATTCCAATAAATGCAATTTCAGGATGAGTGAAGTTCTAAAATTATATAGCTCATATTAATAAAAAAGATAAATGAAGTATATCAAGAATAGCAAAAATGTATCAATTTGGTGCTAATGCGATTATTAAAAGCCCTAGAAAATGAGAATTGTGCAAATTTCAGCATTTTATAATAATAACGAATAATATTAAATTGGTTGATGAATATATGGATTTTTATTTAATAAAAAATTATAAGAATTGTAATGTGTATCAATATATTAAGCAAATTTAATCAATAGAAGACTCTTTTGCAAGAATCATTGTGTGAGTATATGTTAATATGAAGGCTTTCTATATAAACACCAGGACAATGTCAATATCATCATGATTTATTTGAACTACCAAGATTCGGATGACAATCAATAACAAAGACATATTTATTTATAAAAAATGCATCACTTCTTATCCATCATGTATCCCAAAGATGAAATGGATTGAAAGAATGTCATTGCTTTATCAATCAGCCGTGTGATCAGGCTCTCTATAACAATGATTTGTCTATACATTCTATTCGTGATTTACCTATTAATACTCTGATGAAACAAAAATCACTTAGTTTTTTCATCAAACCTCTTGTTTTAAAAATAACAGCAGCAGTAACCACTCGGCACATCCTCTGTCGTTATCAACTCTATCATTTTGTTGATTACATCTAACAAACTGTTTTGATCAAATATTGAAACTAGAACTGCTTCTTTTATTTTATTTTTACTCAGGAATCGATTTATTTCACCTTTATCTTTTAATAAGTCTGATTTAGTGATACAAACCAGCAAAAGAATACCTTTTCTAAATTTCATTAAAAATTTCTCTGCCAAAGAGAAGCTTGATGTACCATCTATGCACAAAGCTATCAGATCGGCATCTAAAAACGACATTTCTTGTAACCTAACAAACTCGTCTGTTCCAGCTGTGTCACACAGTCTTAATTTGTACTTTCTATCTTTGTAAGCTACTTCCTTGAAATAAGAAGCAAAAATAATAGGTTTCTTTGGGAGAATGACATTTCCAAATAGCAATGCACTGACTAAAGAAGACTTACCGCTTTTTGGCGAACCAACAAATATTATTTTCAAATCACTGGTTAGGTGTTTTATTTGATCACCCATTTTGAAACAAGGAATTAATATTTAATAAATAGAACAATGCGGATTTGACAATCAATCGTAAAGGAATCCAATAAATAAAAAGATTGTTCTAAAGCGCCAAATTTAAATTATCAGTCAGTGAGAAGCAATTCAAGAAAGGGCAACCATGGAATTAGCCAGTTTAGCTTTGGCAGGATATTGATACAAAACATTTCAGTCTCACGATCATTACCTAAGAATTAAATACTACTTCTTTTAACAAAACGGATTAGGTGTGAAGGGTATAGATTAAACTAGTTTAAACATAGGTAAGTATGATTTTAAATTTAAAAGGACAAGATCTTAACCTGAAATTGAATGAATTTTTCATTTATTGTAATGTTTCATGAAGGGAAACTCTTAAATTTTAGTAATTAAATAATGATTTAAAAATTTTTAAAGCACAATAATTATCGCTGTAGGAGTATGCCTGATGCAGATTAATGAACATTGAATCAATATTCTATGCTAGAATTGATTTTTATGTGTTGTTGGTAATATAAATTTTAATAAAAGAAAAAAAATAAGTAATTTTTCAGGTAGTTGAATGCACTTAGTTCAATAATTATCGATAGATGTCTATCTTTAAGTTCGCTTTGACAGTCTTGGAGCAATATAACCGTAATTAATAAAGGAATTACAATACTATTTAATCTGAAACCAAATATAAAGCTTGTATGGCGGGTTATTGAAATTAATAAGACATTTTCCTTGAAAATTTTAAGAACTCATCTTTGATAATCCAAGACATATTGCAATATATTCATACAAATATTTAGAAATTTATGAGATAATTTTAGCTGGAAGAGCCTGGCATTCACAAGTTACCGTCAATCATCCTAAACAATATCTTCATTTCATTCAAGCATATCATTCATTTGAATATTCTTCCTCAATTAACTATTATTTTTATTCAAGGTATTATTTAGAGCTCTTTAAATGCTTCAATTCACCTTGCAGCACATGAATTGTGAATTTCAATATATACATGCAAATGATTCAAAATTTTATGGTATGATACAACGATATTAAATTTGTTGCTTTTCTTGAGTCATAATCATAGATTTACCATCATAAATATCGGTTGAAATTTTTTTTTAATTAGTGATTTTCATCTGCTTATACCTTCTTTGCTATTATTAAACCTCAAATTGAGACACTGTCAATGGCATTAGCCTATCAACAACTTAGCTTGTCATATCGTATTCTGAAACATTAAATTAAAAGGCACAGTTCAGAAATCTTACAGAAAAACTACAGTTTAAATAAAATTAAATTAAATAAATCTGATCGAGATTGGAATTAGCAATATTGACCTATTAACTCATGTTATAATACGATTTAATAGCAAATTTAATTTACAAATGCAAAGTGAATATAATTCCATACGTAATGAGCTTGTAACGAACAAGTATAGTAAAGAGATAGGAATTGAGCCTAAAATCGAAGCGTACATCCAGTCCATCCTAGTCAAGAAGACGGACAACCATGCGAGTCTAGAGCAATTAGTGCTTAGATCATCGGGTGTAGACAAGAGACTTGAAATGGAATTAATCAAAGAGTAACTATTAGATTACTAATTAAATAAATTCTTTATGGGCAATACAGATATAAATCTATTCTCAAATCGGAAAGTATGTTTCCTATAGCCAGAACCTTGTTTATTAAATTCCAGAATAATGATTCATATTATTATAGAAGACATCTGTATTTATCAAAATTGTATCATTCCATTTATACCTATATAATTTATTTGTATGCTTTAATTCACTTAAAATTAACTGATCATTCTTAATTTAATCCCCCATCTTGTTCAGTGTTGAGAGGCCAATCATGGAAACTTCTGAGCTAGAATAGAATGGTTTGAAGCAGACAATAAAATCTTTAACCTAAGCATGATTAGTTCTTCTTTTTTTCAATAATTAAAATGTATTGATAAAATTTAGGTAAATTCTAGAAATCGTTTTTCTTGTTTTATTAAAGCATCTAATAAAGAATCTTATTATTTTCAATAAATTCGTGTTTTTTAATTTTCTTAAATATTTCTGCTTACTTATTAAATCTCTTAGATCCTCCAATCAATAAAATTCTTCACACAAATTTTTTAATTTGAATTGTAATATTTTTTAATCTCCCCAATTAATTATTCTCTTTGATTAGTGAATTGACCAATGAAAATAAATTGCTGAACATTTGTTTGAACGTTTTTTTATTTAATTGATCCAGTAAAAATTTTATCCCATGGAAGCTCCCTCATCCATGGTAAATTTCCTTCCAGTTAAACATGAATCTCCCAATGTCGTTTATGTCAATAGAATTGTATTTCTACAGAAGCCTTCTTCGCCAATTGACTTGATTCCTCTTGTGATTGTTATATCAGCATACGCACTCCTTGCACAACTCATCTTTATGGTGTGGAAGAGAGCACACAAGAAGAGTTACGATATCTTTTTCTTCGGGTTGATATCCTGCTTCCCCATCATTGTCATGCTGGGAGTCCGTGACTATATCTTTGTAGTCATTTGGCTGTCCTTTGCCGCTTTTCTGCTTCATTTTGCCAAACTTGCTTTCTCCTTTAATAATCTCAAGCACGCTCCAAGATATATTTACAATTCTTTCAAACTCATTTTTACAGTTACAACGGTTTTAGTTATTTTTTCAAAAATTATGTTCATTTTATCATTTTTCTTTTTTAAGAGTTTCCTGATTTTATTCCTTAGAACCCTTATTTATTGCATTTACCTAGCTGTTCTAGCCAGAGAAGTTATCCAAAATTTAAGTTTGATCATAGCCAAGAATACAGGTTATTACAGCCAGGGGATTCCTGGCCGAGCAGAGTCAGCTTCAGAGTGCATGATTTGTACGAATGACATTAAAGACGGCAAGGTTATCATCCTTTCTTGTGGACATAGATACCATGAGGATTGCATCCTAGGATATTGCTTAATAGCAAACAACAAGCATTGTCAATACTGTAAACAGGGAATCGATAATAAGGTATTTGATCAGACTTATTGGCTAAAATCTGAGCTTATGATAAAGCCAATCATGAACACAATGAGATCTGCGATTTCATTCTTAGTTGTTATGCTGTTTATATACACTGTCAAACGTTAAAGAAAGTGGCCTGAATCACTTTTTACCTGTTTAAATTTTATTAAACGGTTATTTAATAACAGGAAACTAAATAAATATCTTAAAAATAAATTTATTGATTTACTTGTCATTTTGATGGAAGTTGCATAAATAGTGAATAAAATTCTATTTACTTAATGTCTTGAAGAGTCTTGATATGAATTTACAATGATAATTTTTCTGAATCAAGTATGGTAATGATAAATCCATTCCGAGGAAGGTTTTGTACGAAGAGTTTAAGTACTATTCCTGGTTTTAGAATAATCTGTTGAGTCGTTTTTCTTCATTCAAGAAATTTTAATCAACCCATTTGACAATAAAGTTTTCACCAAAAAATTTATTTAATATGTAATCTAATAGTTATTATTTGATTGATTCCCTGTCGATTCTCTTATCTCCACCTGATGATCTAAGCACTAACTGCTCAAGACTCAATTGGTTGTCCACCTCTTCAATACCTCGTCGTCTTTCAAATGAAACAGACACCAGAGTCTTCTTGAGTACAATAGACTGGATGTATGCTTCGACTTTAGGCTCAATAAGGTTTTCACCAATGAATTCATTAACTATAGTAATTCAATGGAAATAAACTGCTTTTTTAAAGTCCTGTTTTGTGAGCTAGATTTTTTTACTCTTAAAAATAAATAACTGTCATTGTAGATAATATTAAATAATTGATTTTTATGACTTCTTATTAAAAGGAAATTGACATTTTTGAAATTCGGAAATGAATTCGAGAATTAAATATCTAGATATTAAAAAGAATGTTTTATTTTGTTATTCAATATATATAAGAAGATGGTAGACAATTTATTCACACCCACAAGAATTGCTTAACGAATTCTGTTTTGTGTGTAACGTATCCTTAATTTAGAAATATGATTATTAAAAATTTTGATATTATCCATCTATTGATTAATAAGTTTAGCTTATACATTTAATATCATTAATGAAATTGAAGTGAAATACAATTTAATGACCAACGAGTTATCACTTCTCTATATGTGTAAAGAATCTAATTCTGTATGTGATAGTTAATGGCGAAATACCATACAGATTTTAGTTAGTAGATAGATTTTCATCAAAAACTGATGCATTTATCAATATAAAAATATTAAATCAAATTTATTATCTATTAAATAAAAGATTTGATAGAAATAAAATTAATATTTGTAAAAATTTGTAAATATATTTATATTAATAAAACTCGTAAGTAGCAGTAGATTTATTTAACAGCTTCTTGATAAATTCAATTCATTGAATCATCAAAGTCAATATCAATTGCAGATCTGAGCATCATAAAATAATACGGTACGAGTTTTTCCATGAATTCATTTTTCTCAGGTTCAATCTCGTACCCTGGCATGTACTTTTTCAACAATATCAATATCATAGTTCGATATGAGTAAAGCTTAACAGTGGAAATTACCGAGTAAAGGCGTACTAACTCTCTTAATTCCAAGGATAATTGCTCATCTATCGTTATACTCTCTTCGTAGTCATTAAGGAACTTTGAATACAATTCCAATAACAAAATGGCTTCATGAATTTTTGATTCAAGTTCAATATTTCCCGTTATAATGATTTCTGATATTTCTGTTAATTTTATCAAAAACTCGAATTCCTTCACAATCATCTTTCTTCCATGTCTTTTTGATTTTGAACTGTAAATAGCTTCGCTGGTATATAAATGGAATACTCTTATTGGATGATAAATGACAGTATTAACTAAGCTTTTGAAAAAGCTTGACTTCATTTTGTAATTCTGTCCCAAATAAAATAAGAATACAACATTAAAAGCCTTACATAACGGACTATACCTATTTGAAATTATTTGATAGAAGCATACATCCAGAACATGGTCCAAGCTTCCAATTATTGGAAGCATATCTAGAAGTTCAGGTTTAATGAGTTTAGAGCTGAGCTCTTTGAAGGGATTCAGTGCTCTTCTAAGCTTGTACACAGACCTATTATCTATTAGATGATAAAACTTTAGTATGGCATGGTATGGATTCGTGTGGTAGTCTCCCAGCGCCTTTTTGTAATCTTGGAATAATGAATTTGTAAGCTTGCTTTTAATATCTCGTAAGCTATTTATACCTGACAAGTAATAAATAGCTACATCCCCTTTACAAATTCGAAAGCTGTGACCTGAATGCTCGATTAAATTATCTTCTTCTGCCCTTTGTAAACTTGAACAAGTAACTTGAAAGATTAACAGTAGTAAAATATTTGATTGCATGGGTTATATTATTTAATTAATTGATATGATTTTTAAATTAAATGAAAGAAACGGATTTTCAGAAATATTTATTAAAAATTGATAGAAAAGCAAAGAAGGAATCTGATATTGGAAGATTGTCTTGGTTTCATTTTTTGGCACTACATTGTATAATAATGGATAGCTAGGTATGATTTGTTCTGTAATCATTCCACATGCTTTTTTATAATGATCATTTTAATACTATTCTTGAATGACAGAAAAGTAAGTTATTGGTCTAATTTAACAGTAAATTAAATTTAGTTAACATTTTTCTCATTCGAGATGACATTAAACTAGAGCAAGAAGGAATAAATCTTCATACCGTCTTGCAGTATAATATACACTTTATAGTGCTGAAGCTTGATGCATTCATTAAGAGATTGGCCATCCTTTTCTTAACTCCTTGAAAATAAGAAAGTCTACAGTCACTACTCAAGAGGTAAATCTGCAGTCACTACTTATGAGGTAAATGTTAAATGTCCGACTCAAGTATTCACCACACGTATGCAGACTGCGCTGTATTCATTTCATTAGCAGTGGGCCGATTAGAGGAATGTACCAAGCCATTTCACTTTGGATATAAAACATATATTTTCAAATTGCTGTTGAACCTAACAGGCTGATTAGGCTGTGGAGGAATTTAAAGTGACAAAAAAAAAACGAAATTTATTCAACTAGAAGCGCCTGTGCCTCAATAGGAGAAAGAATTTAAAGTGGCTAATTGTGTACTTCTTCAAGATCTTGATCTGCTATATTTTCTCAATCCAATAGATTCTTTAGCAATACGTTTTAGAATAAGATTTCAATCAATAACTTCCTAGCACAGTTATAAGGGAAATATATTAAATCTTTAAAGGCAATAATTAAATAAATAATACTCTACAATTCTCTTAATTAACCTTTTCAACAAATAATTATAATCACATATAATTTAGATCTATTCCTTCTTCTATCAAAAGAACCTTAAAACAATTTCTTCATAACACAGACAATTCTGTCATGAGAGAGATAACTGTTACCATAAATAACACGCCTATACCTGTAAAACCAATAACAGGTCATACCTGAATGTCATAGCCTTTCTCATAAAAAAGAAAACTAAGAAAAAAGAGGCTTGCCAAAGTTCGCGAAGTACCCTGGCAGAATGTTAAACTTCCTCCTATTGAGGCACAGATATTTCCATTTATTTTTTTTTAATGAATCTTTTACTTCAGTTCTTGTAGACTGAACTCGGATAGGCTATTTATATAAAGCAAAATGTCATAAATACCTTAATATTGATTTGAAAAATCACTTAAAATTCAAAATATCACAGATCAGCAAATCAAAAACGAAACATCAATTAATTTGTATAATCAATCAGTTTCTTTTGATGATTTTAATTTAATAAAGAATCAGAAAATTTTGCATGCAAATTCAAAAAAAAATTTTGAGTAAAAAACCTTATATTTAATTATTTGATCAAAATATCAATATCAGTCATAAAAATACATTAACCTTAGCCAATGCATTCATAATCCATCCAGGTATTTCTGAATACCTCGTTTTAAAGTAAGAAATAAGAAAATCTGGAAATTTATCTTCTTTGATACTCTCCCTCATTCGAAATGTTAAGTTCCTTATATAAAATAGATTGTGAATAGACATGAGCATGCAATAACTTGATGTACCTTTCATGTTAGTTAGAAATGCTTTAGAAAAGGTTTTACAAGTATAACACGAACATAAATCATCTATTGGTGTTTGATCTTCAATAAATTTGTTGCCTATAACTATATCGCCACTGTCCTTGAGTGTCTTACCGAATCTGGCAGTTCGAGTGGGATAGACACAGTCAGAAATATCAGTACCTAAAGCAGCACAAACTAAAATATCCTCAGGATACCCAACACCCATGATATATCTAGGTAGGTTATCAGGTAGATTGGAACAGCAAAAATGAACAGTGTTGCAAAAATCGTCTTTGTTCTCGCCTCCGCTCAGTCCGCCTATGGCTAGGCCAATCGGGTTTCTTTTTAATATTTCATTGATACTTTTGAGTCTAAGTTTATCTATGAGTCCACCTTGCACAATTGGAAATATTGTCTGCTTAACGCTCGAGGATTTAAAAACCTGTGGAATCATTGCTTCCTCGGTGGATTCTTCCGACTCCACAGTTCTCTGTCTTTTGGGATTGTGGACTAAATCTCCCGCAGTTATTTTCTTATTGATGTGCACGATTGCTCTGTCTAGCCATTTTATAGATCTTTCAACTGCGACTGTGTGTTTTTCTTCAGCCTCCTTTGGATTTACTACGTCATCCAGCTGCATCATAATATCAGCACCCAAATTCATTTGAATGTCCATGGAATCTTCCGGGGTAAACAGGCTTCCATTAAATACAACTCCATCATCTGTGACACTCACATTCGGTAGACTGTTTATTTGAAATCCACCAGAATCTGTGAGTAAACTTTTGTTCCATCCCATGAAGGATTTCATGTCCTTGTTTGTATTCCTAAGATGATAAGTATTGTTGAGAATTATTTCCTCTTCCATCTTTTCGAATGGCACACCCCTCATAGCACCATAGGTAGCTACGGGCATGAATATCGGGGTACTCAAAGAGTTCTTGTCAAGTTCAAAATTTGTTAGTCTGGCATTTGTTGTCTTGCATTTTTTTATAATTTTGAAGTCACCGAACATGCATAAAATTTTAAAAATTTTTATAAAGAAAGGAAAACGGTAAAAAACCGTCTTGATTGATTTTTATTTATTAATGATTATTTTTGATTCCAAGGTATTTCATTGATTATTCTATTTAGTAAGCCCTTTTAAAATAAATACATTTTTTGCTCTTCTTCCCTCCCATGAATTTTAACAATACAAATCAAAGCGGAACAAATCCATTTGGAGACAAACAAGGAACATCAGCTGGGACAAATTTGAGTAATTTATTTGGAGGAAGCAGTGGAGGACCCCTTTCTAATCAGGGATCAAGTAATCCAGCAGAGAGTTCTTTAGGAAATCAGAATTCCACAGCATTTAGCAATGCCAATCCATTTGGAAATATAAACAATACGAATCCATTTGCTAACCAGCCTTCTACATTGGGTACTCAACCTTCTACCTTTGGCAGCCAACCTTCTACCTTTGGCAGCCAGCCTTCTACATTCGGTAGTCAGCCATCTACATTGAGTACTCAGCCATCTACATTCGGTAGTCAACCTTCTACATTCGGTAGTCAACCTTCTACATTTGGCAGTCAACCATCTACATTGAGTACTCAACCTTCTACATTTGGTAGTCAGCCTTCTACATTCGGTACTCAACCATCGACATTCGGCAGTCAGCCATCTACATTCGGTACTCAACCATCGACATTCGGCAGTCAACCTTCTCAGTTTGGAAATCAAAGCGTTTAATCCAATTTTAATTTCCAACAAAATCCTTCCACCCAGCTAGGTTCTGAAGTTAATCAATCACACAGTTCTATGTATAGTTCTCACCCTAAGAATGCAGAGATTTTTTCTAGTTTGGAAAACCTGGAATCTAGTTATGATCCATTATCACCCAACTACAAATTCAAGCATGTATTCTACAACATGATAGAAGGGTGTGTTGTTCAACCACCTTCCTTCCCTATTGAATTGTGGAATAAATATTACATTTCTGATTCAAACCTGATGCCTATTCTTCTTAATAAAGAAATGATAGACAAAAGAAAAGAACAGCAAAAAGATTTGGCTTTGAAATTAACTGAATCAAAGGGAGCCATTTTAAAAAGCTTGGACAGTTTGAAAATAAAAAGAGAAATGGTGAAAAATAAATATGAAATTCTTGTTTCTAAATTCAGAAGATTTATTAATCCAAAGATTTACGGGGAGCCAACAGAAAGCATTTACAAACTTCAGACAGAAATACCTGAAAGACCTAAAATGGGGATCAAAAGCGATAAGCAGGAATTGATTGAGTGTCTGGTTAAATTGAATGAAGACCTGAATACTTTTGATTCAAGAATTAGTGCAGCTTTACAGAAGGTGGAGCGAAAGTCAAAGCTTAACAAACAGTGATTTGATGTTTTTCTTATTAAATCTGTCTTTATAGCTATGCTTCTCTCCTCTAAGGATATTCCTTTAAAATTTTACCGTTAATAAATGATTTACTCTAATAATTTTAACATTGAAAATAAAGGTAACTTAATCGATTTAAGATCAATATTCAGTCATTTAAACACTTGGAAATGAAAGTTATAGATTAGTTTTGGAATGTAATATATTATTATCTAAACCTTACTAATTTGTTTATAGAAGAATGTTTAATGAAATTAAATTAAAGGTTCGAATCTGCATTTATGTCTTTTTCTATTAGATCTTCTATCTATAAACCTAAAATTTTCTGCACATGAGATATCTGCTAAGAGTTTGAATGCTCTTATCAACAAGAAAAAAGAAGGGTAATTTTGAAAGTCCGTAAAGCACAGCGATGTGAAGTTGAAGTTGTAAAACAACAAAAACTGGACAGAATCTCTCGTGAGACAGACAGATGACTGTAACCTTTTCGTAAAAAAACGAGATTTGTTAACTAAGTGCGCTTGTATCTCTGCAGGAGGAAATTTTAAACCTCCTACAGAGGTCCTGGGCACGTAGAACAAATCCTAAGCCTACTCTTTCGAGCTTCGGGCAAGCCCTTTTTATGTCGACCCACCTTACCTTTTTTTTTTGGTTGTAATCTTTTCGTAGACAAGTAACACGTTTACGTGTGTATGAAATCAACAGCATTTTCTGTCAGAACGTCACAGCCTCTTAATAAAAAGAAAGATCCGAAAAAAAGGGGAGGTGGGACAAAATATGACAGTGAGGTCAACATGCGAGAGCACCATGGATAAAAAGGGTTCGATCGAAGCTCGAAAGAGTGGGTTTAGGGTTTGTGTTAAAGACCTCGGTAGGATGTTTAAAATTTCACTCGTCAGAGGCGAGTCCTAGTTAATGAATCTCTTTTTTTAGAGACATAAGCGCTTCTAGTTGTTTCGTTTTTTGTGGCACCCATATTTCCTTTTCATACTTATCATGGAATTCTCGTGTATTCATAACTTAACCAGTGAAATACTTTTTAGGTTGAAACACTTTCATTCCTTTATATGGATCGATTATAGTAAATTGAGTTGTTAATATTCAAACTACAAATTATAATTAAAGGCATTAATATCTTCTAGTCTGCTAAAATAATATTAACAGGGGATGTCAGTAATCAAATGTCGTTGGATAATGGTGATGATGATGGTATCGAGACAGGCCTCGAATTTGAATTTTAGTTAGTTAGTTGTTTAGTTAATGAAAGAGTGGGTTTAGAATTTTATTTAGTACCAATGATATAAGCAGTCACTCAAACCTTCCTTCTGAACAGGCACAGACGTTCCTCGTTGAATAAATTTTATTATTTTAAAGACGGGTTTCATAGTAGTACCAGAGAAGACTGCATAGAAATTAAATCAACAAATTTTCTTCTAATATGATCAGATAAGAATAATGCTGAATATAAATCAACAGATAATCTTCATGTAAGTCATCACTTTAACATTAGTAATCGGCCCGAATTTATCACTCTCTTATAAATGAAGTAGGCTTATAGAAGAGTCGGAAATGTGTTTAAATTCGCAATATTGATGGCTATTGTAAAAAAACTTGGTTTTATCAGCCTTAATCATTGAATTGCTTTTAGTTAAGTGTCATATTACAAGAGACTATGATTGATTGAGTTGGTGGTTTCCTTGTCCGTGAATTAACTTGGAATTGCATTGAATCCACTTTTTAAATCTATTGTATTTTAATAGATTCAATAAGAAAAACTTGGATTTACAAATCCCCCAAGGAAGAATGAAACAATCCACGAGACCGCTTTAATTCCACATTGTGTCTTTACAGCCAACAAGTTTACTTCTTACTTTTACTTAATAAGGATGAAAGCCATATCAAATTAGTTTTAGTTTTATGCTAAATATAGAATTTAAAATTTTATTTATTTCCTTTAATACATTTCTGTCATACTCACTTTATATTAATCTATTCATTAAATATTTATTTAAGCTCAATTCGCTAAGCCATTCTTACTTTGGCTCTTCAATCTCAAACATGAGTAGCTTCTCCGAAATATCTACATGACCTAAATACATTCGTTTACAGCAGATTCTAGTCATCCCGATTTTTTCGAATGCCACTTTGGATGGAACTCCGTTTTTTAGATGTTGTAAATAATCTTCGTGTGTGGAAGAAATCTCTTTGTTGCATGTGAAGCATCTGACTGGAATTATCATGGGCATTGTAAAAGAAGAGAAAAAGAAGAGAAGAAAAGAGAAGAAAATAATTAAAAAGCTTTGCTTTCAACCCATGATTACACAGAGAAGGAAGACGAGACAAAATTCAAATATTTTCAAAATGCTTACAAAAAATCAGTTGTTGGAATTGAGGGAGGCTTTTAATATGCTAGATGTTGATGGGGACACTAAACTGTCAGAGGAAGATCTGGCTTCATTCCTGCAAACCATTGGCTCACCCTTCTCAGAGCAGGAAATAGCTCTTATGATTCAAGAAATAAAGCCAAACTGCTCTTACATGGTTTTGCTTACAATAATCGGAGAGAAACTCAGTGAAATTGGAGAGGAGAGAGATTTGCTGGAAGCCTTCAGGATTTTCGACGAGAAGAATTGTGGCAAGATTAATAATAAAATGCTGAAGAGTTGGATGACTTTACAAGGGAATCCAATATCTTCACAGGAATATGATTATCTTGTCAGAGACTGCTTGGTGGATGGACTGGTTGATTACAAGAAGCTGACATCAAAGATGAAGCATGGTGAGATAATAATGGAAGAGTAACTGGAGATTTGAAGCTCATTACTCATGGTAAATCAAGCTTAACAAGAGAGGATTCCTTTGTTTTCAATAAGAAGAAAGAACATCAATTTTATCGACAACCAAAACTAGAATGTAATAATAAAAATTTAGTATCCATTTTTTTAAATATTTATTAAATCCATGATTTTACAAATCTATGAGCTATTTTCTTATACTGGACAATAAATATTCCACGATAAGATTCCAGGGGCATCTAGGATGCTAGAAACTTAATAAATGATTTAAAAATTGAAGGCAAGCAAGCATTTATAGAAAACACGCAAAGAAATTTAATCACAGTAAAAAGATGTATTTCTCCGTTGATATGCTAATTAATTCAAAATGCATAAAGTTTTCAGCAAAGATTCATTAAAAGGCGAGATTTGTTAACTAGGCGCACTTGTGTCGCTGCACGAAGAAGTCTTGGCATTTGAAATAAATTTAAAGCCTAATCTTTCGATCATTGAATTTTTATGCATGTCAGCCTATCGCCTCCATCTCAACTATTCGTGTTTTTCTTTTTATGAAGAGGCTGTGACGTTCTGATATAAATTGTTATTGATTTCCCACTCATTTCTATGTCATTTATCCGGACACCATGAAAAGATTACAGTAGTCTTTTTCACAACAGATTCTGCCCAGGAGTCTTTGACTATCAATTAAATTTATTCATGCATATTGTTCTCGCCTGCATTTCAACGATTTGCTCTCGAGCATCTTCTTAGATACGATATTCAGTTTGTATTATACTGCTTTGGTTTGATTTCAAATTTACGAGGAGCATGTATATGCATTATGTCTATCTTCCCCCCCCCCCCCCCCCCTCCCCCCATGAAGGAGAACAAGCTACTTATCTAGGCTGCTTATTTACGAAGAATTTGTTGCCATCCTGTGCTAACTGGTTGTAAAAGGGACTTCTGGTGCAGTATTGCCGCCTTTAATTAATATATTTTGATTATTAATAAAATTTTCCTCTTTATACCTTTTTTATAAATTCACATTAAAAAGTGTAGGAACGGGATTTTCATCTTTTTTTCTGTATATTTTGTTACTCATTCATGATGTAGTTCAGCTGCAGTCTCTAGAAAGTCATGAAGGGTGCTTGGGGTTCTTGTCTATGAGTTAGTTTCAACGAATACAGTTCTAGAATATTCAGCAATCAAGCATAGACGTGATAATGCCCAAAGTGTAATTATTTAATGGGTAAAATATTAGTTACTCTTTGATTTATTCCGTGTCAAGTCTCTTGTCTACACCTGATGATCTGTGCACTAACTGCTCAATACTTACATGGTTCTCCGCCTCTTCAATACTTCGTCGTCTTTCAAATGAAATAGACTCCAGAGTTTTCTTGAGTACAATACACTGGATGTATGCTTCGACTTTGGGCTCAGTTCCTATCTCTTTACTATACTCGTTTTGGAATTTCGTCATTATCCCATCTCATTTCACTACGTATGGAATTATATTCACTTTGCACTTGTAATTCAATGATAACATATTTGCTATTAAATCGTATTTT
The DNA here is from genome assembly GCA_037043625.1 of Drosophila melanocephala. NCBI lineage: Eukaryota > Metazoa > Arthropoda > Insecta > Diptera > Drosophilidae > Drosophila > Drosophila melanocephala. The sequence goes on along the minus strand of JBAMBD010000748.1, from coordinate 263,246 downwards.
CTAGTTTTTCATTTTCAACTTGAGTCAATAGGTTAAGATTGGTGATTCCAACCTCGATCACACTTATTTCGTTTTATCATGTAGGAAGATATCTGGTTTATCATGCTGCAATTCCTGTATCTACTCGAATCTCGACATTTTCATTTGCTACAACTTCTTGAACGGAATGAGATTTCAATTTTCTTGTCTTCTTAATTCCGAATCTCCTACACAGTGATAAATGTATGCATCTTAATACTTCATTATGCCGTCTCATGTAATCATGACCTAGCATACGATCGTATTTAGTAGCAAGATGATCTACTGTCTTTGGCACAGCTTTGCAATGTGGGAACTTGACTTTTTCTCCAAAGAATATATTTTTATCCTGAAGGAAGCAATAAGCACCTTCATCTCTTGGCTTCATATTTCCTTTGGTGAGCCACACTGAAGAATCTTAATGGAGGCAAGTTCATGATCACAGACGCTAAACAATCTTTCTTCGGGTTGTTTGCTTTTAATGCTGGTCTTTAGTGACTGATAAATTAACTATCAGCAGGAAATTATTAAAGAAAAAAAAACGAAATTTATTCAACTAGAAGCGCCTGTGCCTCTATAGGAGGAAATTCTAAACCCCCTACCGAGGTCCTGGGCACTTAGAACAAATCCTAAGCCCACTCTTTCTTGCTTTGGACAAGCCCTTTTTTATCCATGCCGCTCTGCACACACACACACGCATGCAATCATCCGGCCCCACCTCCTCTTTTTTTGGGGTTTGCATTTTTTGAGGAGGCTGTGGCGTGACGTTTCGATATAAACTGTTATTAGTTTCACACACATAAGTGTGTTACTTATCCGGGCAGCCACGAAAAGGCTACAGTCATCCGTCTCACGACAGATTCTGCCCAGGTTTATTTTATTAACTGATAAATTATCTATCAGCAGGAAATTATTTAAAAGTGAATTGATTAAACAAATATGGTTGAGACATCAAATACACTTCAGAAGGAATCCAGCAGAATCATCTTTCTATTCTTCAGATAAAAGACGAATGTTATTGATTGAAGTTGTTTCCCCTTTGTTCCTATAGAGATAAATTTGAATTCCAATTTATTTTTTTAAAAATTTTTTTTAAAATTTTTCAACCCTATGCGTGTTAGGAGAATTTTCAACAACATGGCACTTTTATGTTTCTGCAAATCTGCCCAAGTAACGATATTGTTTAAGGATAATCAAAAAACGGGAATATCCTCGTTAAATTATCGAACAAATTCCTCTGTTAGAAGCCAAACTTAAAGTTTGCGATGACAAATACCAGGAAACTCAATTGAATTCCAAAGAGCAAGTGGAATTCAATTTGAAAACGTTTTCACTTGCAGATTTTGAAAGGGTTTATAAAGTGTGCTTTGACAATAATCTACACCTTTATAATTCAGATGAATTTGACAATCTTGTTAAACATTTGGACAGACTTTTTTTCGGCAATTATAACAAAACCATTCTTTGAAATAAAATACTGAAGAATTTATCAAATTATATTTTTAGTAATGATGAATTGTTGGTGGAGTTATTTATTTATAAATTTAATAAAAGTAAACGTGAAATTGAACATACTAATAGAATCGTCATTGAAATGTTCATCGATTTAATTAATGCTTCTGGTTGTTGCGTGAGTGAAGGGGAGTTTTACAGTGAATGTGTTATTGATGTCGGACCGAGTAGAACCGATAATATAACGGATGTCCTCGAAATCTTGTTTACATGTGATAAATGGAATATTAAAAGTGAACTTTTTAATATCCCTGGCAAGTGTAGAAGCATGAGGAAGTTATTGTTTTTCATAATTTTTTACAACATTGAAGAACTGGAAATAAGCTGTGATTGGAAATTAAATGAAGAGGACTTCACGATATTTTATCAGGATGTAAAAATGATTCAAGAATTTGTGTCGACCATGATAAAGCTAAATCTCACTGAAGACTTTTTCATGGTGAAATTATGTAGTTTCTCGTTTACTGGATTCGATATTGATTCGAATTCTTTCAATCAATTAATTAATTTGGCCACTTATATGAATGATGCAATTACAGGGTTTGAAGTTAGGCTTGTTCGAGGCACAGAAGTAGATTTGGAATCTTTAATCGTCAATTGTAACAGATTAAGAGTGCTTACAATTAAAAACATAAAAATGCCTGAGGAAGTGTTGATTAGTATTCTACAAAACTTAATTTACCTTGAAAAGTTACGATTTGACTGTGACGCTTTCACTGTAACGACAGCAAAAGAATTTGCAAATTTAAAATCTTTAAGAATTTTAGAAATTAACACGGATTTAATATATAATCAAAACAAATTTCCTTCGATGAATCGTAAATCTAGATTTTTGTCTGGAAACGTGGTTTTTGCTTTGTTGAAGGCTATTCCTTCAATTCGAACATTGAAGCTTGAAGTTCAAAGACTTAATTATACTCTTGCAAAAAAATTTGGAAGACTACAAGGCCTCAGAACATTTGGACTAAGTGGGGAACTTCAAGATGTTAAGTTTTTATCTGCCTTATTTCATAACGTTGCAAATCTCAGAGACCTGGAAATTTCTTTGGTAAAATTGAACACATTCCGCGATTCGTCTCCGAATTTTATAGACAAGATTTTCTTAAATCGTTTCTTCGATAACATTAGAAAATTTAAAGTTTCTGGAATTATGAGAGCCGAAAAAGTCTTTATTCCTTTGATAAATAAGTTTGGTATAATAAGGGAATTTCAGGGTAGTGTCATTTCAAAAAATTCTAAAGATTCGGTAAATTTTGAAGAAGATATACCTCGCTTGCGTTATCTGACAAAATTTGTCTTACATTATCCTTTTTCTCAAGCACACAGTTTAGCTAGTCTTTCAAAAAAAATGCAGGAAGTTAGAGTTCTGTCTGTAAGATGTTATGATAGTTTAAATAATATATTTCTTGCTTTGTCCGGCTTTAAAAACTCAAGAACCTAACTTTAGATCAGTTTAGAAAGACAGGAAATCCGGTCGGAATAGCGGCGGTTCAATCCGATCAGCAATTCGTTCCATTTCAAGAAATAACTACTTTATTTTCGTTGAATCTTCATTGTTTTGAATTAAGTTCTGTCAATTTAAAGATTTTCGATTATCTTCCAAATTTGAAGACGTTGAAAATTGTCAAAAGTGCCAATATTCACTCAACAGCAAAGAGAACTCAGAACGTCGAATTTTTAATCGATTTATTGTCTAGAATGAAAAATTTATCCGCACTTTCGGTTTTAGTCGATGATAATCTTCCAAGGCTGCTCGCTGTAATCCTTGGTGCAGATACAGAGATCGAAGCTTTGAGTTTAATTGGTGGAAGACAGTCTGAACAATTCCTTGCAATTCTATTAAATTCAAGTCTATATTTGCAGAAGTTGGATATTCGTCTTTTAGATATTCGTAATGAGAATCTTGTGTTGTACAGCCCTTCTAATAATCTTTCTGATTTAAGTGTTTGTTTTAAGGATCAAAGAGTAAAAGAAGCTCTATTAAAGCCTTTGTTTGAGAGAACACAATCATTGAAAACCATCTTTGGCAGTGATGGTATGGCCCCCTACAAAGTTCTTTACTCAAGGTAATCTATAATCAATCAAAGTGCGAACTGAAACTTCTATTGTCCTTCATGGTTGAATAAATCGACATTTATTTTCTTAAAATATCGTTTTTAAATGATTAAGGAGGAGATATCAGGTCTATAACTTGTATGTTAAATCTGTACAAGCTTACAACTAAATGTATTACGCAAGTAATGCAAAAAATTGTTAGGCTTAGAGGCCTTTTGAGTGAAAACCAACTCGGAACAGTAAGAATGGTCCAAGGAGCGAAAGAACAAGCACTATTAAATCTGGCTATCAATAAAGAGCATTCGAACTCTTTAAAAACTGCCTGGATAGATGTCAAAAAGGCGTTTGATTCAGTTGATCACGACTACCTTATTGAATGTATAGAGAGCCTGAAATTCCCTCAGTGGATTACAAGCTTCCTTAAGGACACTATCACGAGGTGAAAGTTGATGTCAGATTAAACGGAAAATCATTTCTAGAGAAAAGGTTGGAGAGAGATATCTTACAGGGAGATAGCCTGTCCCCTCTCTTATTTGTTTTATGCATGGATCCACTAAGTCGTAAGCTAAGTGTCAAATATCAGAAAGTCGGTGTTAAAACCGAATCTGATATGTAAAAAAAAACCGAAACAACTAGAAGCGCCTGTGTCTATATAGGAGAAAATTTTAAGCCTCCAACTGAGGTCCTGGGCACTTAGAACGAATCCTAAGCCCACTCTTTCGAGCTTTGCGCAAGCCCATTTCTGTGCAAGCTGATCACGCGATCATCATCCGGCCCACCTTCCCTTTTTTCGGGGTTTTGTTTTTATGGAGAGGCTGTGACTTTCTGGCTAAAAATTATTATAGACTTAAGAATTAGCTAATCAACTCTTGATAGAAATCCCAGACTGCAGCATTACATCTGCCAGTTATGAGGAGTTGTAGATTGAACTCTTGAGAATTGGAAGACTTTGATTTTGTTTTTTGATATTTGATTATATGCCAAGTCTCTTATCTACGCCCGATGATCTCAGCACTAATTGCTCAAGACTCACATGGTTGTCCGCCTCTTCAAAATTCGAGAGTCTTCTTGAGGACAATAGATTAGAAGTTAATTATTTAATAAATAAGATTGCATAATAAAAGGTTTATTAAAATTAAACAAGCTAAATGACTATTTTATATAATGATGGTTTGTTATGCTTCTTTTAACCAAACACCCCTTCTATTCATAAAATACATAGCTTCACAAAACAAGTATTTAACAATCCTTTGCTCAGTATCAAATGCTTAACATTTCCGGATGAATTATGGAAGTCGTACAAATGATCTACCAAAATCTTTAGAAATAAGCTTGTTCTGCTTTACCATGGCGTCAATTCCTTTCTTTAATATTGGCTCAGCAACACGTAGAACATTCAGCATTTCAGAATATTTCTTGGTCGTCCCAACTGGCATCATTTCAATTATCCTTGTCATAACCTTGTCGACTTCCTCGAAGAAGCTTGGTCTAACCATTCCTTCAATGCTGTGTCCCTGTGCTACAGGATTCATGGTACTGGCTTGGAACAACCTGATAGCTTCATCGACATGCTTCGTTGTGACGTACTCCTGTAGCTCCATCCTGGCTAAGCTTTCACTCAGCCTAATGATAGCTTCCAACTGTCTCACGGTGATGGGAATAAAATTCTTCCTGGGAACAGTTTCAAAGGAACTTGCTTCTTGTCGGATTGAAACATAAAATCTGTTTAACTTTGTCATTGCACTCTCAGTCAAAACTGGAAAGACCTTTGCCTTGGCATATTGAATATAATTTCTGAGTGTCTCCACAGGGATTATGCCAGGAACAACCTCAGTCTTGGAATTATGCAATTTTAGAACGTGCTCGGCCATCTTTCTGTCCATGTCACCACTCTTGTCCTTTATAATGAATATGCAGTCGAACCTGGACAGGATCCTAGATCCAAAATTAATATTCTCGCCAGGTGTCTTGTAATCATCGTATCTCCCGAATACAGGGTTGGCTGCAGCCAAGATCGAGGTTCTTGTGTTCAGAACTGTTGTAATTCCTGCCTTGGCTATAGAAATGGTTTGTTGCTCCATGGCTTCATGGATGTTTACCCTGTCATTTTCATTCATCTTGTCAAACTCATCTATGCAACACACACCATTATCTGCCAGGGCCAAGGCTCCCCCTTCCAGGTAAAAATCATTGTTTTTGTCTTTGATGACAGAGGCTGTAAGCCCTGCTGCAGAGCTACCCTTTCCAGAAGTGTACACGGATATTGGAGACACAAGTTCAACAAACTTAAGCAGCTGTGACTTTGCTATACCTGGATCACCTAATAACAATACATTTATGTCTCCCCTCAGGCAAATTCCATCTTCCCTAACTCTCCTTGTTCCACTAAAGAGCATACAGCACAATGCTTTCTTGATATCCTCATGTCCATAAATTGAGGGGGCTAAGCTTTTAACGAAGTTGTCGTAGATGTCATTCTTCGCCATCTCTTTAAACTCAACCTCTTGCTCTTCGGAAAAAGAAACCTTAATTTTATTCTTGGAATTCTCTATCCCTAGAACCGTAATGAATGAGGTTGCTCCATCCTTATTATTCCTAATAGTGTAGATCCCTGTTACTTTTACCTGATTTCCAGGGGTGATTGAATTGACTAAGGAACCTTCCAGGCTCAAATTGAAATGCCTAGGTGTCTCACCTGTCGGAATATCTTCAAAATTCTCCTGAATCTTCCCGTATTGAATATCAACAACAACACCTTTTTCAGGTATTATTATATAAGGGTCAATAGGACAAGAGAGGTTGTCACAACTTCGGGGTATAGCATCCTTCACCGTCTTGGTATTCAAACAGTTTCTGCATGTTAGGTACAATTCCTTTGGTTTTGTAATTGTGTGTGATGTTGAAATAACAATTCCTTGTATTTTAATTATTCTATTTGACTTGCTTGAGTTTAAGTCTCTGATTTTATTAAAGTGCCTTGACTTTGAAGCAAAATTTGAAATGAATTCAAAGAATAAATTTTGCAAATTTCTTTTTCAAAAACTTCTATCAAATTTTCGGGATCATTAATAAATTCATTAAATAAATCTTCATCAAAGGCACTGAGATGCTCCAGACTTATTGTTATATGGTGGACTCCTTGTGTTATGTTGTTGTTCAGGAGGATGTGGTATGATTTGTGAGTGGTTTTAAAGTCCTTTATAAACTGTATAAATGATGTAGCTAGATTTTCTCTTGTTTTTATTGATTCGGTTAAATTCAAATCGAGTGATTTAACGGTATTTTTATGGAATTCCATAGGGTTAGAATAAAAGAAAAGAATGAAGGGTAGATCCTCTTTGGTTAAGCCGAGATAAAACATAAAGGTATTTATATTGAATTACATAGAGTCAAATGAAATGAGGGATGGATAAATCCTTTTTGGGTAAGCTGAGATAAAACATAAAGGTATTTCTATTGAATTTTACAATGTTAAAAAAAGAATGAAGGGTAAAACAAAAATGATAACCGCATTTCAATTGAATTTCATAGAGTTGAAAGAAAGGGATAAGAAAAACGATAACGGCACTTCTATTGAATTTCATTAAAATCTAATTTCTAAATAAATCTATTGATCTGTCTATAATATCTAAATAACAAGGACGGATGTGTGAATACAGGCAAATAAGACGGATAGAATATGTTTCCAAGATATTCTTTCTGTCCAAAAACCTCGAAAAAGTGGCTTATCCCAGCAACCGTTTTACTTTCAGAAACTGAAAAATCATCACTGATAAATTCATTGAATTGATAAAAGATATTTTCAAATATTTTGAAAATACTCGTGAATATTAAAATGTTTGACACATTTTGTTTTTTGTTTTTTAATCTATTAATTAATAACAATAAAATTATGCTGATCTGCTTCATGGAGATCAAGAATAACTTAATATAAGAGAATTTGTAGTGGATATGTCCGTACTCGTGATACAGAACAAACATGAACAAGGTTGGATTTACTTTGGCTACTTCTTCATCAATATGAATAATATACCTCAGGTTATTTAGTTTATGATCATATAATAATGTTGAGAAACTGCTTAGATTCTTTGATAATGTTGAAAATATATTTTCAGGTTTGAAATTGTATTTAAGACAGAAGTTATTAAGTATTAAATCAATTTCCTTATTTTGTCTTAATTCATTTACCTTATTATTACTTTCTAAAATATCAAAATTTGATTCATCAAATAATGAAATCCAATAAAACAGCAAGGTTATTGTGGGAAATATTAAAGCTTTCAAAAAGTCAAGGTAAGCAAAAAGTAAAGCCAAGGAATAAAATATGAGTGCTCTATTAATAAGATACCCGTGGAATCTAAGATAATTATAGATAAAAAACAACGCTTGGCAATATTCTTTAGGGGAGAGAAAAAATGAAGATAGAATCGATATAACATCTTTGAATCTAGGATGAATTGATGTAAACAAATCCAAGGGTATTATCATTGTTTGAATTAATATTGGCATTATTAATTCAAATATAACATAAAAGGATATTTGGGGTCTAATTTGCAATACAGTAAGTGGTTTAGTAGTTAAATGCTCTAATTTTAAATCCACAGGGTTTCCCTTGAATAAGACATAAGAAATATAGTAGATAAGAATGGGAACATGTATGATCAAATACATCTTTAATAACCTTATGGACGTCTTAATTCTCTTCCAATAGTTTCGTGGTTTCATGGAGTTGAAAATTCTAACCTATTTAAACCTTTTAAAGTTTAATTAAAATTTTCAATACTACTTCTTAATCTAAATCTCAATCAAGGTTTACGAATACTTAAATTAACCAATCAAATATACATAGATCTTATTATTAATCATTCCATTCGATTTGTAATGTTTATTTAATATATCTTTTAATTATCATTGACTTTATTTCTCATAAAAAATATATATTATTTACCTTATTTAAAATACTTTTAATAAATAATATTTTAAACAGCATCAGATACATGAATGATTAATCGAATTCAGCTTTTAAGATTTTATTTTTTTTGGCAGTTGCTATTTATTTTGATGCTGCAAAGTATTTGAAATAGAAAATGTCAAAGACCAAAGCCAACCTTAAATAAATGGCTTATAAGAGTTAGTTGGTTGCCATTTTTCTAAAAAATATTCATTAAATTACTTTTTTTAATAAAAACATTCTTTTTAAAATCATAGTTATTGAGTTTTATTAAAATGTACATGCATTGTTCGGGAAAATAAATCTATCATGTTTAGTTTTAGATAATTATCCTGATAGATCTGGAAGATTTGAAAGGCATGGTTATTTAAGAAACTCATATTTATGTTAGAAACCAACAAATATTATTTATTACCTTCTGATTTATAATCCTATTGAATCATTTCTGGAATAATTGTTGGTTTTCAATGACTATAATAACTAATAGCTTTATAAATCAATGATATCTGTATCTTTCACAGTAATTTTAATAATAAAATTTTGAAGTGAATACTTATTCAATAATGGATCAATTGTTTGAATAAGTTTTATTAAATATTTCTAGACCAGAATAAAGATCAATTTTATCAGCTTTCATGAATGTTTATTGTGTTATGGAACAAGTTCACTGCCGATGCAGTCTCAGTTCTGTAATGACAATAAGTTTACATTCGTGAATTTAAGCAGTTCAAGACTGGGATCAGGTTGGAAATTGAATATTCAGTACAAGCCTCCGTAACACAGTGGTGTGAAGTTAATTACGGATAACAACGAAAAACTCGAGGCTCGGGTTCGAATCCTGGGGAGTTAAATAATTTGGGTCTACTCCTAAAGACATAAAAGTGTACTCAATAAAGGTAAAACAGCTACTACTTAACTACAAAATTTCTGGCCGAAAGAAGTCCTTAGAAAGAACTATGTCTTAGGTTAAATTGACTGCAAGGTTGTGAAATGTGGTTGTAGAATGTATTAAATAGAAAATCAGATGGTAAAGCATGCATTGTTTCTCTTCTCTCCAACAATCGAAGTAGGTATGCTCTGTGTGGTGGCCGGTGGACCCAGAATTCAGAATAGTGATTTTACGTGTATAAACCGCTTTAGTAGCCATCCGACGGAGGAGATTGGTACCTTCAGTATTAGAATTTTTTTTTACTGTGCTAAGGAAACCAAATCACAAATAAAAGAAACAACTCTATAGTCACTACTTATAAAATATAGAAGTAAAACTCGTGTTTAAGTATTATCAGCACATGGTCGTCCTATGCGGAACCGTCTCGTTTGATTTCGGAATGGCGGATAGTAAAAGTGTTCACACCTGAAATGAAGCTATTTCTTGTTGGATACAAAACGTATATTCGCTTTGAATTTTCAAAACACACCAATGTATGATGGCTCTTTGGCCAAATTTAAGTGATTCATTTGGTGCATTCCGATCTCGACCATATCAAGCTCCCATTTTGAAACAAGGTTTCTATTGCTCACTCATTAGCTATAGCAATATAGTGAAGATGATTTGTCGCTTTTTATAAGAAAAGGGTCACATGCATGAGAAAAGAAAAGATTTTTCTAGACCTAACATGTGTTTTGAGCTATAAAGTAATATTTCCATATTACTTCGAGCAAGCTCCTTTGTATCCATGCTGCTTCCGCACATGCACATCAATGCAACCTTCCGACCCCTTTTATTCTTTCATCGGGGTTTTTTTGTTGGTCGACTGTTATTACTTTTACACATATAAACGTGTTACTTATCCGGACAATTACTAAGAGGTTACAGTTATTTGTCTCACGAAAAATTCGGCCCGGAGTTATTTGTTTAAAATTAACCCTTTAGAAACAAGATTAATAAAGGGTTATGAAGAAATTTGTCCAGATTACACTAAGAACATGAATGATTTTTTACAGATGTGAATTGCTTGGTTTCTAAAGGATGATGAAACTTCAGGACAATACCTTGAAGGTTAAAATGCTACAAGCCTACGACTATGTGTATTGTGCAAGTGGATCAAATATAATGTTGATAAAGAAAGGACTCTTAACTGAAGAGCAGTCTGAATGCCACAGACGCTAAATAACAGGTGGGTTTCAAATAGATATTTTAGTTTTGTCAATTGTACATTGAACTCTTGAGAAATCGAAGACATACATTGCATATTTATATCTACGATTATAAATACGATTGACTCTAGATCAATAATCATATCTTATTGGTTGCTTTATAATTCTAGGCTTTAGATTGGTTTATTGAGCTATCAGCAATCAGTTATATAAACAATAAAGTTCTAAATATACTTATTACAACAGATATAAACAGTTAGTTGAAACCCGTTTGAACTTATAAGAAAAAGCATTTAATCGAATAAATCATATATGCTTAATGAAGAATGTGGAAATCGGGAATTCCCTGAATGGACACAACAGTCTTTTTAACGAGCAACATTTTTTTGCGCCTAAGAAGAGAGAATCTCTTAAAGATACCCACATGAAGGTATAACTCACACCAATTTTATATGGTCGGTGTGTGACTTTTACTCACTAAAAGCTCTTTTATTGACTACGACTCTGAAAAATCAACCACAATCCTGTGACTCTGATTCCAAGAAGACGTCGGATTCCTACTAAACCTTTCGCCCAACATTTTCCTACGTATTGGAATGATGAATGCGTGAAAGAAGACGACTCCAGCAACGAATCCAACCGAGCTCCGTTGCATAGCAATTACAACACTCTCCTGGAAAAAATGAAATAACCGGAAGCACCTATACCTCTGGAAGAGGAAGTTTTAACCTCATGTCAGGCATTTGAAACGAATTCTTTACCGATTCTTTCGAGCTTTGGAGAAGGCATTTTTTACATGCAGATGCCCTTGTGCCTCCACTCACCCCTTTTTTAGTTTTTATGAAGGGGCTGTGACGTTCCGTCAAAAAAAGTTAGTTTATTCAATTTCGTTGACACAAGTTCCATCTGATATAAAAAAATCAGATTGCTCTTCTAAAAACCTATCATCTCACTATTAAACTCTGGCCTATCACACCTACCATACCCAGTTGGGCTTTGGTTACTAGAGGCATTTATTCACAGTATACACTAGATAGTATAAAAACGACGCTTACTGACAACAGTGACATGACGTCGTAAGGCATTCTGCCGAAAGCTGGCATGTCTCGTCTGAGGACTTCTAACCCATGACGATTGATCTATAAGCACAAGGATGGTGCTTCCAGTATTTTACATGTAGAAGATGCAATCCTCCTGTGGCTGAGATATGACTACACCTATATCGACAGGCGGTCTTCTCAGGAAATACATGTGGCTCGCTCTTGGTTCACGAGCATGTCTGTTCTTGGTATCACAAGGGGTTCGAGCCCGTGATGCTCTTCCAGGCAACCACGTGAAGGTTACAGACTCTGCCCATGTGGCTTTCTTCAAAAACACTCTCCGAGCTATAAGAAATTGCAATATTCCAAAGCTCCCGTCTCAATAGCACACCAACATTTATTTTTACAGTCGTTGGCAATTTGATCATATCTCCCCAAAGTGTGAAATACGAAACAAGAATGTGGGTTTTAGTCTCTTCCCATGCGGCAACAGGAGAAGAGGTGCTTTAATTGTTTTTGGATCTTTTCATAACATATTGGGGAGCAGTTTTTGAAGTATGAGTCCTGTACCTTTTTAGACATAAGGTGTTTACCGGTCGGGAATATCTCGATTGCATCCTATGAATTTCGGTAAGCATGATGCATATATCAGGTAGATAACCTGGGTTGAGGCTGTCGTAAGACAGATGACTGTAGCTTTTCGTAGTTGCCCGGATAAGTAATACACTCATGTGTGTGAAACCAATAACAGTTTATATCAGAACGTCACAGCCAGACGACTCATAAAAAGAAAACCCCGAAAAAAGGGAAGGTGGGGCCGGATGATTGCATGCGTGTGTGTCTGCGTGTGGACGGGTGCGGCATGGATAAAAAAGGGCTTGCCAGAAGCTCGAAAGAGTGGGCTTGAGATTTGTTCTAAGTGCCCAGGACCTCAGTAGGAGGTTTAAAGTTTCCTCCTATAGAGGCACAGGGGCTCCTGGTTGAATAAATTTGTTTTTTTTTGTGTCCGTCGTGAGACAGACAGATGACTGTAACCTTTTCGTGCTTGCCGGATACGTAACACATTTATTTGTGTAAAGCAAATAAAACCTAATGAACAAAAGACAACCCCGAAAAAAGCGAACGTGAGACCAGAAGGCTCACATTTCGATATGCATAAAAAACCCGAATTAATGCTCGAAAGAGTGGGCTGAGGATTTGCTTCCAGTTGAACCAATTTCGTCTTTTTTTCCAAATCAGCCATTAGAGAATAATGTAATTTCATTTTAAAATAAACCCAGATTTATTCAACTATAAGAAATAACTGAAGATCAAAAATTCATCTCAAGCAATCATCCGAGTTAAGGTTGATTAGATTAAGGGCAAAACATTGAGCAGTTGGAATTGTTTTCAATAGGTTTCTCTTTTTCTGCAAAACTACTTAAGAACATATTTCCTAATTTTTTATCATTAAAATCACATCTTAAATTAAAAAAGGACTTAGAAAGATAGCATCTCAAGGGATTCTGACACTGAGCCAATGAAACACCAACGGTCAACACTCGCAAAGATCTCATCGTATTGATTAAAATAACAGCAAATTCTTTGGTCTGTTTTCCTCCACTTAAAGTTAAAATCCTTATATTTGTACTCTCAGAAAATAAATTAGCAAGGGACTTTGGAAGATTTTCTTGCACTGCGGCATAAAATTCGGTCAAATTTTTGGTTTTAGATAACAAAGCAACCAGAAAGTCCGGATTTTGGAAAATCCTTTCATATTTATGGTCTTGACATTTAGCAACGGAGATCCTCAGAGTTCGCAAATTTGGCATATAATCGAAAATCTGTGAAGTTTCACAGTTTTGTTCAAAACACCAAAGATTTAGGAAAACCAGGGAATCCATGGTACGAAATGGCTTGTATACCTGAGATGGTCCTGGATTAACTTTAAACCTAGAAACAGGAAATTCATCTCTAGGTATAAAATAATTATTCAAATGTAGAATCTTCAATTTTTGGAGGGGTAACAAAGCTTCAAATATATTATCCAATCTATCATGGCAGGTTATAATAAGTCCTCCAACTTCTGGAATTTTTGAAACGAGATCAACTAAATTTTCAATTTTATGAAGACTACAGCGTAACGCCAATCCCTTTAAATGTGGCAAACTGGGTATGTAGTATTCTACTGGATTTTCTCCAGATAAATGGCATGGCCAAAATTGGACGTCAAATTCTACTATATTAGGTATCTTTTGCATCAAAGAAGCGAAGACTGTGGTTTTGTCCACAGACCCAAGAATTCGTAGTTTTTTAATGTTTTTGAAAAATTCCGCATCTAAAATGCCATCAAGTAATGAATGCATCACACTGTTCAAACTATTTAAAGAAATTTCAAAATCTGTAACCTTTTTCAAAGACTTAAATAAAAGACTTAGAAAATACTCATCTTGCTTGAAACCGACCAATCTAAATACTTCGAGTTTTTCGAGGTTTCCAAATTCTTTAGCAATTTGGCGATCAAGCCTATTAACTTCAAGTTTAAGAGTTTGAATTTTAGGAATGGATTTCAACAAGGTATAAACCACATTTTCAGGCAAATATGCAGTTTTCACTTCTTCTGAAAAAGGAATGTTTTGCTTATATGTTGAATCCGTGTTGATTTCCAATACTATTAAAGACTCCAAATTCGCAAATTGCCTTGCAGTAGTCTCCACAAAACTGTTACAATCGAATCGTAATTCTTTTAATGACTTTGAATTTTTCAGAAGTTCACTAAGCACATTGTCAGGCATTATGTAGTTTTTAATTGTAAGCACCTCTAATCCACTACAATTCAAGAAAAAAGACTCAAAGTTTATTTTTGAATCGTTATTCAATTTAAATGCCAGTTTTTTCAACCCAGGCTTAATGCCAGCAGCCAGATCCAGTATAGTTTGACAAATTTCGCTGGAAATTTCAAACCCAGTTATCGAAAAACTAATTAACTTTACTGCAATCTGCCATTCCAAGGCATTCATACGCAAGCTTGGATTGTTTTGCTCCATAATCTGCTTGTTCTCTAGCTCCCATTTTTGTATCTCTTGTAAGATGAATTTAAAGTACTGAAAATCAAAGTTCTTTATGGGCCAATTGCAGCTTATAACTAATTCCTCAACTTCGAAAACAATTAAGAAAACCAACAATTTGGTCAAGCAGTATTCTGTTACAGGCACATTAAACAGTTCACATTTAATATTCAACATTTTGCATGTGTTCAAGTTGTTGACGACTTTCGGGGATTGAATCATGTCCGTCTTAATGTCAATGATGAACTCGCCATTATCATCATTCCTTATCAGTTGACATCCAGATGTATTAATTATATGACTAAACGCTAGATCAATAACTATTTTAGTATACTTATCAAATTTATGTGAACACAAAAATTTTAGAACCATAGATTGAGTAAAATTTGTAAAAAAAATGTTGACAAATTTTTTGGTAAATTTTTGCTAAAAACGGGATTGAAGATTGCGAACAAGGCCATGAAATTCAGATATATCATAAAGAGTCGCATCATCTTCAAAGCAAAGCTTGTAAAATATTTCAAATTCGCTTTTCAATGTCATACTTAGGATGATTTGCTTTGGTTGATAGAATTTATAATCTTGATCGAAGAGGATATCTTCTCCTTTTTTCAGTTCTTCCTCCTCCCTTCTAAGGTTTATATTTCCCGTATTTGATTGAGAATTTCCAATTTCGCAGTATTTACGACTAAAATGATGCTTCAAAATTGGAATTTGACGAATATTTTCTGATGGATATTGTCCTGTTTCATTATCCACAAATAATAACTCGACTGGATCGGTTTTTCCGAAGCACAAGAATGCCATCGTGTTGATAATTCTCTTACAGCGCATGGGGTTGAAGGTCAAAAAAATATTTAAAAAAAGAAAAGTAATTGATTTTCACTATATTTCTATAGCTACTGAGTGATCGGTGAAAATCTTATTGTCAAACGGGTTGCTAAAAACTCCATTTGGATGGAGAAATCTTGGCCCAGGCCAAGAAAGATCGGAAAAACACTCAACGGATCTCTCTAAATTCAGGGCTAAGCCCAATCATACCCTGGTGGGCTTCGATAACTAAGAGCAGCATATATGTTTTATACCCAAAGTGGAATGGCTTTATGTCCATATACATACACTTGCTTGAACCACCCGGAATTTTGAAACAAAACGCCACACAAGACTCCTATGTGTCGTAAATATTACACCGCTACCTCCTAAGTAGTGGCTGCAGATTTGTTTTACAGACAACTGCAGCCTCTTGTCTTCCTTATTTTTCAAATTCATAAAAATTTTCACAAGGAGGTAAGAAAGAGATTGCCAATCTCTTGATGGAAGCACCAATTTTCAGCACTATAATGTGTTTATTATACCGCAAGACAGTATTAATATGCTTTCCTTTCTTGTTCTAGTTTAAAGTCATCTCGGACCAGAAATTAAACAACAAATTTATGAAGCAATTTCTTTAGATTTGAAAATAGAAGAATTTGATTTTGTATGTCAAAAAAATATATAAATTTTGATCAAAATTTAGATTTTTTACGAAGAACTGAGAAAAATGTAGAATTGATCACATTCATCTCTTCATTTAAGATTTAAAAGATATTTGAACAATAAATTTATTGATGCATTTAAAAAGCTAAGAATTATTCCTTGGCAATCTCCAGCAAAATATAATCTTAGACAAATATTTAATGCCCGAGATGATGATTTTAAACTAGAACAAGAAAGGAAAGCATACTAATATTGTCTTGCGGTATAATAGACACTTTAAAATGCTCAAAATCGATACGCCCATTAAGAAATCGACTATCTCTCTCTTAGCTCTTGAAAATTTTATGAATTTTAAAAAGTAAGGAAGACAGCAGGCTGTAGTTATAAGTAAAAAAAGTCTGTTGTAGGAGGTAGAGATGTAAAGCTAGTGCTTGAGAATTTGCGACAAATAGGAGTTCTGTGTAGTATTTGATTTGAAATGCCTGATGGTTTAAGAAAGTGTTTATATATTGAATGGACACAAAGCCATTCCACTTTTGATATAAAACATATATGGTGCTCCTGGATATCGAAACCCACCATGGTATAAGATTACGTAAAATATGTTTCAAATTTTATAATCTGATATTTTTTGATTCTGGTATCCACCACAGGTTCTCGAACGAATCCGTGTACATGCTGAATTTTCAGTCCTGGCAGTTCTGATTATTTGCTCTGCCATTTTAGAGAAATTTCTAGATGTCTGAACAGGTGAATATTGGAAAGAGAAGGTTATTGTCGGAAAATACCAAATCCATCAATTAAGAACAGACGAGATTTACTTGCTAGAAGCGCTTGTGATCCTGTAGAAGGAAATTATGAATCTCCTAGTGAGGTCTTGAAACACAACACAAATCCTAAGCCTACTCTTTTGGGCTTCGGGCAAATCCATTTTTATGTGTGCATGCTGCTTCCACATTTTGGCTTTGTAGCTGCCTTCCAGTTCCACCTCCCTTCAACTCTAATAAATAAAGAATGTCAATTAAAATCACAAGCCATTATGCCATCGAATTCCAATGCTTTGGGTTGTGCCCTTTATTTCCCAGGCAATTGAGTGTTGTAAAGGGTTATTTTCTTCCCTTAGGTCTTTTAAGAATAAAGGCTCTTCTCAGCAGATCCAAACTCTAACTTTTACAATCTCATCGGACCCTAATTTTCAACTATTGAAATCAAAAGAATTTCTTTAATTAGTAATCTAATAGTTACTCTTTGATTGATTCCCTGTCAAGTCTCTTGTCTACACCCGATGTTCTTTGCACTAACTGCTCAAGACTTACATGGTTGTCCGCCTCTTCGATACTTCATCGTCTTTCAAATGAAATAGACTCTAGAGTTTTCTTGAGTACAATAGACTGAATGTATGTTTCGACTTTAGGCTCAATTCCTATCTCTTTACTATACTTGTTGTGGTATTTCGTTACCAGCCCTTCCCAGTTCATTACATATGGAATTCCAACTATTTATAATTCTATCTCTCTATAATTTTATATAATAATTTGTTTTCAAAGGAGTATGAAATTAAACCATGACAAAATCGCATTGAATAAATAGTTTAATTATGCCAGCTTCATCACTATATTCAAAGATCAGCAAAGTAACAATGCCTTGCCTGATCGTCGGAATCAACTTCTTCAACGCACATCTTTATGTGTGACAAACTTCTCCTAGACTTCTGTAAAATGGAATGAAATTCTTCGGTTTGTACTCCAGTAATTAAATTCGAAGCTCTTATATTTGTTTCTTTACCGATGTATTTGGCAATCCAAATTTGAAGACCGTCTTCCACTAAGATTGAAAATACTGATAAATTTTTGATTTTGGGTAACAAGGCGACCAAAAAGCTATCTCTTTGCCGCTTTTTTTCCGAATTGGTGTATTCATATGGAATTTTGTAAATTCTTAATATTAATAAATTAGGTAGAAAATCGAAAATCTCTGAAACTTCACCAATTTGATCATTACATTGAATAATAAGAGAAAACAATGAAATCATGATAGATAATGATCTTTCACCTTGAATAAAACTACAATTAAATCTTTCCCTATAAAAAGGAGTATTAGTTAAATTGAGAATCTTCAATTTTTTAAGGGGTGACAAAGCTATAAATATATACCTGAAATCGCCAGAACAGACTATACACAGTTCTTCAACTTCTGGAATTTTTGAAACGAGATCAACTAAACTTTTAAAATTAAAAATAAGATATTCAAAGACAAACTTTTTTAGATGAATCAAGATGGGCATGTAATTCTCGATAGAATTATATTCAAAGAATTTAACCGGCTTTAATTGGGCTTCCAATTCGACTATATTGGGGATTTTTTGGATCAAAGAGGGGAAGAAGCTAACACCCCTTACAAATCCAAGAATTCGTAGTCTTTTGATATTTTTGAAAAAATCCCCATGAAAAATGTGTTTCAATAATGAAGGTTCGATATCGCTCAAACCGTTCATAGAGATTTCTAAATCTGTAACCTTTTTCAAATACTTAAATAAAAGGTTTAGAAAATACTCGTCTTGATTGTATCCCCCCAATCTAAATACTTCGAGATTTTCGAGTTTTCCGAATTCTTTAGCAATTTTTGGATGAAGGATATCAACATCAAGTTTAAGAGTTCGAATTTTTGGAATAGATTTCAACAAAGCAGAAACCACAATTTCTGGTAAATATGTGGTTTGCAGTTCAACCCAAGGAAAATTATTTTGATGACATATCGAATCTGTGTTAATTTCCAGTATTGATAAAGATTCAAGTTTAGCAAATTCTTCTGCAGTCGTCTCAGTGAAACAGTCACAATCGAATCGGAATTCTTTTAGTGATTTTAACTTTTGCAAAAGCTCACACAGTACATGATCAGGCATCATGTAGTCTTTAATTGTGAGCACCTCTAATCCGCTACAATTCAAGAACAAAGACTCAAAGTATATTTCAGTATAGTCATTCAATGTAACTTCCAGTTTTTTTAACCCAGGATTAATGCTGCCAGCCAGATCCATCATAATTTGGCAAAGCTCGTCGGAAATTTCAAACCCTGTGAATGACAACCCATTTAGTTTCACTAAACTTTGCAACTCCATGATGTCCATGTTGGGGGTTTGATCATTTATCTCCTCAAGCTGCTTTTTCCCTAGCTCCGCTTCTTGTATCTCAAGTATAATATTTTTAAAATTATAATATTCAACACTGTCTACATACCAATCACAGCTTATAGTCAACTCTTCAACCTCGAAGACAATTAAGAAAATCAATAAATTCTTCATTCTATCTTTAGTTCCAGGAATTCTAAAAAGGCTAGTTTTAATATTCAATTTTTTGAATATATCCAAGTTGTTTATGATCTTTGAGGATTGAGTCCTGTCGGTTTGAATGTCAATAATTAACTCATCACTGTCGTCGTTCTTTATAAGGTGACATCGGGAAATATTAATTAGATGACTGAACACTAGATCCATAACTATTTTGGCATCCTCGTCGAATTCATACAAAAAGAATGCGTCTAGAATTATATAATAATTATACTTGTTGAAAAAAGAATTTGTCAAATTTTCGGCTATATTTTCGCTAAAAACGGGATTTTCGTATTCAGCGTTGAAAAAGAATGGGATATTTTGAGTAAGACTACGGAATTCAGATGTAGAAGAGAAAGTTGCATCATTTTCAAAGCAAAACTTATAAAGTATCTCGAATGCATCTTTTGATATCCCATTTACCCACATTTTCTCTGGTTTGTGTGAACTATGTTTATGATTCAAAATTAAGTTTTCACCTTCTTTCACTTCTTCCTTTCCGAACTTTGTATTGTTCAAATTTGATTTATCTGAGACAATTAAGCGGCAATTAAAACTAGAATAATACTTAAAAAATGGAATTTGACCAATTTTCTGTGAAGGATATTGTCCTACTTCATTATTCTCAAATAATATCTCGACTACCTCAGCTTTACAAAAACATAAAAGTGCCATTATGTTGACAATTCCCTTACAACGCATGGGGTTGCTAAGTTAAAAAGCATAAAATTTTTGAAAAAAATAGCGATTTTGATTAAAATTTGGCTTTTTCACTGAGAAATAAGCAATCAAGAAAAATTTGATAAAAATTTAGCTATCTCACGAAGAAATTGGAAATAACTGGAAGAACTGAAATTAATATTTTGATTGAAGATTTAAAAGAAACTCTAAGCATAAAATCACCCATTAATTAAGGTAAAATGAATAAATTGATGAAATAAAATCACGATAAATGATTCCTTGGTAATTTTCAGCAGAAAATCTCAAAATAGAAATGAAATAGAACTAAGAATATATTATTTGTATTTTTAAAATTCGCTTGTTTTTAATTAATATTATTTTCCTCATTGTCTAAATCAAATAAGCATTTTGTTTCCCCATGAGTTAATTTTTTGATTTACTTTTTTATATTAAATATCAAATAATAAAATCAGCATTCTAGATTACATGCCTGGGCAGAATCTGTCGTGAGACGGTTGACTGTAACCTTTTCATAGTTCCCGGATAAGTAACACACTTATGTGTATGAAACCAATAACAGTTTAAATCAGAAAGTCACAGCAGACTCATAAAAAGAAAAGCTCGAAAGAGTAGGTTTAGGATTTGTTCTAAGTGCTCAGGACCTCAGTAGGGGGTTTAAAATTTACTCCTATAGAGGCACAGGCGCTTCTAGTTGTTTCGTTTTTCTTTAGATTGCATACCATTTTGATCAATGCAACAAATATAGTCAGAAATTCCACGAATATAAAGAGAAATAAACTTAATCCCGGGATTTCTTTATCAGGTGCATTAGTTTGTCATGCTTGCCGTGGACAAACGAAATCTGAAATAAAGTGGATACATAAAGGAGAATTTATTTAATGGGTAATCCAATAATTATCACCTACTCTTTGATTGATCCCATGTCAAGCCTCTTGTCTACACCCGATGATCTGTGAACCAATGCACAAGGCTCACATGGTTGTTCGCCTCTTCGATGCCCATCGTCTTTAAGTGGATATATGATTCTTTTATTTAAGTAATTTTAAGAATCTATGTGCTCTATAACAGATTTTATAACCTACATAAGTTCTAAACAAGAGAAAAGATATTCAAGGAAAGTTGATACAGATGAACCATAAATCGTGTGCCATTTCTAATGTGAATGATGCAGTTCGATAATACAGGAACCTTTGATGCTAGCAATCAATCCCTTTAAATAAGACTTAATCTTGTCTAAGTATGATTGCGGAGTCAAATTAGATCGTAAGTGATGACCTGATATGTGTTAGTAATTGAATATCACAAAGACCTAGTAAAGAGATAGGGCTCCAATGAAAAGTTAAGGTGTAGGCTCAATCTCTTGTACACAAAAAAACTCGAGTCTATTTAATTGGAAAGATGACCAGGTGCGGAAAAGAGTATAAGAATCTAAAATCTAGCATATAGTCAACATGATATTAGAAAGAGCCTAGTGTATTGATGAGATAACCATTAAATAAAACACCTTTAACCAGCTAATTACCCATTAAATGAATTATTGTTTTGATATTTCACTTAAAGAAATGATTTTTTTAAGACTTTTTATATCTTGAATAATTTTGAAAGAAATTCTTGTAATTGTTGCCATTGGATTAAAAATAATGTCTAGTCATAGATGGATTTTATATAAAGCAAGTCTTCATAAGACTAAAATATTAAATAAATAGCAAATGGGTCAATTATCATTGTATATCTAGAGTATAATATTTTTACAATTATCATTCGACATTAAAAATATTCAACAATTCTACTCCATTATTCAATTATTATATGATTGGCCAGTTAAGATATAAATTCGAAAGTTATTTGCCTAGATTTTTCTCTAAATACTGCCTTAATTTGCGATAAATGAACACAGTTCTGAATGAATAGTCTTGTGTCAACGATAATGACTGATCGAACCATTCAAGAGCAGACATTATAAAGGGGTTTTATTACATTTACGTCAGAGGTTGATTCCCTAATACCCTATCAATAAAAAGATCGAGAACAATAATAGTGAAGACACTAAACCAGAAAATTGACAAATATTAGGCACTTCAGCAAACAATCTATGACATCTATATTATAATGACACAAGATAAACAAAACTTAAAAACACAAGCCTACCAAATCATTTCATCCTTCTTTTAAACCCGGGTTTAACAGACGTGTCATATCCAGTTGGTTTATGATTACTGGAGGTAAATTTGACATTGTATTTTTTCTGATGAATTTGGCCCCTTTGGCTGAACGCTTTGTGGGATGATGGATACAAATTAACAACTGAAATCGATCCTATCAACAGGCATTTTTTGAAGACTGACAAGAAACCTCAAAGGAAATAAACAATCCCATTTTAAACACATATAAAGACATTGCAGTTGCTTAATATGGATAATCCTATATGTATGCTTCTCTTTATGTATCATTATTTGCAATGTAAAAACAGATGCTTGATGAGTTCTTGTGTTCGGTTTTACAACAATTACAAATATTCACTTATTTTGTCTTAATTCACCTTTTGAAGCAATTTTATTTACAAACCTGTAAGCTCCAGTTCTTATTTTTAGAGGATGATGTGATCAGTCTTTTTCTTTATGTTTCGAAGAGCTTCTGGCCTTCTTGATATTTGACTAATATAAAATTTATATATTTTTACTGTAATAGATATACCTTGTCCTAAAGGATTAATGAGCAATCGACTAGATTATCATCCCTTTACAATTACCCAACATATATTATGATGATTTGATGGTTCTTATTTATTATCTAATTATTATATGATTGGCTTATCAATCCTTATATACGAAAACATATTAAAAATTGGTCTTCTTTAAATACTGACTTGGTATACGATCAATTTGATTTAGTTTTCTCATTTATTCGAGATACATAATTTTCTAGGACTTTACTCCGTTCAATGCATTACCAACAGACTCTTCTTTTATGTTCAAAAGAGGGTGGTTTCAAATTTTCCATTAGTATATCAATTAAGGTTTTATGATATATATTTTTAATAAACTCAATAGATTTGAATACAAGGCTTCAACTTTAGGCAGTAAATGATTCTTTTATCTGGTACTAAACCATATGCTTTTTTGACCAGGAAATATAATATCGTATTTTTTACTTCCATTTATCTATGATTCTAAATTTATTTGTTCATTTGACATCATAGTGGAGCAAGAAAGGAAATTACCTATGTAAGGTCTTGTGGTATGGTATGAGCTTTATATAGTGCAGAAAGTTGGAACATCAAGAATCTGGCTAGCTCATTCTCAACTTCTTAAAAATTTTATATATATAAAAAGTAAGGAAGACTGCAGTTGTCTATAACACCAGTTTATTTTGTGAGGTAGAGGTATGACTCTTGATTATTTACCACAAATAACCGTCCTGCTTGGTGCTTGCTTAGTTTTCAAATGATTTATGTTTGAATATAGAACATATGCTTCTAGATATCCAAGGGTGAAGGTCAAATTTTCTCCATCCTTATGAGTTTTTAGTAAGTCAAATCAAAAGAAGGTCCTCACAAATCATTCACAAGCTATAAAATCATTGTGAAAATTCATTCAGTTTTTTTAATGTTAATTAAATAAATTTCTATTAAATTTTTTTTTAATAAATAAAAAGTTTTCTGATATTAAAAAGTACAAAATCTCAAAACAATCTTGTAAATAAAATTTATTCAATAACATCTCAATTAAAAAACATAAACAGGTTCGATATCAGAATAAAATGCAAATACAAAATAAAGGCATATAATAAAACCAAAACTAATCACTTAAGCAAGATATTAATTTAAATAGTAGTTTTGTAGCTATTTCCCTCAACTGAATACAGATGATAGTTACTTATTAAACCATCTATGTTACTTCTAATATTATTCTCTGGATATCTATCTTTAAGCATTGCCACTACAATTTCAACGTCAAGCCCATCGTCGTCTTGGTTGTTTCTGTAAACATCCAATATTTCAGACTGAATCTTGCTTAGTGATAAATTTGCTTTTTTTTCTTCTTCTTTTATTTTACCTGTAAAATAAAGATGCTGAAACAAGCACGTAGTCAAATGCTGAGTTAGTTCATTGAGGTTTATAGCCCTAAAATGTATAGCGTTTAGTGTTTTCTTATTTGCGAATGTTTTTACAGAGCCAATAATTAAAATCAAATTATTTTCAGTCAGTTGCTGAACCATGAGTTCGTCAAATGTTCCATTAATCCAAAAGACACAATCAATCTTTCCTGTTGTATCTTGTAATTCAAAAACGTATCCAGCTGTTATTTTTTTAATGGCTGTAGCAAATCCTGCAACTTGAATCGAGGTGATTTCAAATCTATCACAAAGTAAAATAGATGAAGATTCATCAAGCGGAATAGAATCAAGTTGTTTGGAAGTCAAAGATCGTAGTGTTTTAATGCCTGTGTAGCCAACTTTCAATGAGCTAGCAAGAAATCCACATTCGAGTTCATCCACCATGGGATTAAAAAGTGAAAACGGTAAAAACAATTTAACGAATTAAAATAACTCGGAAATATGAAATCTAATAATGATCTGTACAAAAAACTCTTTGGCCGAGAATTGAACTCGGATCACCGGCGTGACAGACCGATATGTTAACCATTGCACCACCAAAGATATAAAACAATCTTGACAAATTAATGATCAGAACAATTCACTATGACTTCATTTAAAAGATTTGATTAAATTACTCAAATGAGTATAATTTAGTTAATAAGTCACAAAATCATTTCAATAATTATTAGCAGAAAATTAAATATTGAATTTCATTTAACGGAAGATTAAAGAGTGAATATCAAAATGTCATAGACACGGATATTACGATTATAGAATACTTCCAAATAAAGTCATTTATTTAGATATTCATTTAATGAATATTTACACTTCAAATTTCCGTATGATTTGAAGTATAAATATTTTAGCATTTTAAAATGCAATCTTTAATTTCTGGCCAATATTAATTTAACTGAAAGATATTAAATAATGTTTTTTTAATTAAAAAAATAATTAAAATTCTTTATTCATTAATATAATTTGTATTGTACCAACACATTAAGCAGAGTATTTCATTAATTTTTACGTTGTAAATCTTCCGACATCTGGGACAAGTAAAAATCACTATTTCATCTAATTGATCTTTATCATCACCCTGGGATTCCAATTCATTCATCCTTTGATCGGTCTTTTTCTGTAAGATCTCTGTTTTTAATTTAACTAGTGATTTAAAATTCTTTGGTTGATTTTTCTCCATTCCGCTGTTATCAGAACTGTGAAATTGAGTGGGTTGATTTAATTCTCTTTGAACGGTTGTTTCATTTGAATTCAAGGAGTTAGGTGATCCTTGAACAGTTCCTGAAGTTTGATTGATTTGTTGTGTAGAATTTCCTGCTGAGGCTATGAAGCAAACCTTTCCCCCTCTCAGAAGCAGCGCATCCTCACTACCTTCATCCCTGACATCAATACTGCATTGAGATTGTCTTTCTTTTATAGATACAATTGTTGTTTCTCTCATTGATTTCTTGGAATAGACACTGCGATACCTTGATATTAAAAATGAAAGAACAGAACAAAAGATTTTCCAAGGAAAAGATACAATTAAAAAAACTCGTGACTCATAGATGCGATTGATTTTTACAGAAGGCTGCTTCATCATTGACAACACAAAATATTTTCTTTAAATCTTCAAGCTGAAACAGATCTGACCAATATCAAGACAGAATGACGAAACAAGGCAATAAAGATTTAATAATTAAAATGAAACATCAAAGTTTGACTGATTACGAATAGTAAATAATAAAGATGAAGCAACCAGGTTTGAGATGAGATGAAACGGATCTATAATATTCAATTAAGATTCAGGTTAGAAACTGTTGAAATATGTTTGAATATCACAGCAACGATTAATACTTAAGTATCGCTATATCGATTAGTATCGAAGCTCTGGTCACACATGAATTGTCTTTCTTGCTTTCTGCGTTGTATTTTCCTAAGTTCAAAATGTTGCTCTCAATTCTTCAACAAGTAAAGACGCACTCGCGCATAATAAAGATAATCCATAATCAGAAACTGCGTTTAACTCTTCATATATTCCACGACATTTCCAACAGGTTATGGGCCCAGGGCCATGAAGAGTAGTGTTTGTTATTTTTAATTGCTGTGTGCTAAAATAATAATATAATAAAGATGAGTGGACAAGGATTATATGCCATCGAAAAGTTGGATGGCGAAAACTATGCGGTGTGGTCGGTGCATATGAAAAGTGTGCTGGTGCATAATGACTTATGGCCAATTGTTAGCGGAAGAATTGTGAAATCGGAGAGTGCAACTTCGGCTGAAAAAGCTGAGTTTGATACGCGTGACGAAAAGGCATTAGCAAGTATACTGCTGGGTGTAAAAGCGTCACAGATAAGTTTCATTAAGAACTGTGTTTCGGCAAAAGAAGCTTGGGATAAGCTCGCCGGTGTGTATCAGCCGCGTGGACCTGCCAGAAAAATTACGTTGTTTCGAAAATTGCTTCGGTTAAGCTTGTCAGAGAATTCGGCTGTGCAAAACTACATAAATGAGTTTTCCGATATAGTGGACAAGCTAAAGGAAATTGATATGGAAATTTCTGAAGACAATTTGACAATTTTGTTGCTGTCGGGACTTGGAAAAAGTTTTGAAAATTTTATCGTCGCGATCGAAACGCGAGAACAGTTGCCATTAATGTCTGACCTTAAAATCAAAATTATTGAAGAAGGAGAGAGACAAAAAATATGCAACGAAGAAGCCCACAATAGTGTACAGCAAGCGTTTGTGTCGCGTACAAAAAACAGAGCAAGCAAAAAAGTGCATGAAAATAACGGTACTATGCATGCCAAATAGTGTTATAGATGCGGCCGTGAAGGTCATTTTATTGCGCAGTGCAAAGAAAGAATAAATGACAAAGGAAAGGAAAATAGCAACGACCCAAAACGATCGTTCGCTATACTCGCGAGTGTGCAGAGTAACAGTAAAGTGACAAAATCGATGTGGTGTCTGGACAGTGGCGCCACTGCCCACATGTGTTGTGATAAATCGTGGTTTGTTGACTTTAAAGAGCACAATGAAAAAATTCTTCTCGCGGGCGAAAATTGCATAAGAGCCGACGGCATTGGTAGTGTGTGTGTAAATTCGGGACATTTTTGCATCGAACTAAAAAACGTTTTGTACGTTACAGAATTACAAACAAACTTTATATCTGTTTCAAAAGCCGTGGCAAAAGGGTATAAAGTGGTGTTTGGGAGAGAGAGAGCCACAATAAAAGACACTCAAAATGTGACAATACTGCAAGCTACTAAGTGTAGTGACCTATTTACGATTGATGTGAAAATGGAAAAATGTATGTACTCAAATGCAAGTTGCAGTGAATTATGGAAATGGCATAATCGTCTTGGTCATCTAAATATGGCAAGTTTAAACAAAATGGCAAGGAATGAGATCGTGCACGGTTTGAAATCGATCAAGAAAAACATGGACTTGAAAGGCGATGTGTGCGAAACTTGTGCGAAAAGCAAAATATGCGTTGGATCGTTTCCAAGGGCATCTGAGAGTCGCGCAAAAGAAGTGTTAAGTCTTGTGCATACAGACATATGTGGACCAATCAATACGACATCTGCCGGAGGGGCACGGTACTTTGCGACATTTATTGATGATTATTCGCGTTATATTTTTGTGTATTTCTTGAAGTCGCGGGACCAAATACTAAATGCGTTTAAACACTTTGTAGTGTTAGCCGAAAGACAGTGCGGTAAAAAGCTAAAAGCAATCCGTAGCGATAACGGTCGTGAGTACGTTGGTCGTGAATTCAATAAATTCTTATCGGAAAACGGCATAAAAAGAGAGCTGACGGTACCGTATACCCCGCAACAGAACGGCGTTGCAGAACGCGCAAATCGCACGCTAGTTGAGATGGCCAGGAGTATGTTGATATATTCTGGTGCGAAAGAGACCCTATGGGGAGAGGCAGTACAGACTGCTGCCTATTTGCGCAATAGGTCGGAGACAAAAACGTTGATAGACAAGACGCCCTATGAGATGTGGACCGGTAAAAAGCCAACCGTGTCACATTTAAGAATATTCGGCTCAAAGGTGATTGCACTCAATAAGTGGCACAAAAAAAAGTTCAGGCCAATGGGTAGCGAGTATGTAATGATAGGTTATTCGTTAACAGCAAAAGCGTATCGGCTGTATTGTCCAGAATCCGAAAAGGTGATTGAAAGCAGAGATGTTATATTCTTAGAAAAGGATCTTGTAGAATCTGTGAGGGACAGCAGAGATATAGCGTTATTTGATGAATGTGTGCTACCAAATCAGCAGGCTCAAACAGCCAGTGTAGAATGCGGCAATGAAGAAATGCTGGCAGAAGCAGGTATTGAGTCAGACAGTCAAAGTAATGAAGGTAACGAGACCGAAGACTGTGCGCAAAGCAATGAAGTGGAGTCACCCGAATTATGTGAAGTTCGAGGACCAGGTCGTCCACAAAAGTTAAGGACTGGTAAGCCGGGCCGTCCCAGGAAGGTATTTAATACTCTTAATATGTTAAGAGCAGAGGATGTGCCAATCCCCGCAAGTGTAGGTGATGCTATTAATTCAAAAATGAGTAGAGAATGGTTAGCATCAATACAGAAGGAAATTCAAGCACTTGAAGCAAATAATACCTGGGAACTTGTAGATTTGCCAGAGGGCAAGAGAGCCATAGGCTGTAAATGGGTATTCGGGGTAAAAATTGGCAAAGACGGCTACGTGGAGCGCTTCAAGTCAAGATTAGTAGCTAAAGGCTGTGCGCAGCAATATGGCGTCGACTACTTTGAAACTTTCTCACCAGTCGTAAGGTACTCGTCTGTGAGAATGATAATGGCGCTGGCGGTAGAATATAAGTTATTCCTGCATCAAATGGACGTGTCGACTGCCTACTTGAACAGCGAGCTTTCCGAAAAAGTATACATGAGGCAGCCGGATGGATTTGTTAGTGACAAACGTCCTAACAAAGTTTTGAAGCTAAATAAATCTCTGTATGGGCTAAAGCAAAGTGGCAGAGAATGGAATGCCACACTGGATGCAGTACTCAGAAAACATGGATTTAATCCATGCGTCAGCGAGCCATGCGTTTATGTACGCAATGGGCAAGGTAAAATTAATATCATTGCGGTTTATGTAGATGATCTTTTAATTGCCAGCTCAACTAAAGATGACCTGTTGAGCGTCAAACTGTCAATCGCCAATGAGTTCGATGTAGTTGATGGAGGCCAGCTCAGTCACTTCTTAGGAATAGAAGTAGAACGCGATGGAGAAACTGGCAACATAACTATCGGTCACAAGCAGTACGTGGAAAACGTGCTACATGCTTGGGGCATGTCAATGTGTAAGGCTGTTGCTACACCACTGGAAGCCGGTCATCAAATCAAGTGCGATGATAACAACTGCGAGGCTATTAACGAGAAAAGGTATCAGTCATTAATAGGCTCTTTAATGTATTTGGCCATAACAACAAGGCCAGATATATTACACTCTGTGGCAAAACTGGCGCAAAGGAACTCAAATCCTCACAAGGAACACGAAGTTGCAGCTAAGCGTGTGCTAAGGTACCTCAAAGGAACAGCTAATCTGAAACTTCATTATCAGTCTACGGGAAAACCGTTACATGGCTATGTCGACGCGGATTGGGCAAATGATACTGCAGACCATAAGTCGTATAGTGGATTCGTCTTCATTGGAGCAGGAGGCGCGATTTCGTGGGAGCCTAAGAAGCAAAGTCTGGTATCTTTGAGCAGTACTGAAGCTGAGTACATTGCATTATCAACTGCGGCGAGAGAGGCAATGTATCTCAAAAAATTGTTACATGAGATGGGGTTTAAAGAAACTAAATCTGTCTTATTATACTGCGACAATCAAAGCGCACAATGTCTAGCTAAGAATCCAACGTTGCATAATCGTAGCAAACATATTGATATTAAGTACCACCATGTTCGAGAGTTGTATGCTAACAACGAGATAGAAATTGAATATGTATGTACAAGCGATATGATGTCTGATATATTAACCAAGAATTTACAAAAGAACAAACATGTGAAATGTACTTATGAAATGAATTGTTATTAATCTTGGTATGTAGTTAAGTATGTAATCATTGAGAGAGAGTGTTGAAATATGTTTGAATATCACAGCAACGATTAATACTTAAGTATCGCTATATCGATTAGTATCGAAGCTCTGGTCACACATGAATTGTCTTTCTTGCTTTCTGCGTTGTATTTTCCTAAGTTCAAAATGTTGCTCTCAATTCTTCAACAAGTAAAGACGCACTCGCGCATAATAAAGATAATCCATAATCAGAAACTGCGTTTAACTCTTCATATATTCCACGACATTTCCAACAGAAACAAATAGTACGAATGAGAAGCCATATCCAATTAAGATTCAGGTTAACAAATAATATGTACGAATGAGAAACCAAATCTAATTATATTCAGGTTTGATACATTAACAAATAAACCATATCCAATTATATTCAGGTTAACAAATAATAACTAAACCATATCCAATTATATTCAGGTTAACAAATAATAACTAAACCATAGCTGATGAAGATTCAGGTTAACAAATAATAACTAAACCATATCTAATTGTATTCAGGTTAACAAATGATAACTAAACTATATCTAATAATATTTAGGTTTTAAAATATATGTATATTTTGATATATAAATAGATGAAACACCATAAACATTTATTAATTTACCGATCAAAATAATACAAGTATTTGTATCAAAATGAAATCTTCCCAATTCTGTTAAACTACTACTTCAGAACAAAAATCCATTTAATTTAAAAATCTACAAAAATCATTCCGATGAAAGAATATCTTCAATGCAAGACTGAATAATTGAGAGTCAAATTATTTTTAGATCACGAATTCCACTGTCAAAATTTTATACACTTTGGATCAGCCCCCCATGGAGAGAGATCCCAATCCTGAGGCAGACGACTTCAAAGAAAGATTAAATGAAAATAAAATATATAAACAATTTAAAAAGTCAACTGCGAGATCCTCCTCGAGGCCGAATCTTATAATTTCCTTCCCAAGACCGTATTTAACTGATAATAATAAAGGAAGCCAAGAGGAGTATAACAGAAAGAGTAAAGAAACAGGAGAAATGAAGATCAAAGAAGAAATTGATCCGATTAATCTTGAAGAAACATGTTTGCACTCAAATAGTTCAAAGTTGAAAGTCGACTCTACAATCGCGGAGAGTGACAACAGTTTATGCAATATGGAACAAAACAAAATAGAAATCACGGAGTTGGCACAGGAAGAGCTGGACACCGTCCCTTTGGATGACAGCCTCCTGGATACTTCGATTGGTACAAGTGTAGAGGAAGACATCACAGAAGTTGGGTTGAATGCCACTGTGCAGTCAAGCTTTCCCATTGAAGAATTAATAGAAGCAACCCGAGTACTTGAAGCGAGAAGCCAGGAATAAGACAATTTGGAAATTTCATCACTGAGCTCTTTTTCACTCGGAGAAGGAAAGGAAGAAGAAAAGGCTGAGTCAAGTGACAGATTTTCTTTTGAGATCAAGTCAAGAAGCAATGATCCTCTTTTATCCAAACACGAGAGCAAAAGTGCTTCCGATTCAAACAAGGGTTTTAAATCTCATGGGGGCATTGGATAAAAGCATTGACAATTCTATAGCATTGCTAAATTCTGCTTCCATCTTACAGTATTTTGATTCACAGGAGGAAGCTTCAACTTCTGAAGGATGTGGCCTCAATCGTGAGACACAAGAAGATTGTCCTTCACATGGTAACATTCCAAGCAAGAAGCAAAAAAATTCTTTTCTTGGCCAACTCAGAAATTACACTTCTGGTGACAAGGAGGAAGAGAAGACGAGTCAAGAGAAGTCAGATTCAAATAAGCAAAATCCAAAGAAGTCAAGTCAAGATAAGCCGACATCCAAAGGAGAAGATTCAATAGAAAACAAATCAACACAAGACAGTCTTGAAAATTTCATGGCCATGCAATTCAGAAGCTCAAGCAACCCCGTGAATTTAAGAAGCTTAATTGAGTTTGAGGAATTCTCCTTTGATTTTGAGTCTGAAGAACCAGAAAAGGAAGACTGTGACATAGAGCAGGAGGCAGACAGCTTTGAATTCTCAGACTACGAACCATGTTCCCTTGTTCCTGTCTTGAATTACGTCTCCAGTCATTTCGTCTTAGAGAGCGAAGAGGAGGAACCCGTGGAGGCTGTTATCCAAGATTTGCCAGCTCTGAGGAAGAGGTATCCTCCTGCCCAAAGACTGGAAGATGATCCAAATTATTTGCATTTCATCAAAAAGTCTTACGATTTGAACAAGAGGGACTGTACAGCGTACGCAAGGGAGCAAGACAAGCTCCTCCTTGAACGAGCTTTTAAATCTTATCCTTCAGAGACAGTGCAACAAAAGTCTTTCCAATACGAAAAGAAACACTCTTCCATTATATTATCCTCCTGTAGGAGTGAAGCAAAGAGGAGACACAGCCCCATCGTTTTGAAGAAGATAGATCACATCAATGACATCCAGGTACCCCGTTTCGATCCTCTCCCTTTCGAATACATGGTTTTCAAGCACGAGGATGATCTAGCTTCTATCTCAAAGGAAATGCAAATGGACATCAAGGATGTAATCCTCATTTACTATGTCAAGTACCATTCCAGCTCTGTCATCCTCACGGACGAGCTGCTTGACTACTACGTCAATGACCAATGGAATGAGGGTGACCGCAAGGCATTCGAAGACAACTTCAAAATTCACGACACTAAGTTCATCAAGTACATCTTGGACAAGAGCATGTTCGATCTCAAATCATACTATAGACACTTCATAAAGAACTACGACTTCACCCATTGGAATGAAGCTGAAAGAGAATTGTTCCAGAAGCTGTATCCAATTTATAAAAAGAACTGGGAGAGCATGGCAAAGGGATTTCATAAGAAATCAGCTGCAGACCTTAAATTATTTTATGAATTGGATTACAAAACTGCAATGGGAAAGCTAAAAGAGAAAAGAAAGAAGGTTTGATGGCAAACCACAAATCAATTTAGAATCAAAGTAAATAAATCTCAGAAAACTTCAAAAGCACTGTATATCCTTCTTACTATTAATCTAATTGACATTGTATTCATTTTAACATTTCTGGTTGATAGTGAAAGGGATACAGCTGTTATATCAGGCTAATCATTCAAATAATAAAGCAATCCTTATAATTACAATGGATTCTTTACATAAAATATCATTTGGGGATGCATTCCTTGATTTTCTAAGTTGACATCAGTGTATTAATTGTTGATAACAAAATTTTATTTACTTAATGCCAAATCTCTAGTAAACTAATAAATTTAAGACTGCTGAATGGAGAATTTACTGGAAAAACTTTTATTTATTTATTGAAGATATGATTCTTCTTTTGAATGGAAGGTTATTAAGACATATTTTTTTAAATTCTGGTGTCACAGAATACGTTAGATATCTGATTGTTAAGACAAGTGGACTATTTCTTATTGGGCCGAAGACTTGGTATTTAATTTCTGATGGAGAAGTTGAAAGTCAAGAATTTGATGCTCTACAGCCAGGTAAATTACAACATTTTATTTAATATGGCCTTAATTTTTCACATCATTGATTCATAAGAATTCCAATAGCGAATTAAAACAATTCTTTTTCGTGTCTTGAGCATCAGGTCAGAAGTATCGACAAATAAAATTTGTTGCTATTTAATTCACATCTCCTATCAGTGGATCTCACGATCTTTTTCACTACTCATATCTGTTGAATCAACAATATTCAATTTTCTAAGGATATTATCATATTTTAGGTTCAAAAATGTACAGGTATCTAATTTATCTTGCTTATATTTCTGTATCTAATTTATCCTGCTTATATTTCTGTACCTACTTTGTCCTGCCTAGATTTCTGTACCTACTTTGTCCCCACCCTATATTTCTGTATTTAATTTATCCCCGCCCTAGATTTTTATATTTAATTTATCCCACCCTAGATTTTTATATTTAATCGCATTCTGCTAACATGTATAAAAAAGATACAGTACAGAGCTGAAATTGAAGAGTTTTAGAATTCGTACTTATAGCACAAGGTCATAAAGCTTTCTTCCAAATATACAGATTCCAAGATATACTGCAAATTCCAAAACTCGGGAATGGAGAAATATATTTTGGTTCATCAAAATCATACTTTAATTGGGTTGGTGAATAGAAACAAAGAAATACGTTTCGTATCCAATGTGTATAGCCTTATTTACAGAATATTTGAGAGTGGGGCTATTACATTGACCTCTTTGGTCTTAGCTATGGGATTTGGTTAAAAATATACACTCTATTGTCTTGCTGTTTAATATATTTAAACAAATTTTGAACCTTTTTCTAAATTTGAATCCAAATATCTAGTTCAAGATGATATTAAACTAGAGCAAGAAAGGAAGTCGTCTTCATATGATCTTGAGGTATTATACACACTTTATATATAGTGTGGAAACTTGGTGGTTTCATTAAGAGATTGGCTGTCTCCTTCTTAATTCCTTGAAAATTTTTATAACTTATAAAAAATAAGGAAGACAACAGGCTGAACTTATCTGTAAAACAAATCTGCAGCCATTACTTAGAAGGTAGGGATGTAACGCTTGAGTATTTACGATAATCGTTCATTTGATTATAAAATGGTTGAAGGTTCAAGAAAGTGTTTATATATGGACATAAAGCCATTCCACTTTGGTTATAAAACATATATGCTGCTCCTAGTTATCGAAATCCACCAGGGTATGATAGGGTTTAGTTCTGAATTTAGAGTGATCCGTTAAGTGTTTTTCCGATCTTGCCTGAGCCACGCATTCTATTCCAGCTGAGCTCTTAGCAATCCGTATGACAATAAGATTTTTATCTATCTCGTCTTCAGCTATAGTAATTTGGTGAAAATTAATTCCTCCTTTTAAAAAATAAGTGTTTTTAATTGCATTTTTGAAAAAATTTATCAAAAATAAATGCTGATTTTTTTTACCCATGAAATTACCATTTAATCTTGATTCAGAGTTGGTTTATTTCATAGTTGTGTTCTTGTTATTTTTTACTTTCTTTGTGTTTGTAGCGAAGATTTTAGATGAACCAGTTAGAATAGTTGATAAGATAATTAAAAACGAAGAGTCTGAGGATAGCATTTCACTAACTTATTTTTCAGCGTATTTTGGTGAAACTAAGCTTCCAGACTTCCAAACTGTGAAGGATGCTGTTATGAAAGACGGAACAATAGTTCCATTGAGTGATGAATTTTTTAATTAATTCGATTTTGAGCCAGATCTAATAGCGATATATCATAAACTACTAGCACAATTTCAGGACAGAAAAGATCTTATTAGACTAGACTATAGGCTTTATGATATGATTAAAATGTTCATACTTCGTAAAAAAAAAGACTCCACTGAAAAGGCACTTTTGGGATTGAAAAATAGCGAAGCTGAAATTTACCTGGAAATAGTTCAATATTACCTTTTTCTTGTTTTCCATTCTACTAAAAGACTTGTTGAAATTCATGACGAAATTTTAAATTTTCTTAATTGTCTAGAACCTGATTCATACCTATGGGAAATGAAATTTGATGACTCCTATTCTTGGTATTCAAAAAAGTACGTTCCCGCGTTTAATTTTAATATGAATTTTAAAAGACTTAAATATTTAAGCAGAATTATATCAGAGGAAGGATTCCACGAAGAGCTATCCAAACTTATTACAATTAGTGAAATTTTAGAATCAAAGTTTTCTTTTTATTATGAATCCATTGAAGATACACTCGATGAAATAGTTATGAAGGAGCATAAAGAAGTGCCTGGCTTAGCTGATTTAATAAACCATAAGAAGATCATATTCAGAGCTTCAAAAGATCTTTTTTCTTCAAGTGAAAATACTTTAAAGCTAAATGTATTCTTTTAGACAAGAAAAAAAGATTCAGTATCAAAGATGTATGTTCTACAGGTGATAGTTTATCAACTCTTTTGAAAGATAGAATTAACTATCGTGAGATAGATAAGGAAATTGATAGAATGAGTCCGTTTAAAGAACATTCTTTTGACGATTCTTTTAATGATGAATCTATAACTGAAA
Source organism: Drosophila melanocephala (assembly GCA_037043625.1). Taxonomy (NCBI): domain Eukaryota; kingdom Metazoa; phylum Arthropoda; class Insecta; order Diptera; family Drosophilidae; genus Drosophila; species Drosophila melanocephala. The sequence goes on along the minus strand of JBAMBD010000748.1, from coordinate 226,812 downwards.
AAACTATTGAAGATAATTATTATGAGATTTATAGTAATGTATTTAGACCAGCATATGCTTCAATGAGAGAAGATCAGATATTAAAAGAAGAGTTTTTAAAATTTGAGCAATAAATTAATTTTCATTTAATATGATACTGTTAGAGCGAAGTTTCCCCGCGTCAGGGAATGCCCGAATAATAAAATAAAGCGAAGTACCACCAGCGTTGTGTACTCAACCAAAGTTTATTCAAGACTGTCCGCGATGCTGTTAGTTAACAGTATTGATATTCATTAATGTGGGACTTAACATATATATGGATGCACGGTTACATTGAATGTAAATTAACATAATTTTCAACACCCTTCCACAATGCAAACATGCTTACAAAATATCAATTCAAATTTAACATGTTCCTTAATTCATTATGTTTCCTTTTAGACAAGTTCTTAGTTAACATGTCTGCTATCATGGCATTTGAAGGAACATACTTCAAGACAATATGACCCTCTTTTACAGCTTCACGAACAAAATGATATCTTATATCTATGTGCTTAGTTCTACCATGATGTACAGGGTTCTTTGCCAATTGTTGTGCACTCAAGTTGTCTCCGTACAACACCGTCTGGGTAGTTTCAGTGCCACAACCGACTTCGATAATCAGCCTTCGCATGACGATAGCTTCCTTGCACGCCGTGGACAAAGCCATATACTCAGCTTCTGTGCTGCTGAGTGCTACGCTGCGTTGTTTCTCCGATTTCCACGATATCGGTCCGCCAGCAAGAAAGTATACGTAGCCAGTATACGATTTACGATCGACCTGATCGCCAGCCCAATCGGCATCAGCAAAACCTTCGAAAGCCTTTCCACACTTTCTGTAGTGTATTTTTAGCTCTACTGTAGACGCTAAATACCGTAGGACATGCTTCACGCCTGCAAGGTGTTCGCTGTGCGGATCCATGTTCCGTTGAGCCAATTTTGCAACCGAGTGCAAAATATCCGGTCTTGTTGTAAGAGCCAGCCACATTAGTTCACCCACTTGTGTTTGGTACGATGTCTTATCCACCTTTTGACATTGGCTTCCGTTGCAAGCCGTCTGGTACCCAACATCCAATGGCGTAGCTGCTGGTCTGCAACTTTCCATACCATGGTTACGCAAAAGATCCTTGATATATTGCGTATGGCCCAGAGTGATCTCTCCAAGTTCACCCTCACTGTGAATTTCCATGCCAAGAAACAGTTCTAATGGCCCCTTGTCAACGCATTCAAATGACTTCATAAAATCAGATTTAATGCTGACTAAGTCCGATTTCGATTGACAAGCTATAAGGAGATCATCAACGTAAACTAGGATTAATGCCAAATTATCTCCCTTTCGCTTATAAAGGCATGGCTCATTGTCGCATGCAATGAAGCCAATTTCACGCAAAACGCTGTCGAGCTTACAGTTCCACTCCCTTCCAGATTGCTTCAATCCATATATCGCCTTTTTTAGCAGCAACACTTTGTCCGTCTGATTGCCTTCAGCATATCCTTGTGGTTGCTTCATATAAACAGTATCTCTTAGATCGCTGTTCAGATACGCAGTACAAACGTCCAGTTGATGTAGGTACAACTGCAACTCTGCTGCTAACGCCAATATAAATCGCACGCTCTCCAGCCTGCAAACCGGTGAAAACGTTTCGGCATAGTTAACACCATACTGCTGTGCGCATCCTTTTGCCACCAGCCGTGCCTTGAACCGTTGTATTTGGCCGTGAACACCTCGCTTCAAACTGTAGACCCACTTGCAGCCAATTGCACGATGACCTTTCGGTAAATCTGCTAGCTGCCAGGTTTGATTCGTAATCAATGCCTCATACTCCTTTTCCATCGCTTCTTGCCAAAACGAAACATGCGAACCGCGCGTTGCCTCCTCGTAGGTTGTTGGTATGGGTACATCACTTGTAACCATTGCACTGAGTATATTAAATTGCTTCCTTGGACGACCAGGTCTGCCCGTCCTTAGCAATTTCGGTCTTCCAGGTCCAATTCGTGGGATCTGCTCTTCCTCCAGCTTTTTGTTATCCGCACTACTTTCATCAGTAGCATCTGAGCGAGATGTGATGTCTTCCCCATCATCATCCTCTTCGTCAGCTTGCTCAACTCGATGCCCTACATTTGACATATCAAATGTTACTGCTTCGCCCTTTGCCTGCTCCAAGCAGCTGACCTCGTCAAAGAGAACATCTCGTTTGTCGACCACTGTCTTGGATTCTGCATCGTAGAGCCGATAGCCTTTCGCCTGCATTGAGTAACCGACCATGCGGTATTCTTTCCCCTTGGGTTTAAACTTGCCCTTGTGATGACCCTTGTCCAGTGCCACTGCAACGGAACCAAAAACTTTAAGATGGCTTATCATTGGTTTCTTACCAGTCCACGCTTCCATTGGAGTCATCTCGATCAGTGCCTTTGTGACTGCACGATTACGTAAATACACCGCTGTGTTTACTGCCTCTGCCCACAGTGACTGATCCAATCCTGACTGCTCCAATAAGCATCTAGCCATCTCCACAAGTATGCGATTTGCTCGTTCTGCCACACCGTTTTGTTGTGGAGTGTACGCCACCGTCAATTGCCGTGCAATTCCATTGTTTTTCAAATAATCGTTGAACGTTTTGTTTACGTATTCGCGCCCGTTGTCGCTGCGAATACACTTGATCATCTTTCCTGTTTGACGCTCTACCAGATTTTTGTACTCCACGAACTTGTGAAACACCTCGTCTTTCCCTTTGAGGAAATACACAAAAATCCGCCTTGATTTGTCATCAATGAACGTAAGGAAATACTTAGAGCCGCCAAGAGACTTTGCTTCGAAAGGGCCACACACATCGGTGTGCACTAGTTCCAGAAGTTCTTGCGCTCGGCTTTCTGTTGATCCTGGAAACGGCTGCACGTGAACCTTATTCAACATGCATGTCTTGCACGACACCCGTTGCAACACGTCTACATTTTCCATTCCTCGCACCAGCGCCTTGTTTGCCATTTCACGCAAGCTATCATAATTCAGGTGACCATATCTGTTATGCCACAACTCGCTGTTTGACTTAACAGCAGCATAACATCTGTTACGATGACTTTCAAACGTATACAAATTTCCTACTCGTTTGGCCTCGAGTATACATTCGCCGCCTTTAAAGACTCTTGCACTTGTTGCATCAAAATTTACAATGCACTTCCTTGCTACGGCTTGACCCACAGACATGAAATTGCCTGTCAACTTTGGCAAGTACAATACGTTACCTAAGACCAGTGTACACAAATCCGTTTTCAATTTAACTTCGCCTCTGCCTTCTGCTTGCAAGAAGCCGGCGTCCGCTAAACCGATCGTTTCGGTATGCGCCTCAAAATTTGAAAACATTTGTTTATCACAACACATATGACTTGTTGCTCCACTGTCCAAGCACCAGCCGAATTTCTTAAAACTGCTTGCATCCAATGCGTTCAGTAAGCTGCAATTCTGCTGTCCGCTCTTTATTTCATCATTTTTGGCAATTATTTTCCGACAATTTGCCTTAATATGCCCTATTTCACCACAGTTGTAACAGGCAACATTTTTGGGTTTCTTCTTTGTAGTGACCTTCGCACTAGCGCTATGCCTCTGTCTTACTGTAAAGACCTGCGCGACATTGCTGTGCTTTTCTGCGCTCTCTTTCCTCTCGCCTTCTTCCTTCAACTTTATACATAGAATTTCAAACGTTGGAAGACTGTCGCGCGTCTCGATGGCGACAACGAAATTCTCATAAAAATCTGGAAGACTGGAAAGCAAAATAATGACTTTGAGCTCGTCAACTATTGCTATTCCAACTCCGGCAAGCTGATCCACGATTTCATTAAATGTGATCAAATAGCTAGCCATGCTTTGCCCCTCCGCCATGCGTGAATTGAGCAACTTTTTGTATAGCGAGACTTTACGAACCGGCCCGCTTGGCTGATGAACTTCGCGCAATTTAGTCCATGCCTCCTGCGACGATTTGCAATTCTTGATGTATCCCAACTGCGATGCCTTTACACTTAGCGTGATCGTCGCCAATGCCTTACGATCCAGCGCACTCCAGTTAATATTTTGGCCCACATCAGACTCCAGTAAATCCCCCGACGCAACTTCCCATAGATCCGCATGCACCAACACGCTTCGCATCTGTATGCTCCAAGAATCATAATTCTTTTCTTCAAGCTTCTCAATTTGGTACAGTGCACTCATTTTTCTATTTCTGCGACGCAATTTACATATACATACACGCAACTGCCGATTTTTTTTTTTAACACATCCGAGTTCGTAACTCTAGATATCGAGTCAATAAACTTTAACCAATATTATCAGGCCACGTGCTCTCGGCCCATAACCTGTTAGAGCGAAGTTTCCCCGCGTCAGGGAATGCCCGAATAATAAAATAAAGCGAAGTACCACCAGCGTTGTGTACTCAACCAAAGTTTATTCAAGACTGTCCGCGATGCTGTTAGTTAACAGTATTGATATTCATTAATGTGGGACTTAACATATATATGGATGCACGGTTACATTGAATGTAAATTAACATAATTTTCAACAGATACAATTGTACCCTAAAATATATTGTTTTCTTTAAATAAGCCTACTAATATAAATTGACAGGGATCTAATAGCAATTTAATGATTTTTTCTCTTGGATGTATTAATTGTCTTGTTCTATTCGTGCATTAAATTTGTTGTAATAAGTATTTGTAACTTCATTAGTTTATATAGCTGATAGCTCGATAAACCAATGTAAAGCCTATGTTATAGATGCAATGATTGATCAAGAACCAATCGTATTTATAATCGTACATATAAATATGCATTTTATGTCTTCTAATTCTCAAGATTTAAATGTAAACTTGACAACCCAACAGATATAATTGTCATACTATTCATTTGCTATTTTAGTTGTGATTTTTATCTTTTAGGATGACCGAAAGTCAATGGGAAATCTGTTAAATGATTACTTCTTTCTTGGGTTTGCTTTACTTTATTGAACTTCTAGTTAACCTTTAAAAATAATGACTTTATGTGTAAAGAAGAAGATGATGATTTCGTTTGACAAAATTATTTATCGCTACTTAAACTCTTCAAAAAAAAATGAAACAACTAGAAGATCTTGTGGTTGTACAGGAGGGCGTTTAATCCTCCTATCAAGGCGATTGGAACAAATCTCCATCTCACTCTTTAGAGCAAGCCCCTTTTTCAGTGCATGTCAGCCACCCCACCTCCTTTTTTTCGAGGCTTCTATTTATGATGATGCTGTGACGCTCTGATATAAACTGTTGTTAGTTTCACAACCATGTTACTTCTCAGGATAGCCAAGAAAAGATTACAGTTATCTGTCTCCAGCATATTTTCCTTTAGATATCAAACCTAGTGAGGATATCTGTGATTGGCGTGGCTTTTCCCGAATTTATTGTGAATCATTCCGTGATTTGATATCTTAATGAGGCCTAGTTTTCTTCATTTCGTGCTTTTTAGGAATCCGTTTGACGATAAAAATTTCACCAATCACTTATTAATTTAGTAAAAAAAAAAGTAATTTATTTTCACTATATTTCTATAGCTAGTGAGTGATCGGTGAAAACCTTATTGTCTAACGGGTTGCCAAAAACTCCACTCACGAGGGATGGAGGAAACTCTTCCCAGGAAAGATCGAAAAAACACTCAACGGATCCCTCTAATTTCAGGGCTAAGCTTAATAATACCGTGGCGGGCTTCTATAACTAGAAGAAACATATGTGCTTTATAACCAAAGTGGAATGGCTTTATGTCCATATACATATACTTTCTTAAACCATCCGGCATTTTGAAGCCAAACGCAACACAGGACTCCTATGTGTCGTAAACATTGCACCTCTACCTCCTAAGTAGTGGCTGCAGACTTGTTTTACGGACAACTGCAGCCTGTTGTCTTCCTTATTTTTCAAATTCATAAAAATTTTTACAAGGAGTTATGAAAGAGATTGCCAATCTTTTAATGGGTGCCTCGATTTTCAGCACTATAAAGTGTTTGTTATACTGCAAGACAGTATGAAGATGCATTCCTTTCTTGCTCTAGTTTAAAGTCATCTCTGACTAAAACACCTTTCTTGAAAAATCTGATTTAAAGAGCGTTTTAAAATTTTCCTTTTAATCGGAATCGAACTTTTTAAAAGGAGTAGAATTTTTAAATTAAGTGACAATTTGATATTAAATAAGATTTGAACAAAGAATGAGAGAAATCATGAGTAAATATAGGGTTAGAAATGATGGAGATCAGTTGAACACGGGATTTTGTTTCAATGATTGGCTGGAATAGTGTCTACAAAGATTTGGCTTAAACATAATTTGCGAATCTTATAAACAATCTTAAAATAAAAAATTTTGTTAAATTTGTTGTAATTAAATCCAAGAAGGAAAAGAATGCTATGAAGGATGCTGGTACAAATAGTATGGCTTCAATGCAAGAAATAAATAGCAAACAAAACATAGAGACGAGTTTTTGGAAGATGAAGAAATGAATACAGAAGTAAAAGAGATTATTAAAATATATAATAGAAAGGAGAATAAATTATATGAAGAGAGCGAATTACTAATAAATAGATTTAAATAATGAAAATGAAAGTAAGGAGAAACCTGGACCAGCAAAATAGATATTTGACTGCACTGAAATTACGTGGAATCCAAGAAACAGATGCAGCACTCAAGAAATGTAATTTCAGTCAATTTAAATATTGAAAAGGATACGAGCAAGGTCAAGATTGATAAGGAAGATGAACACGAATATAAGCCAGCTGAAGAACTGCACCAATTTAATGGTTATTACATGGATGTAAATGAGAAAGGAAGATGAAGGTTAAAGATGATGTATTAATAAGGATGAGAATGAAGAGGCACAAAGTGTGAGAAACTTAAAAGAATGAAATTAAATGGTATGTATTTGCATGAAGATAATTTGGGACAGTTTATTAGTAAGGAAAGAAAACTTAAGTAGAGAAGAAATATTTTACAATATGATCGTGAGCAATTGTACTAATATGATGAATATCGTCGGGAAGCCAACAAATAATGAAAGCAATGTGAATGAAGACTGTGGAAGATATAAGAACAAATAAAGATATTTCGGACATATATGAGACTCTAGCTAGAATTAAAAAAGAGAAAGCAATGATAAGACGAAAGAAAAAGAATGGTACATTCAAGCTGAGAGTGATAAGCTTAAATTGCAATGGGATCCAAAATAAAGTTCAAGAAATTGATGAATTAATACGCTAAGATGCACTTGATATAATCTCTTTTCAAGAAGCTAAGAGATGAATTATTAGCAGAATGATATCCTTAGACGGTTATAATTGTATAGAAACTTTTGCTACAGAAATCCTAAGCGAGAATAGATTAATAAGACTTATTAGGTTCTATTTAAAATCTGTGGTTAAAATTATTAAGCACGAAAAGTATATATTTGGAATAAGAATAGAACGACAGGATGGAAAAAGGCTGAATACCATTAATACATATGAGGCCAACCAGGCCGGTAAAATGCATGACACATTAAATAGGACTGAAGAACAATTAAAACGCGATAGAATTAAATTATGTATTGGAGACTGGAATACAGACAAAGTACAATTCGGAGAGAAATTTAAGTGAGATAATAGTAATATATGCACAAACGAAAGCCATGTTGGAAAAAATTGTACAGTAAATGGGGTAGAATTCTTGATTACAGCATAAGTAACACTAAGAATATAATTAAAAAAGAAAGCTTTTTGAAAGATTGGCATATATCCGAAAATTATCCAGTATACATAAGAATGGGTTGGGAAGTTCAACACAGTACAGTGAATAATGACAAACTGTGCTTATTAGAGTTAAAATTGTAAGCAGCACATTCAGAAGAAATGATATGCGAACTATGTAAATACTTGAAGAAAAAGAAGACTGTAAAATAATGTTTGCTAAAATTTATAATAAGCTCTTTACCTCATGAAAAAGGCATAATCTGCGGAGAACAGTAGAAATAAATTTAAACAGATAAGGTATAAAAGCATTGAAAAATTAATTAATGCAAGAAGAAAGGTAGCCGATATTGAAGAGATCAAAAGGCAAGTTATAGAGGTTCGAAAGAAGATCAAATAAATACAAAAGAAGAAATTTGAAAATTTTATCGTAAGAGGACGTAAAACATTAAACAAGAACGATTCAAGGAACGCGTACAAATGTCTTAAAGCGATAGACAAACTTAATGCTGAGAACGACATGTCGAATATATCCTCAATTGATTTAAAGAACAATGCGCCAGATATATCAGATATAGAAAGGGTTGAAGTTATTCGGAAACATCTTTACAAACTAGCAGTTAAAGAAACGGCTAATGAAAGACAAGTCATGTCTGAAAATAGAATGATGGCAATTGGTGCAGATATTGGTAATAATTCGGACAATATTATTGAATATATTGAAGTCACCAATGCGCTTAAAAGATGTCAAAATGGTAAGACAGCAAGCGAAGATAAATTCCCGTATAAATTATACAAAATATGTGAAGTAGACAAAAAGTCTAGAACAGGGATAAGCAAGGCGATGCCTGAACTATTTAGAAAGTGTTTTGATGACGAATTCATGCCTGAACAATAGATCGAGAATCTGATCCCATTAATTACAAATAAAGGAAATTACAATAATTTGATTAAAAAAAGAAAATGTATTGCCTAGAGGCATCTGTTCCTCTGCAGGGGGGAACTTTAACCCCCTTCTCGGGTCTTGGTCATCAAGAACAAATCCTGAGCTCACTCTTTCGGGCAAGCCCTTTTTTATATATTCATGCAACTTCCATTATTGTTGGTTAATCTTCTGGCGCGTCTCCCCTTTGAGATTATTCTTTTTATTAGGAGGGTGTGGCGTGACGTTCGGATTGTTTTTGGTTTCACGGACATAACTGTGTTACTTATCTGGGCAGCCAAGATAAGACTATAGTCATCATTCTCGGGACAAATTCTGCCCAATCATTGTTCAAATATCTTTTAAACCTAAAATTAAGAGAATAATGTGATTGATTTTGTATTTTTCTCACTCTTTCAAGAGAAATATAAATTTTGATCAAAATTTACCTCAATTTATATATTTTTTTGACCTTCAAGCCCATGCGCTGTAAGAGAATTATCAACACGATGGCATTCTTATGCTTCGGAAAAACCGATCCAGTCGAGCCATTATTTATGGATAATGAAACAGGACAATATTCATCAGAAAATATTCGTCAAATTCCAATTTTGAAGCATCATTTTAGTCGTAAATACTGCGAAATTGGGAATTCTCAATCAAATACGGGAAATATAAACCTTAGAAAGGAGGAGGAAGAACTGAAAAAAGGAGAAGATATCCTCTTCGATCAAGATTATGAATTCTATCAACCAAAGGAAATCATCCTAAGTATGACATTAAAAAGCGAATTTGAAATATTTTACAAACTTTGCTTTGAAGATGATGCGACTCTTTATGATATATCTAAATTTCATGGCCTTGTTCGCAATCTTCAATTTTTTATTGATTCCCATTATGACAATCCCGTTTTTAGCAAAAATTTACCAAAAAATGTATCAACATTTTTTTTTACAAATTTTACTCAATCTATGATTTTAAAATTTTTGTGTTCACATAAATTTGATAAATATACTAAAATAGTTATTGATCTAGCGTTTAGTCATATAATTAATACATCTGGATGTCAACTGATAAGGAATGATGATAATGGCGAGTTCATCATTGACATTAAAACGGACATGATTCAACCCCCGAAGGTCGTCAATAACTTGAACACATGCAAAGTATTGAATATTAAATATGAACTTTTTAATGTGCCTGTAACGGAATACTGCTTGACAAAATTATTGGTTTTCTTAATTGTTTTCGAAGTTGAGGAATTAATTATAAGCTGCTATTGGCCGATAAAGAACTTTGATTTTCTGTACTTTAAATTCATCTTACAAGAGATACAAAAATGGGAGTTAGAGAACAAGCAGATTATGGAGCAAAACAATCCAAGCTTGCGTATGAATGCCTTGGAATGGCAGAGTGCAGTGAAGTTAATTGGTTTTTCGATAACTGGGTTTGAAATTTCCAGCGAAATTTGTCAAACTATACTGGATATGGCTGCTGGCATTAAGCCTGGGTTGAAAAAACTGGCATTTAAATTGAATAATGATTCAAAAATAAACTTTGAGCCTTTTTTCTTGAATTGTAGTGGATTGGAGGTGCTTACAATTAAAAACTACATATTGCCTGACAATGTGCTTAGTGAACTTCTGAAAAATTCAAAGTCATTAAAAGAATTACGATTCGATTGTAACAGTTTTGTGGAGACTACTGCAAGGCAATTTGCGAATTTGGAGTCTTTAATAGTATTGGAAATCAACACGGATTCAACATATAAGCAAAACATTCCTTTTTCAGAAGAAGTGAAAACTGCATATTTGCCTGAAAATGTGGTTTATACCTTGCTAAAATCCATTCCTAAAATTCAAACTCTTAAACTTGAAGTTGATAGGCTTGATCGCCAAATTGCTAAAGAATTTGGAAACCTCGAAAAACTCGAAGTATTTAGATTGGTAGGTTTCAAGCAAGATGAGTATTTTCTAAGTCTTTTATTTAAGTCTTTAAAAAAGGTTACAGATTTGGAAATTTCTTTAAATAGTTTGAACAGTGTGATGCATTCATTACTTGATGGCATTTTAGATGCGGAATTTTTCAAAAACATCAAAAAACTACGAATTCTTGGGTCTGTGGACAAACCCACAGTTTTCGCTTCTTTGATGCAAAAGATACCTAATATAGTGGAATTTGACGTCCAATTTTGGCCATGCCATTTATCTGGAGAAAATCCAGTAGAATACTACATACCCAGTTTGCCACATTTAAAGGGATTTGCTTTACGCTGTAGTCTTCGTAAAATTGAAAATTTAGTTGATCTCGTTTCAAAAATTCCAGAAGTTGGAGGACTTATAATAACCTGCCATGATCGATTGGATAATATATTTGAAGCTTTGTTACCCCTCCAAAAATTGAAGATTCTACATTTGAATAATTATTTTATACCTAGAGATGAATTTCCTGTTTCTAAATTTAAAGTTAATCCTGGGCCGTCTCAGGTATACAAGCCATTTCGTACCATGGATTCACTGATTGTCCTAAATCTTTGCTGTTTTGAACAAGATTGTGAATCTTCACAGATTTTCGATTATATGCCAAATTTGCAATATTTGAGGATCTCCGTTGCTAAATGTCAAGGCCCTAAATTTGAAAGGAAATTTCAAAAACCGGAATTTCTGGCTGCTTTGCTATCTAAAACCAAAAATTTGACTCAGCTTCAAGTCGCAGTACAAGAAAATCTTCCAGAGTCCCTTGCTAATTTCTTCTGGAAGAATACAAATATAAGAATTTTGAATTTTAGTGAAGGAAAACAGACCAAGGAATTTGCTGTTATTTTAATCAATAAGATGAGATGTTTAGGAGCATTGAACATTAGTGTTTCGTTGACTCAATCTCCGAATTCGTTGTGGTACTATCTTTCTAAGTCCTTTTTTAATTTAAGATGTGATTACAATGATAAGAAATTAGGAAATATGTTCTTAAGTAATCTTGCAGAAAAAGAGAACTCCATTAAAAACAATTTCAACTGCTCAATATTTTGCCCTTAATCTAATCAACCTTAAGTCGGATGATTATTTGATCTTCAGTTATTTCTTATAGTTGAATCAATCGATGTTTATTTTAAGACGAAATTACATTATTTATCTAATAGCTGATTTATTAAATTAAATATTTTTATCATCTAAATGCACCATGTCTTCATGCTTGCCCTCATTGTAAACATCTTGTCTCTTTTCTAATGAAATAGATTCAAGAATCATCTTAAATACTGTCATATATACATTTGATATACATCCAACAATCAAGGATTGATTTACGATTTTAAATTGGAATTTCATGATATGAGAAAAGTAATAATGTTATTAATTCATGAAATTTTCTGAGGAGTGAAAGTAATGGATTTATTGGTTTTCTTAACCTAGGACAGTCACTAGTCGAGAACAAAAACTTACGTAAAGAAAAGAGATTTTACAATATATGATCGAAAGTACATATACTAACATGATGAATATCGTCAACAAATCGGTAGATAAAGAAGGCAGCTTGAATTTCGACTGTTTAGAAGATATAGGAATACACGCTGAGGCGGAAAATCTGAGCTAGATAATGGCTAGAACTAGGTTAGAAAAAGAAAGGTAAAGGCAAGCTTAAAATGATAAGTTTAAAATGTAAAAGTATTCCAAATAAAGTTTAAGAAATTGAGGAACTAATACGTAAAGAAGCACCTGATATATTGTATTTAAAGAAACTTAGAGACGATAAAGGATAGAAGATATCTTAAGATGGTTCCGATTCTATAGAAATCTATTTGACAGAAATTAGGAATGAAAATGGATTGATAGTAAAAAGAATTTATTTAATGGGTAATCTAATAGTTACTATTTGATTGATTTCGTGTCAAGTCTCTTGTCTACACCCGATGATCTGTGCACCAACTGCTCAAGACTCACAAGGTTGTCCGCCTCTTCGATGCCTTGTTGTCTTTCAAATGAAACAGACTCCAGAGTTTTAAAATGGATTGATTATATTTATTAAAGAATTTATTTAATGGGTAATCTAAAGATTATCAATAGTTATTCTTTGATTGATTTCGTGTCAAGTCTCTTGTCTCCACCTGATGATCTAAGCACTAACTGCTCAAGACTCACATGGTTGTCCGCCTCTTCAATACTTCGTCGTCTTTCAAATGAAATAGACTCCAGAGTCTTCTTGAGTACAATAGACTGGATGTACGCTTCGACTTTAGGTTCAACTCCTATCTCTTTACTATACTTGTTTGTTATTAGGTCATTACATATGGAATTATGTTCACTTTGCACTTGTAAATCAATGATAACTCATTTGCTATTAAATCGTATTTTCTAGTTTTTTCATTTTCAACTTGAGTTAATAGGTCAAGATTGGTGATTCCAACCTCGATCAGAGTTATTTCATTTCTCTTTTTATCATGTAAGAAGATGTCTGGTTTGTCATGTTGTATTTTAATGTCTGCCTTAATTCTTGTATCTACTCGAATCTCGACATTTTCATTTGCTACAACTTCTTGAAAGGAATGAGATTTCAATTTTCTTGTCTTCTTAATTCCGAATCTTCTACACAGTGATAAATGTATGCATCAAAATTTGCCTCAAATATATATATAATAATAACTGCTACCAGAAAAATTAGTTATTGAGATACTCTGTAAGATCCGCATCCATTTTAGCATAATTAAGAACCATTAGCTTCTTGTATTGATAAAAGTATTTAGCATAAAGATTTTCACCCATAAGTATCTTAGAAATGATGACTAACATGTTCGTGATACATTGAAAAGAAATCCATTCGAGATAGCGAGTTGAATTGAGGCAGGGTAAAGACTTAATGACATTCATTAGTTACTTGCTGAAATTTAGACGGCTTGCCTTGAAGGTCAATCTTTTCATTTTCAGACAAGGAGATCAAACTATTATTCGGATTAAAAGTAAGAGATGTATTTCTGGGAAAGAAATCATAGCTGCCAAATGAAAAATGAAACCAATAATATTTCTTGGATATGCTTTCAAGAGAGCACATAAGAACTAAAAAAGACTTATGTATCTCTCTAGTTAATAATTTGGTACATAGAGCGTTTCTAGTGATGAATGATCGGAAAAAAGTAAATGGAAAACTTCAGTAATAAAATCACTAAAAGTCGTTTGACAAGAAATTGATTCGTAAAGTTTTGATGAGTGATATAATTTCTTAGAATCAGAATGATCTTCATTCTGTCTAACTAAATCATGTAGTTTACCATGAGCAACGGTCATAGAAGATAGCGAATATTTTGCTTCCTTAGGCTTATTATAATTCGGTTTAACTATGCTCATTAGTTTAATTAAAAAATCTTCGTCCTGAAGCTTTATTTCGCTGTTTTTGAACGGATTTGTACATTCCGAAATGCCATATATAATTGAATCCGAAGCGCCCCTCTGTATACATGAAACCAGTGTAAAAGAATTAAGCATTTTTGCAAACATGGGAAAGTTTGATTTTTACTTTTTATATTAAAAATATTTCATTAATAAGTTTGTTAAATATTTAATCACTTTTTACAAAATAAAATCATTTAACAATCTTAGAAACAAGGTTGAAACACATAATTGAAGCATAAGCACAGAAGAAAATACACCAGTAGAGTTGAAGTGTCATCTTAATTAAATTTACATCGCTTCAAACTTTTTTATAAAATTTAAGCTTAAATTTTTGATAAAAAACGGGATTGATGGAATAATGATCAAAAACATTAATTATTTTAGAATCGATCAGGCTATAAGCCGAGTCAAGTTATAGGGAATCTGAAATAATAGAAAAATCTAGGCCTACATTGTTTAGGAGATACTTATGATCCTCTAGGTTGCCTAATCAAAAGGATTAGATCTTCTGAAAGCATGCATCTTGGCAAGCCATCTTGCTTTACCTTAGGTCCACAAAGATTAAAACACCACAGTTTTAATTAGTCAGTATAAAAATTTTTAATTATTGTCAATCATCAAATCGATTTAAAAATTATGCAAATCTCAATCTCCATAGGACCTTTAAGGAAAGTGCAAATCGATTCTAGCTTTAAAGACAACAGGCCATTTTTCGAAAGATGAATCCTCATGCCATAATCTGCATTTTGCAATTTATTCATTTCGACAGGCAGAATTATGAAAAAATTATCAATCTTTATGAAACAGCAAAATCTATGGAAAAAGAGCGAAAAGGAAATAAATCATGATTCAAACCAATTCATTATGAACTCCCAACTAACAAATACCATTCATCCTTTAGTAAAGCTATGGCGTTAAAGGACCTTCCAAATCGTTATCTGTAAGAAGTTTGAAGAGGCATGAAGAATTCCTCTAGAATCTCAAAGCCAAATTTCGATAAATAGATTTAACAAAAGGATTTATTGATTTTTTATCTGCACCATTGTCTCTGAATGGTTCATTTTTGATTGATTCTTATAATAAATTTATCTCGACTGCACTGTTAAAAGCGCATGCTACCATTTCATCTAAGATCAACAGGCTTATAATGATTAATAATATAAACTGTCAAGTTCGATTATTATAAAATTGACTAGAAATTTTGGGGTATTTTAGACAGACTTGTCGTTGAGCATTATTCAAAGAAAATTAAAACATTAAAAAATACAGGTTGCATATTGAAAGTAGATTCTAAGGAATTAATAAATATATTTTTTAATGGAATCGTCTTCAGAGTATTACCCATTTACATATCGAAAAGCCATACATTTGTAAACATCAATTTTACTGGGTCTATGCACTGTTGATACAACTTATTCATGATTATGACCATATGCCTGTGTTTTAATAAAATAATTTCTTTTATCTTCTTAAATATAAAGGTGGAATTAATACTTCTATTGTCTGTTGGGTTATAATTCCCCTACAATGTTTCTTTTAGAAGAATAAATCGAAAAATGATTCTGGATTATATTTTATAAGAAGATAAGAAGAATTCTAGATAGAAATTGAATGTTATAATTTCTAAAAGAATGAATTTTCAAAATATCAACAAAAAGAATGGTCCTGTTGCTAATTAACGAGTTTAATAGGGCAAATCTGATGATTATGCAATTTAAAATCACGGTTATATGAATGCTATTAAAATTGAAGAATAGAGGTATCATGGGAAAAGTATAAATAATAATACAATATAGAATTTCTATATACTTATGCAAGTTCATGCTAATAAATTTTGAAGAATATGATTATATTTATTTAG
This sequence comes from Drosophila melanocephala, assembly GCA_037043625.1. NCBI lineage: Eukaryota > Metazoa > Arthropoda > Insecta > Diptera > Drosophilidae > Drosophila > Drosophila melanocephala. Next base: position 210,908 of record JBAMBD010000748.1, on the reverse strand, counting down.
AAAGATTAAACACTTATGTTCTGATCAACTTTTTGTACTCAGATCTAACAACTCAAGTTGGAAATCATACAGAAATCATTTGTGATTAATGGTATAGAACCGTTCACATGAGTAAAGTAACATCTTTTCATCATGAAGCTTTTGGATTGGTTCTTTAAAAGAAATATAAATATTTTTATTTTGCAAACTTCTTATGATTTCATGGCTTTGTGATCAGATGAGAAACAAACATGTAAAGGCATTTTTATGTGTAAAAGCTAAAATAGGAAATGTAGGAGCAGCAATTACTGATTCTCAAAGGCTTATTAAGTTACTTCAAACCTTTAAGTCATTAAATATTTTATTCTAACACATTGTAAGTTTCATTAAAGTATTTAATTACCAAACATTGAAAATTTCATTAGTTTGTTTCACAATTTTATAAAGGAAAAAATTATAGAAATACACCCATGTTCAAAAAGCTGAGAAAGAATATACAATCAGTCGTGAAATATTTATGTTGTATTCCCATGAAGCCAGATTTGAAAGTGATTTATGTGGAGCGTCCACACACTAACGTCGTTTCCAATGTAGATAGCCAAGAAGAAATGAACCATTCAATTGCATTGGGAAAGAAGAATAGATCTCGGAAAGAAGAGATCCAAATATCTAAAGTTAATTTGATCAAGAATTCTATAATTAGAAGATCATTAATGAGATGTTACAATCTAGAGCTTTTGGAGATAAGACCCTCTTGTGAAGCACCCACAATGGTCTTTCTCGAACTTATTAAATACCTACAAAGGCATGGGATTAGGGAACCAGCCATATTTAGAGTAGAGGGTGTGAAGCAGAAGTACCTAGAAATCTCACATACGATAAGTGAGAATGATTTCTTTAATTTCGGGACTTGCAAGCTTAAAGATCTTGCATCGGCACTTAAGTGCTATATAAGAGATTATATGAATGGATTTTTCGATGTAGAGCCACTTCAGTATATATTTTCTAAGATGGGACATCTTAGGCCATTGAATTCTTGCCACGGGATTGAATTCAATTCTTTAGGGCCTGGATCTGATATTTCAAATCCAGAGTGGCAAGAAGTTATTGTCTTGGCAAGGCAGATGTTTTTCTCTCTTAGTAGAGTAAAGCAGATCTGCTTAATCGAAATGCAAAAGCTAATGTTTTTGCTCCATGATAATCAAGAGGAGAGCTTGATGGATTATCAGGGGAGCATAAACATAATAAGTTTAAATTTAGTTCCCGAGGAGACCTATTTGGGTTGGTTTATTATATCGGATGTAGTAGTGATCATGAAACTACTTTTCCTAACAGATCTATCTAAAGAATAAAAATAAATTGCATTGGTTTAAATTTTCTTTTTTGTACTTTTTTTTCTAGGAGATAATTCAGTTTATATTTACGTATGGTGATAAGGTTTTGTCTAAGGCATGCTTGACTTTTCATTCGAAACTTAAGTTTTGGCTTTCACTAGCTTTTCAATACGAATTTTATTATTTGTGTTGCCTAACATGTTTTAAAATTTTTTGTTTTTATAAATGTTATTTTTTATATATAAGTATTTGGTTTTTATTTTATTAGCAGAATAGCCTAAACTTATTGATAATTAGATATGATAAATTTGGTACCAATAACAGACATTCAACTGTTCTTGAATTTTTTTGACAATAATTTATCTGTTACTAATTCATTTTATCATATCAGTACACAAAGTAGAATTCAAGATATCAGGATGAATGATATTGTTCTATAAAGAAATAAATTTATTTAACTGGGGGCACTTGTGCCCATGCAGGGGAAAGTTTTGACCCATCCTTCAGGTCTTGGCCACTCAAAACAAATCCTCGGCTCACTCTTTCAACTTTCGGGCAAACCCTTTTTACATGTACATGCTGTTCCCGCATGCTAACCTCGCGATCATCTTTCTGTGGTTTTTTTATGCGGGGCTGTAACGTTCTGATACAAAATGTTGTTAACTTCACACACATAAGTGCATTACTTGTCCAGACAACAATGAAAAGGCCACAGTCATCCATCTCACGACAGATTCTGTCCAGGTGTATTTATTTAATTAAGGAAGTAGGGGGTGAAGTAGCGTTTGCAATGAAATTAAATATCAATTAAATTGCTTTAATCATAATTAAAATCACACAGCATGCAAATCAACACAATATTTAAACTAGTATTATGGCCAGCCAACTGCGTACATTTGATAGATCATGCTTGATAAGATTCTTATTCTAAAATTATTTTTCTTCATTTTTTTGATTAAAAATTTTAGCCGTGTTATTAAATTTTATTTACCAAGTGAAATTTTTGAAAGCCGCAGTTCCATTTTCTGGAAGAGTAATGAACAGAGTAGATCCATTTTTGATGTAAGGGGCAGAATCCGGCGAGCAAGAAGGCAAAAGCAACCTTGGTAAACAATCTGTTGAAGAAATTAATCTGTCGAACTCTATCATAATTAAAGTGAGGCAAGAGCTATCGAAATGCCCTAGATGGATTCTGAATTACAAAACTATGTCTACATGAATCTCTTTTGTCAAAAGTTTCCAGAGTTAAAATCCGATAACAATCTATACGAATTTTGATGCCCATTCGGTATTGAGCTAAATTTTAGGAATATCAGAGTAGCGCTTATGGATTTGTCTATTGGTAGACCTCATAAAATGATAGATCAGAATTATTTACTTCTTGAATTGTTCTTCAAAAATTTTCCTATAGATTCCTCTTTCGAAAGACAAGATTCTATTCCTTTGATTTATATTTTTAATTTAATTTATCGCGACTGCATGTTGATTGCAAAAAAAAGTCCATTGTTCTTAAAAGAACTGAAGAGTTTATTTGATTTATTGAATAAGAAACATAGATATGTCGATTTTGACCAAAACAACATTCCTAAATTTAATAAGTTGGTTAGAGATTTAGATAATGGTATAAAAAAGTTGCAAGAGATTGCTTTGGATCTTAAATACTAAAAAAAAACGAAATTTATTCAACTAGAAGCGCCTGTGCCTCTATAGGAGGAAATTCTAAACCTCCTACTGAGGTCCAGGGCACTTAGAACAAATCCTAAGCCCACTCTTTTGAGCTATCCCTTTTTTATCCATGCCGCACACACACGCATGTTGATCCTTTCTATTATCATCCTGCCCCACCTCCTTTTTTTCGGATTTTTCTTTTTATGAGGAGGCTGGCTGTGACGTGACGTTCTGATATAAACTGTTATTAGTTACACACACATAAGTGTGCTACTTATCCGGACAGCCACGAAAAGGCTACAGTCATCCGTCTCACGACAGATTCTGCCCAGATCTTAAATACTAATCTGAAGGGGATCAATTAGAGTGTAATTTACTATTCCTTAAAAATATCTTAGCCTTTCTTGAAGTAATTATAATCCAGATTAGTGCTAAACAATATAAAAATAACAGAGATGATTTTAATCAGATTCACAAAGCCCCAACCTATAAGCTAATGACCGGTTACTTCAACGATGTGATTTTTAATTTGGCAAGGATTCTAAATTCTAATAATATTCAATTTATAAAAACCTTTATTAAATGCCCTCCACAAATAAAAGTTTCGGAAGATTTTATAATGAACAGAAGAATGTCTAATGATCAAATGTCTGATCATCTTAATGGTATTTTCATTCTTGTCTATGGCAATTCAAATTTTATTTGCAGATTAATGAATGATTTGGGTGATGATAATTACAATAATCTGAATTACAAGAAAATCAATCAAATTTTGGACCTCGAAGAGGATACAAACATATCTAGGGAAGAGACCGAGAATCCTCTTATATCTCAAACAGCTGTACATTCATCGCGAATTGCAACTATGACGCCGACAGTACGAACTCCAATTCTTCAAAAACTGGTTTTCTCGTTAAAGCTAAAGCTTACACAAGACATCTCAGCTTCTTGTTACGAGCTTCTTTTTCTGTGTGATTGTGTCGTTTACATGTACTGAATCTAAGTTGCGAAGTCAAATGATAAGATTAATAAATTGACTTGATTTTTCTTGAATTTCTACTCTGATCTGGTTCTTGTGTTTTTTAATAAAAATTATCGATCTATTGTTCTTGTTACAAGTCATTGAGCAAGAACTTGAGCTATTTTTCGATAAAAATTGGAGTATTAAATTTTAATCGATTTCAGAAATGAATTTTATTGCTGAAACGAACAAAAGAATCAAAGATTGTGATTCTCAATGTTAAAAGAATTTCAGTCCTTACAACCATTGCATTTAAACCCCTAAACTTTTAAATTTTGAACCAAAAGATTTCGTCTATGTTATCAAAAAACGAGATTTATTTGATTGGTCCGCCTGTGCCTCTGCCAATGTGAGTTTCAACCTCCTGACAAGGCAATTGAAAAAAATCATAAGCTCACTCTTTCAAGCAAGTCCTTTTTATACGTGCTGCACCCGCTCGTGAACAGCTACGTTCCTGTACCTTCTCCACTATTTTCGAGGTTTTACTTTTATGAGAAGGCTTTGACGCTCTGGTATGAACTATTATTCGTTTCAAACATAAGCATGTAACTTATCCAGGCAACCAAAAATGCTACTGTCATTCTCTTTCACGACATATTCTACCAAGGCCTTTACCGTCCGAGTTTCTAACTTTTCTATTCAATTTATTTCGCAATTCGCAGTGTATTTAGCTCAAGATACAGTCCTCTTCAATAACTATTTCGGGATGTAATTTTGTAGTTAAAAAGTAGCAGTTTTATTATTTATGGATACGCTCTTTTGTATGTTTTAACAGCCGACCCGAATTACGTTGCTCAACAGGATTCAAATATGTGCCTCAAGTTATTTATTGCTTTATTATGTAAGCTTCACACCCCCGTGCTGAGTAGGCTTAAGTGAAATTTTCATATAAAAAAAATGGAATTTATTTTTACTATATTTCTCTATAACTCCTATCATACCCTGAGTGGGATTCAATAACTAAGAATCAACTATATGTTTTATACCCAAAGTGGGATAGCTTTGTGTCCATATATAAAAACTTTTTTAAACCACCCGGAATTTTGAAACCAAACGCCACACAGGACTCCTATATGTTGTAAATTCTCGAGTACGAGCTTTACACCTCTACCTCCTAAGTAGTGACTACAGACTTGCTTTACAGACAACTGCGGCCTGCTGTTTTCCTTATTTTTTAAATTCATAAAATTTTCACACGGAGTTAAGAAAGAGATTGCCAATCTCTTAATGGAAGCACCAAGTTTCAGCATAATAAAGTGCGTATAATACCGCAAGTCAGTATGAATATGAGTTCCTTTCTTGCTTTAGTTTAAAGTCATCTCGGTCCAACCAACATAACCATCAGAATGAGATTCATGTAGTAATTTTCTTCAAAAAAAAAAAAAAAAAAAGTAATTTATTTTCACTATATTTCTATAGCTAATGAGTGATCGGTGAAAACCGTATTGTCAAACGGGTTGCTAAAACTCCACCCACAAGGGATGGAGGAAACTTGGCCCAGGCCAAGGAAAGATCGGAAAAACACTCAACGGATCACTCTAAATTCAGGGCTAAACCCAATCATACCCTGGTGGGCTTCGATAACTAGGAGCAAAATATATGTTTTATATCCAAAGTGGAATGGCTTCGTGTCCATATATAAACACTTTCTTGAACCACCCGGCATTTTTAAACCAAACGCTACACAGGACTCCTATGTGTCGTAAATGCTCGAGCACGAGCTTTACACCTCTACCTCCTAAGTAGTGGCTGCAGACTTGTTTTACAGACAACTGCATCCTGCTGTCTTCCTTATTTTTCAAATTCATAAAATTTTTCTCAAGGAGTTAAGAAAGAGATTGCCAATCTCTTAATGAATGCATCGATTTTCATCACTATAAAGTGTTTAGTATACCACAAGACAGTATTAAGATGCATTCCTTTCTCGCTCTAGTTTAAAGTCATGATTAATTTTCTTCAATTTATTTTTCAGTTCAAAAGATGATTTTAATACCTAAATCAAAAATTTGCATATTAAATTTTAGATAATTTCGTTAAATAACATCGCTGCTGAAGAATGTACTGCTACATTTGAGTGATCAAAGGGTGTTAGGTCTCATCTATTGTTCCAATAGTTTGCACCTTAGACTCTCACTGCAGTTGAAATACGAGAAAAGGTGATTTCAACCAACAAAGCACACAAAAAACAATTTAACAAATATCACTACATAACTCTTGTTATTACTGTCGGGATTTGGGGCCAAATTAAATAATGAATATTGCCCTTTATCAATTACCTTTCAACAGATATTTAATTCATATTTTTGAATTTATTGGGACAGTGCTAGAAAATTATTTAGATCAACCATACATATTCAATTGATTTTCATTATAAGTATATAAAGATGTATATTTACCATAAGAGGCGGACAACCATCTGAGTCTTGAGCAGTTAGTGCTTAGATCATCGGGTGGAGATAAGAGAACCGACACGGAATCAATTAAAGAATAATTGATAATCTTTAGATTACCCATTAAATAAATTCTTTATTTATATTTACCATAAATATATTAGTTGGTGCTCCAAGCTCTCAATTCATAAATAATACCAATCGAATTCTCAAGGCCCCATTGATGCTATCTCTTTATATCCTCGACAATAAAAGCATAAGTTCATGATTTATTCATGACTGAATTTTATATCAAATAAGTTGTATTTATTTAATCGAGGAAATAGAGGGTGATTTGGTGTTTGCAATACATTAAAAATTACCCTGATGATAATTTAGAGTCACAGCAACATACAGATCAGTATGAAATTCGCAATAGTACCATCGATACATCGTACCGATCGACTCCGTAAATGGAATAGAACATGGCTAATACCAAATTTGATTTCTAAAATTTTATTCAATCTTATTAAATTTCGCTTTTTTATTTAAATTTTTGAAGACATCAGATTCAGTTTCAGATGGAGCAATAAACTGCGCGTATTTAGATTAAAAGCAAGTGTCAAAGTTGACTAAGTACGAAGCAAATATATCGTTTCTATAGTATCCGTTGAAGAAATTTAGTTGACGAACACCATTGTTATCAAAATATGGGAAGAGCTGTGTAAAATCTTCTGGATAGATTCTAAATTTCAAAACTATGTCTAGATGAATCTTTTTTGTCAGAAATTTCCAGATTTTACATACTGTGTTAAAGTGTTGCCTCAAATTTATTTCTTGATACAGGTTATAGATCTACTGTCTTTGGCGCAGCTTTGCAATTTGGGCACTTGACTTTTTCTCAAAAGAATATATTTCTATCCTGAAGGAAGCAATAAGCTCCTTCATCTCTTGGCTTCATATTTCCTTTAGTAAGCCATACTGAAGAGTCTTTAATGGAGGCAAGTTCATGATCACATACCCTAAACAACCTTTCGTGGAGTTGTTTGCTTTTAATGTTGGTCATTAGGGATTTAATTTGTGATTCATAAGGAGATTCTTTGGTAATCTCGCCTTCTGTATTATACTTCAGTCTTATGTATTTGCCAATTGTTGAGAGATGTGTCTTATTGTCTTCTTCGACCTTAATTATGGCATTACGCCTTAAGGACATATTTCTTGAGTTTTCCAGGGAATTCTTCAATTGGAGGAGCATACTCTCACTCTTATGCTCAATATTGGACATTCCTCTTCCCATCATTTCTCTTGGCAAATACAGCCTTTCTTTGTTTGCTGGCTGTAAGTGAACTTTATATTCCATTAGTACTTTCCTAATGGATTCATCGAGTTTGACATATTCTTCTGGTTCAAGCTTTAGTACTCCTACATGGTAGTTAATCACAGACACGGCATGCTCATTTATCGCTTTGAATAAATTCTTTGCATTCAGTTTGCTTTCACACAAATTCTTGACTCTCTTTAAAATTTCATTTCTTACTTTTTCAAAGGAATCTTTGGATATTGTACTACTAGCTGTCTCAATAATTCCCAAGTATTTGTAGCTTTCATTACCTTCCAAAAACGTAGCATCTGATTCACAAACTTTGCTATTGGTTGCGGATTTGGTCTTATTCATTTCCAAGTCAATTGCTTTAAAGAACGATTTTGTCTCATTCATCATTCTTTCAAGTTCTTCTTCAGATTCAGCAAGTAATTTCAAATCGTCAATGAATAAAAGGTGATTTGTAATATACATTTCAGATTCGGTTTTAACACCGACTTTCTGATATTTGGCACTTAGCTTACGGCTTAGTGGATCCATGCATAATACAAATAAGAGAGGGGACAGGCTGTCTCCCTGTAGAATTACTCTCTCCAACCTTTTCTCAAGAATTGATTCACCATTGAATCTAACATCAAATTTGAATCTTGAAATAGTATCTTTAAGGAAGCTTGTGATCCACTTACGGAATTTCAGGATCTCTATACATTTGATAATGTAGTCGTGATCAACCGAATCAAACGCCTTTTTGACATCTATCCAAGCAGTTTTTAAAGAGTTGGAATGCTCTTTGTTGATGGCTAGATTTAACAATTCTTGTTCTTTTGCTCCTTGAACCATTCTTACAGTTCCGAGTTTGTTTTCACTCAAGAGACCTCCAAACTCAACAATGTTTTGCATTACTTGCGTAACACATTTAGTTGTGAGTTTATATAGATTCGACATACAGGTTATAGGCTTGAAGTCTCCTCCTGTTTGAGGGTCTCCTTTGGGAATAAGGTATGTGATATCTTTGTAAAACCAATCATCTTCACATTTAGAATTCACACAGATGCCTTTGATTATCTCATATAGACTTTCATGAAGAGGTGTCAATTTCTTAATAAAGAAATTATAGACACCATCTGGACCAGCAGCTTTCCAATTTGGAAGAAAGCTGATGGTCTTCTGGAACTCTTCAAATGAGCTGAAGTTTTCAAATTTCCTACCTTCATCTACATGTTCTCTTAGATAATCTTCGAATTGATCTTGGCTTCTCTCAGTCTCAGACTTGATTCACATATTGGACCAATAGTCTTTAACTTCGCGAACTGGGACTTTACTTTCCTTGGTCACCTCACCAGATAAACTTCTATAGAATTGTCTTCTATATAATTCAAAGGATCGGTTGGCTTTGGAGAAGTCTTTTCTCTTCTCATGCATTTCAATCTTTTTCTTGTAGATCAAGATTTTTTCCATGATTCGAGAAATTGCCTCAGTACAGTCCATTGAATTTCCCAGTTTGAGCTTTTCCTGACTCATAAATGTCAGGCATTTTCTCTTGTCCTCTCTGGATAGCTTCTCGTTCTTTTGTGACTTACCAAGTAAATCACTAAGAACTTGAAGGTTTAATATCTTTTTATCGATACTATCTTTCCATTTAGAGGGTCCCCGGGGTTTCATGCTCTCTAATTCGTAGGCCATCTGTGCACTCCTGATGGTCGCTGCGATTTCTGTCATACTCGTATGGGGCTTACTTCGAACATAGTCGCCAACTATTAGAATCAGAGACTCTAATAGCTGGCGATCCACTTTCTCGTTAGGTATCTTCCTCGTCCTTTTGCTTGCCCAACCTTCGGTAGATGCATCCTCTTGTATGCACTTGAGAAATGCATCTTTTATCCGAATTTCTGAGTTTGCTCTGGTCAGATTGCAGATTTCTAACGGATTTTCAAACGTTTTGACATGCTTGACTGTGTCCCCATTAAATTTATCAGGACGCCTCGAGACAGCCATCCTTTTAAATTCCTCTAGGGATATGTTCTTCTGGAACTTACCACAGAAGACAGTTAGAGCTCTGGACCAGCCGAATCTAGGCATCCTTCCAAATCTTCTTTGCACAGCAGAGAAAAACTCCTTTGGCCATCCAGGATCACACGACTTGATATCGTTGATTAGGACTTCCAAAGAAGTCTTGATTCTAGCTTTCAGTTCAGATGATGTCCTTGGGAGGCTCTCCATTTCCTCAATCTTTACATCTTCTGGTTCCAAACCCATAATATTATATTTATTAGAAATAATCTGATATATGGTGTCAAAGTAACCAGACTTGAAAAGTACATGCTTGGAATAAGATTAAATAAATAAAATGGCAAAACTCTTGGTATTACTAATACCTACATGACTAACCTAGGTCGAGAATGACATGATATCTTAACCAAGGTCGAAGATTTAGTAAAAAGGGGAAGAATGACATTATGTATTGGAGACTGGAATACAGACAAAAGAGAACTTCTTGAGAAACTTAAGCGAGATAATACTAATATATGCACGAACAGAAGCCATGTAGGAGGAAATCTTACAGTAAACATTGTGGAAAACAGTAGAATTATTGATTACAGTATGTGTAATAATAAGAATATAGTTAAAGAAAAAAGAAGACGGGCATCAAAGAGGCGGACAACCATGTGAGTCTTGAGCAGTTAGTGCTTAGATCAGCGGGCATAGATAAGAGAATCGACACGGAATCAATCAAAGAGTAATTGATAATCATTAGATTACCCATTAAATAAATTCTTTCAGAATTAAATGATAAAATGCATTTTAAAATGATGGCACAGGGTCGAGTCGGTATTGGATGCTAGATACTTGGCATGAATTGTAAAACAATAGCTGGAAAAAACGTTCCAACAAGTTATACAGTAATGGTTACTAAATCGATCTAAATACCAAAGATGACATATAAATAGATATATTTGGTTTCAAATACTCGAATATAACAACCCTCAGAGAAATATTGAACCAATCACTTTAGTTAATGAATAGTGAGAATAACGTGTGTAGAAGTGAGCGATTGAAACCAATTGAGAATAAAATACCTTGAGAAATTCGGCAGGTATATGGAACTGAAAAATGTTGTTAGTTCAGTGGGTGATTCAACATATATCTTTGGTGGACTGTATACTATTGCTAGTTATTTTAAGGGTCTACAAAAATCTAAATTTGTATTCATGACAAGAAGGATTGAAATAAAAGAGTTCATAGAAAAGAATAACATTAAGATGGAATTAAAAAAGCGGTTAAACATAGCCGAGAGTGATGTCCGATACAAAGCGGTAAATTATTCCGAGAACGAAATTTATACGCTAAAAAATAAATTCAATATCGAAAATAGTAAGAAAATACATCGGCTGGAAGCGGACAAATATGACAACATAAGAATGATACCAAAATTAAGACTTCAAGGTATAACTGGAGTTAGTACAAATTTCAAAAGCCTAGAAAGGAAAAATGTACTGAATGTTGACTAAATAGAAATGAGAAATGTTTCTGCTGTAATAGGAAGGGTAAAGACAACGTCATGCACGAGATAATAGGCAGTCTAACACTTAACGAGGACTGATATACGTTACTAAGCGAGATAAAGGAGGTGCTAAGAATTAAGACTGGAAATGTGCATATAGACAAGCTTGTAGAATTCTTCTTAAATGGGGAAGTAAAAGTTGGCCTGATAAATACATGATGAAGAATTATAGAAGAAGAGTTGTAATCTTTTTGAATATAATTGAGAATGGATGGGGGACTGCGATATGATGGATATTCGTGGAGAAGTGTAATATGTCAACCATACAAAGAGGATAAGGACCATAATAAGTATACAAAAAATGCCAAATCTGGCTTTAAACAGGCTGTATGAAGAGGAAGGTGTGAACGAGACCATGGAACTGTTAAGGTGGGGGGAAGTCCCCATAAATCTTGAGCTGCACAAGGACCCGTCGGGTGAGGAATAACGGGCTGCTTTTGGCCACAAGAGGGTGAGCAGACTTTCGCCGTGACGGCTGGAAACAGCTAACTTCATAAAAGAAAGAAAAAAGGGAAACTAAATTTTTTGTTTAATACCAAAAAGACACTAGATTCTCATAAATACAAAAACTCTAAAAGGGGTGGTCCGGAAGGCAGACCAACATGTCAACATATATAAAACCCCTTTCCGAGCGGGTCGGGATTTAATTTGGGTGTCCAAAACTCGAACAATGAGTTAAAACTTCCCCCTGCTGAGGCAGAGGCGTCCCAAGTTAAATTTTTGCATCGTAAATAATATGCCATCCCATAGGCTCGCATGAAAATGGCTCTTGTTCTTGTTCTTACTCTAGTTTAATGTGGTTTCGAACAAGCTCCGATTTTCATATATTAGGCAGCTTCTATAATTGAATTATAATAAAATTCTTTTTTAACTATGAAAATTTTTAATTATTTTCTTGCAAATAATTTATCAATAATTAATCGCTCCTTTCAAAAATAAGTGCTGAATTTTTTTCGCCGATGGAATTACCATTTAATCTTGATTCAGAGAAATTTTGTTTAATAGTCTTATGCTTGTTGGTTTTCCTTATACCAATAGTTGTAGGGATAATTTTAGATGAACCACTTAAAAAAACCGTTGAAAAAGCTCAAAACGACAATTCAGAGGATAGCTTCCAATATATTCGTTATTTTGAGTATTTTGGTGAAACTAAACTTCCAGACTTTCAAGCTGTAAAGGATGCTATTATGAAAGACGGAATAATAGTTCCATTGACCGATGAATTTTTTAATAGATTTAATTTTGAACCAGATCTTGTAGCAAAATATAATAAATTACTAGCACAATTCCAGGATAGAACAAATCTTATTAAACTAGATTATAGACTTTACGATATGATAAAAAGATTCACACTTCGTGAAGAAAAAGACACAACTGAAAAGGCACTTTTGGGATTGAAAAATAGCGAAGCTGAAAGTTACCTAGAAATAGTCCAGTATTACCTTTTTCTTGTTTTTCATTCTACTAAAAAACTCGTTGAAATTCATGAGCAAATTTTAAATGATCTTTATTGCCCAGAACCTGATTTATACAAAAGACTAGGAAATGTAGTAAATTCATATGCTTGGTATTCACAACACTACAAACCCGCATTTAATTTCAACATGAATTTTAAAAGACTTAAATATTTAAGGAGAATTATATCAGAGGAAGGATTCCACGAAGAGTTATCTAAACTCATTGCAGTTGGTGAAATTTTAGAATCAAAGTTCTCTTTTTATTATGAATCAATTAAAGACACACTTGATGAATTAGTTATGAATGAATTAAAAGAAGTCCCGGAATTTTTTAATTTAATGCGCCTCAAGAAGACCTTATACAAGGCTACTAAAGATCTTTTTGTCTTCAAATGTAAATTTTTTAAACGCGAATGCATTCTTTTAGATAAGAAAAAAAGGTTCAGAATCAAAGATATAAGCTCTACATCGGATAGTTTGGCAAATATTATAGAAGACAGAATTAATTTTGTTAAGATAGATATGGAAATTGATAGATTGGGTACTTTGACAAAATTTATTGCTGACAAATCTATTCAATATGTATTTTATTGGATTCATTTCTTCGCTGCTCATTGTGCATTTCTTTCAAGCGATGAAAAAAGGTTTTTAAAAAATGAATTTTTAAATTTTAAATAATAAATTAATTTTGACTTAATATCATTCTATTTAAATGAACCTTTTAAGATGAAATGACAGGGACACAAGCATAGTTTTGTCGCAAATAACCAATAGTTGCAATCTAATGGTCATTGTTACTTGTCATTGGAGTAGTTATGACTTAATGGCAAGTCCTGTAAAGGATTATTGGATTTAAGATATTACTACTAAATCGCATTTAATAAATAATGTTTTTAAAAAATATTATCCCTCGTTTTAGCATAGCGACAATTAGAAAACATTCCCAAGATTCAACGCCACACATAATGAGGATGTAATAGAGTGGTAGAAAACTTGCAATTTCTATTAAATATTCACAACGCAAACGATTCAACACGCCCTATATGTAGAACAAGCTATAATTTGGGTTCGAGTAAGCAAATAAATGTCCACGATTGGTTCACATCTAAATTACTTAAATGAATTGAAGAAGGATTCTGATGAATTCTCAGAATCACCAAGGAAGCCACAAAACTAGCTCTGGAGAGTACACCAGAAAGCTCAAGGGATGATTTTGCGTTATTAAAAGATGCAGAGATACTACTCATAACAAGCTACCTCTCTATAGACATAATAACTGTCCGGCTTATTGAAGGGTCCACACCTGACATCAATACAGTTTTGTAGAAAATTGGAGATAACACAACCGTAGAAGCCACCATTTTATTGTCCTACAGTGTTGATGGAAGCAGAAGGCTTTAATCCATATTTAAGATAAATTTAAGGCCAAAAGGATTTCCACACTTGATGGTAACAATTGCAGTAAACAGAATTCAACCAGAAAATTTTGTGCTTTTCACAAATCAAAATTTCATGACTCCTCTAAATGCTGAGAATTATCCAAAAGAACGATGGTTACAATCCCAAGACAACATCGATATGATGATTAAGTTGAAGAAGAGAGAATAGTCTCAAATAAATTAGATTGGTTTTCAAACCTTAGTTCTCTTCCCTTAATTAAAAATTTAGACGAACCTTAAAACTATCAATCAAAAGATCCTATTGATCTGAATTGATTTATGCAGAACAGACATCACCATTGTTGGGAGTCTTCTGACTCTATGAAAAAGCTCATTTGGAAATTTCATGGATATTTATTTAAAGTTGTATTTATACGGAATATAAATGACGCAATCTGATTGGTTAATTTTCCCTCCAAAATGGAGAATATATTATTTGATTCTAATTAATTCTTATGGTTCAAATGACCAATCACAACAACCATATTAAATTTTAACGACATTTCAATAACCCCCAGATTTATTCAACTAAAATTAAATTGACTGCAACCTTTCGGGATTTCCTGATAAGTAACCCATGTTGATGTGTGAAACCAATAACAGTTTATATCAGAACGTCACAGCCTCCTCATAAAAAGAAAACCCCGAAAAAAAAACTTGTCCTAAAATCGAAAGAGTGAAATTTGGATGTATTCCAAATGGCCTAGCGGAAGGTTAAAACTCACTCCTGCAGAGACACAGACGGTTCTAATTGATTCATATCTTTTTAGATATTAATTAAATTCTACTTGTTTAATATTTATAAAAGAAGGCCTTTATTTAATAATAAGAAAAGAATCTAGATACGAAATATATTGATGAGTAAACCATTAAAATCTTGTTGTACCACTGTCATTTAATCATATAAGGGTTGTTTAAAGATAATATTATATATCAATGGTACAATTGAATCATATTAAATGAAAATTGTTTTATTATTTAAATTTTGAAAATTTTTTTTTCAATAATTTTTTTTCTTCTTTCAAAATGGATACAGAAGTCTTTGTAGAGCAAATAATCCAAGAAAAAATATCTCGAGCAGACTTCTGAACATGGAAACTTCCAAAAGTGCCCAGTCTATCAATTTCTTTCTTTATTTCAACAAAATTAATTCAATCTTCCACAATATCTGCCATACTCTCCGTTGTAGAGAATACATCTTTGATTCTGAATATTCCTAAACTGCCCAACTGAAAACATTTAGCCTTAAAGTATTTGTATTTGAAGGTAGAAAGATCTTTAGAAGTCCTGTACACAGCCTTTTTCAGGCGCATTAAATCAATCAACTGAGGTACTTCTCTGAAGTCTTTTATAACAAATTCATCAAGTGCATCTTCAATTGATTCATAATATACAAAAAACTTTGATTCTAAAGTTTCACCCATTGAAATAAGTTTGGATAGATCTTCAGGGAATCTCATCCAAGATATAATTTTACTTAAATATTTAAGTCTTTTAAAATTCACATTGAAATTAAATGCAGGTATGTAATCTCTTGAATAGCAAGAGGTTATACAGATTCGAAAGTGTATTGTCAGTGAAGCTTTTTCTTTTACCAAATGTAAATCTTTTAATCATATCGTAAAGCTCATGATCTAGTTTATCAAGATCTCCTCTGTGTTGGAATTGTTCCAATAGTTTCTGATACATTGTTATTAGATTCTGTCCAAAGTTGAATCTATAAAAAACTCATTCTCTAGAGGAACTATTTTTCCGTCTCTCATAATAGCATCCTTCAAAGAATGGATGCTTGCAAGTGTGATTTCACCAAAGTACACAGGGGAATAAGTTTGCTTTATGATATCATCGGAATCGTCGTCTCGATCTCTGATACGTTTTTCATACGGTTTCCCATAAAGTATTCCTAAAATTATTGCTATGAAGAAAAAACCCACCATCAAAACACAAAAAAAACCAATAAGAAATTCAAATAGCATGGGGAAAAAATGATCATTTTTTTAAAAAGGGGCGATCAATTTCTTCAAATCATTTTTGAGAAAATAATTAAAAATTTTTATACTTAAAAATCAAATTTATTAGTATTCAGATATAGAAATTAGTGTATTGATGAAAATTGGAGTTTTCTTGAAAACATATTCAACTACAACAAGAATGAAAAAAATTTACAGCTCAAAATTTTAATTTCTATGTCTGTGTTCTGGCTTCTCTATTCAATTCTTGAAGTTTTTTTAAAAAAAAAATGATTGATTTTCACTATATTGCTATAGCTAATGAGTGATTGGTGAAAAACACGAAATGGAGAAAGTTGGGTATGAACAAGATTGAAAGCCAAGAATTATTTCAGTCTGAATTCGGGAAAGCCCAAATCCAATCACATATATCAAAGTGAGATTTGATAACCAAGAGAAAATATGCAGGATAAGCAGATAATTGTAATATTTTCGGTCTACTTGGATAAGTAACACAATTAAGCGTGTGTAACAAATAACACATCATTCGGGAATATCACAGACTCTCAACAAAAAGGAAAATCCCTAAAAAAGATCTTTGTCGAAGCTTTAAAGAGTTGGCCTAGGATTTGCTCCAAGTGCCTTGATAGGAGTTTAAAACTTTATTCTTCAGAGGCACAGGCGCTTCTAGTTTTATCGTTTTCCTTAACGACAAAATCAAATTTTTCCACGATAAAGGGTAGATCATATCACAAACTAGCATGATAGTGGGTTACATTCATGATACTGGGCAGAATCTGTCTTGAGACGGATGACTGTAGCCTTTTCGTGGTTAACCGGATAAATAACACACCTATGTGTGTGAAACTAATAAAAGTTTATATCAGAACGTCACAACCAGTCTCCTCATAAAAGGAAAAACCCCGAAAAAAGGGGAGGTGGAGCCGGATGATGATCGAAAGGATCAACATGCGGGAGCGGCATGGATAAAAAAGGGCTTGCCCGAAGCTCGAAAGAGTGGGCTTAGGATTTGTTCTAAGTGCCCAGGACCTTAGTAGGAGGTTTAGAATTTCCTCCTATAAAGGCACAGGCGCTTCTAGTTGTTTCGTTTTTTTACATTCATGATATAGTTTAGCATGATTTCAAAAAGTCCCCGATTTTACATAAAATAGCACTTCTATAATTGAATTATAATAAATTTGGTTTTCAACTATGAAAATAATTGGTAAAAATAAATCGGTCCCATTCAAAAATAAATACTGGATTTTTTTTTGCTCATGGAATTCCTAGAAAATCTTGGTTTGACGAATGTTGGCAAAATAGCACTGTTCTTGTTATTTGTCAGTATATTAATAGTTGGGCTTAATTGTCAAGAAATCATTTCAAATAACTAATGAGAAAGTTCAAGACGAAGATTCTGAGGATGGAATTGATCAATCCCGTTATGCTTCGTATTTTGGTGAAACCAAACTTCCAGACTTCCAAACTGTAAAGGATGTTATTATGAAAGACGGAATTTTAGTTCCATTAACCGATGAATTTTTTAATAGATTTAATTTTGAACCAGATTAAATAGCAATATGTCATTAACTACTAGCACAATTCCAGAACACAGAAGATATTGTTAAACTAGACTCTCGCCTCTATGATATGTTCAAAATGTTTACACTTCGGGACAAATACGGCTCTACAGATAAGGCGCTTTCATAATTGAAAAATAGTGATTCCAAAAGCAGCCTAGAAATGGTCCAATATTACCTTTTTCTGGATTTCCATTCTACTAAAAAACTTGTTGAAATTCATGAAGAAGTTTTAAATGATATTTGCTGTCCAGTGCCTGATTTATCCAAAAGGCTAGAGAAATGTGTAAGCTCCTATTCTTGTTATTCAAATTATTCCGCATTTAATTTCAATATGAATTTTAAAAGACTTAAATATTTATGCAGAATTATATCAGAGGAAGGATTCCACGAAGAGTTATCTAAACTCATTACAATTAGTGAAATTTTAGAATAAAAGTTCTCTTTTTATTATGAATCCATTGAAGATACACTCGATGAAATAGTTATGAAGGAGCATAAAGAAGTGCCTGGCTTGGTTGGCTTAATAGTCCTCAAGAAGAACTAACACAAAATTGCTAAAGCTCTTTTTTTCTTCAAATGCAAATACTTTAAAGGTAAATGAATTCTTTTAGATGACAAAAAAAGATTTCAAATTCAAAGGTGTATGTTCTACAGGGATAGTTTGAACAATCTTATGGAAGATAGAATTAATTTTGTTGAAATAAAGTGTGAAATTTATAGACTGGATTCTTTTAAATTAATATGTATGACAGAACTATCGAAAGTATTTTTTATGAGATTTTTTCTAATGCACTCGATTCTGCATACACATCAGGAGAAGAAAAATAATTATTACAAAACGAATTTTTAAATTTTAGATGATAAATTAATTGTCGCTTAATACTATTCAAATATTTTATTGATATATAATGATTTCTTTAAAAAAAGTTCTAAGATAAAGTGAAAGTTACACAACAGGAATTTAATGATTGTTACTCTTAAGTGTATTTATTGTCTTAAAATAAATTTATTTAATGAGCAATCTAATAATTACTCTTTGATTGATTCCGTTTCAAGTCTCTTATCTGTGCAATAACTGCTCAAGAATGACATGATTGTCGGCATCTTCGATTCCCAGTGTCTCCTTGAGTACAATAGACTGGATGTACACCTAGACTTTGGGCTCAATTCCAATCTCTTTACTATACTTATTGTGGTGTTTCGTTACCAGCCCTTCACATGTCATTACTTATAGAATTATATTCAGTTTGCACTTGTAAATCAATGATAACTCATTTGCTATTAAATCGTATTTCAACTTGAGTTAATAGGTCAAGATTGGGAATTCCATCCTCGATCAGAGTTATTTAATTTTCATCGTGTAAGAATATATCTGGTCTGTCATGTTGTAATTCCTGTATCTACTCGAATCTCGACATTTTCATTTGCTATAACTTGTTGAAAAAAAACGAAACAGCTAGAAGCGTCAATGTCTCTCCAGGAGTAAATTTTAACACTCTGCCAGGTCACTCCAAATAAATCCTAAACACACTCTTTCGAATAATCCCTTTTTTATACATGCAGAACCCACATGTCGGTCTTGACGCAACCGGACACACCACGTCCCTTTTTTTCTTTTTATGAGGAGGCTGTGACGTTCTGATATAAACTGTTATTAGTTTCACACACATGAGTGTATTAGTTATCCAAAGAAAACTTTACAATTATCTGTCGCGAGACAGATGCCGCCCAGTGCTGATTTTCAAAGCTATTACTCAACATATATAATATTATATCGAGAAGTTTGAAAAAGCAAATTGGGGTAGTTAAAATAATTTATTAACTAAAATTTTTAAGCTTTTAAATACTTAATCTCATATTGATGCTTTAAGCAAACATCGACAAGAATTTACCTTGGAAGACACTGTGAATGTTCTTAATACCCTTTAACCTGATATCTTCCGGATAGTAGAGATGCATGAATGATATGAACGATTTGAAAAAGACATCAATTTTATACAATGATTGGCATAAAGTGCCAGTTGGGACTTTGTTTTGAGAGTTTATTCTAGAAACAGTGCCATGAATAAAGAAATCGTATATATAAGAATTCAAAGGGATGTCAGAAGTAAATAAAGAAGACTTGATGTAAAATAAAGGAGTAGAGGTGTAAGATTGTAATACATTCAGATCTTTAGAATACAGCTTAGAAGAGTAACTTAAATAGCTTGAATTGATCTTATCAATAAAATTCATACAAATACTTGAAATTGGCTTTAGTTTGAAGGGAGAATCATTTGCTACTGGAATATTATCAAATAAATTAGAAATAAGTAAAAAGAAATCATTTGGTTCATAAGAAATAGCATTGGATTCAAACATTAAAGTAAAAATGAAAATGGAAGGATCCATGTCCCTATTAAAGAGATGAAGATCATTTAAATAATTTCTAGGGTACAAGAAAGGATAGCACTTTTTCTGGGCAGTTACAAGATTTTGCCTAAAGCTTGGTGAATCAAAGTTTACAGACATATCTGGATTGGTTGATTCATTTAAAGTGACTTGCTCATTGAGTCAATCAAATCAAATTGCTTTGAATCATTCACAACTTTACCTGATTCTGTCTTATTACAAAAAAGAGGCAAATTTATTAAGGACTCTTCAATATTGAACGTAGACAAAGCAACGTTAGAGTAAGCGTATGCACCTTGAATTTCCGGAAGATTGCTTATCATCAAGTTTCTGACTCTGTTCTTTCCTATTCCAAAGAATACAACATTTCCCAAGGTGTCGTATCCCCTCCTTCCAGCTCTCCCAATCATTTGCTTGTAATTCATAGGATCTAAATACAAAGTGTCTCCAGCAAATATTGTTGTCCTGCATGGCATGTTGATTCCCAATGCTAGAGTTTTTGTTGCAAACAAGACTCGAATATGTTTCTTCCTGTATAAAATATCAACTGCCGACCTGTAACTTCTATGCATCCCGTCGTGATGCACCCCGATTCCCCTGTAAGCCATGTCAAGAATAATCTTAGGTGTCTTTTTGATACCGACAAGTTCCTGCTTGACATCGTAGTCAGTCAGCTTAGTGAGTGGATCTAGAAAGGTGAAGTTGATGTCTTTGACTTCCATCTCCACAGCTTGCTCGCTTAAGATTGAGTCCTCAATCCAGGAGTTCTTCGTTTTTTCCACGTCTCTGTTTCTTTTCAATTCCTTCTTAAATTTCTCAGCTGCTTTGTCTTTCTTCTTACCAATGTCTAATGAAACAAGCTCGTTGTAAACATTCTTGGCGAGTTTGGTTACGAAATCCCTGTCTGTGTTGAAAACAATGGCTGGAAGCATGTCCTTGTCCTTAAGTTCGTTCAACAGACCTAGCATACCATCAAGTAAATGACTCTCAGACAGGTCTGTACTGAAATTATCAGAATCCTTGGTAAGAAGAGTGTAAATTTCAAAGACCTTATCTTCTGACAAAATACCTTCCTTAACAAATGTCTCGAAGTGTCTCAGCAAGTGAGACTGATATCCTTTGACATCAGACTTATTGATCAAATTACTTTTAAAATAATTTTTAGGCGCCAACGCCTTTATTAATTTTTTATCCTTCTGATCCAATACCATGTAAATATAATAATAAATATTAAGTAATTCTTCAGGTAAGAAATGCAAGTCATTTCCAAAGCCAAACATTTTCAAATGGTTGAAGGAGTAGGCGAACATGTTATTGAGGGCGAATAGATTTTTGTTGTAGTAAAAAGTCTTCAACTCACAAAATCTTTCTGTGTGACTAACTAAAACACAATTTCTTCCTTTCCTTTTTTCTATTTCATAAGTCCATTTAAAAAAAGAGTCTAAATTTCCAAGCGTAGCAGAGAGGAGAAGCAAAGGACATTCAGCCATGTGAATTATTCTTTCGATTTTAGCTCCAATGGCAGTTTCATTGATTTTATGTATTTCATCCATGATTATGTATTTGATTCTTTTTTTTAATTCTAAGCTGGAATTTAAAAGTGACTCCAACATGCTGGGAATTGTAATTAGAACTTGACAGTTGAAGGGATCACTGGAAACATCTGGCATCAAGGTTCCTTGTAGCATTACCGTTGTGTCCTTGGGATTGAATCTGGCGTAGACATCAGAGGTGACTTGGTTTACCAATGCCTTTGTTGGTAAGCAAAATACAACAATGTCAGTGTCTGAATTCTTTAAAATCTTCTCGATTGCATAAAAACAAATAAAAGTTTTCCCGCTCGACGTAGGAGCGGAAATGACAACACTTTCATCGTTGTCCACTGCATTAAGCAGCTTGTACTGCCACTCGTCTGGATCAAAAGGAACACGCTTGTCCTTCCTCGTCCAGAGTTCTCTTGAGTTGGTCTCTTTAGCATATTTCAGTTGGACGTACAAATCAAAGTCATTTGGTTTAGATGAACCCTTTTCTGAAATCTCAAGATTCTTCAGCTTGATTTTCCTCGATTCCAATATTTCAATCACCGTGGATTCGAACCCGGCATCACTCAGCGTAGAGCACACAAATTCAAATTCCGCTTCATTTATGCTTTCTGTAAAATCATGGATATATTCCATGCATTTTAAATAAACTCCGAGAATAATTTTCTCGTTGATTTCATCCTTTCTCCTTTCTAAACTCCAAAGTGACTGGGCAACTTCAATTTGCAGAAGAAGCAATCTTCTTCTGATGTACTCATTGCTTGGCTTAATTTTATCAAGAAATTCTTTTTTGTCCTTCAGTGAAGCAAGTTTGCTGAACTGTAAAAAGCATAACCACGGAGCCAAACATCGTCTTTGGCTTTCGTTGCTTTATTCATCCTCATTTCATTCTCTTCTATTATTTTCTTCATGCTTCCTGTTACTTTTACGTTTCCTTTAACTTCTTTGACTACGGAAGAATAATGAAACTTGCCGTCATAAAGACTCAGAGCTGATCTTCTTATATTATTTAAATGACGCATAAACCCACTAGGACTGGGAGTGGGAGGGGGTGTCAGCTTCTCTATGTCTTCTCCAGACCAAAGTGTAGTAGGAACTATCACGAGGTTCAAAATCATCCATCTTTGTCTCTATTTCCTTTTCTTCTCCCATTTCTATCAGTCTGCCATCATAAATTCCATTCTTCATAAAAATATTCTTGGCTATGTTTATGCAAACATCCTTTTTAAAGCTTTTCAAATTTTGTTTTATTATAAACTTAATGTCTTTCTTGGTGTACAGCTTGCAGTCTTTACAGCAGCAGTCTTGGGTTGTTGTTTCCTTGGAGGAGAAGCTGTAGGTTGAAGTTTCTTTAATCACATCCCTTGGGGAACTAATCAGGGTGAAGACAAATGGAATCTCAAATGTTAAATATTCAAAAATCCTGTGTAAACTCCGAGTTCAAGGAAATAATCACTCAACTCATTTCTTTCTTGGCTTAGCAAAGCCAATGCAATTCTTTTATTTTCAAGTGTTGAAGATATTTCTTTGTAATGCAAGCAGTTTTCATCCAAAAGCATTTTTATTAATGCATTTGCATAATCGTTTTCGGTGAACTCGTAAAAGAACAAAAGATTTTTTAACTGATATTTTTCAAGATTCCGTCTTAAATAATGATAGTGGAGATAAACTGTCCAAAACGGGAGAGAGTTCAAATTCAGCCCGTACTTACTCACGGCGTGTAAAACCACACTGTTCAGATCAACTATGACAAAGCCAATTCCACTAAAGGTGGATGTAATATTTGTAAATTGGATTTTGTTTTTTTGGTCTTGACTATCCATGGGATCAAATATTTTTTGATTAAAAAAGAAAAACTGGAGAATGAAGGAAAAATGAAAGGACAGATTGGTTTGAAATAGAAATGCATTTAGAATGAAAAGTAATTTATTTTTGCTAAATTTCTATAGCTAGTGAATGATCGGTGAAAGCCTTATTGTCAGACAGGTTGCTAAAAATATAGAAGAATATAATAATTCTTGATAATCATAATCTGGCTTTGTGCCCATATACAAAACAACTTGTTATTAATATGTATCGTGAATGTACATTGCAGATATATTTTCTTATCACAGTTGCCTTACTGTATTTCAATACAATCTTTCATTCTAGCATAAGATATTGGAAAGAGGCTTGAAACTGTTTTCAAAGTTAGTTAGTTTTGAACGGTTAAGATTTAACTCTTCCTTTTTAATAATACCCATGGGTTTTTAAATGATGAATAGTGTTTTTCTATTGTGGATCTTTTTTTCAGGAAGAGTGATAATTCTTCATAAAGCTCTTTCTTCTATTTATATTGGCAACTGTTATTCTAACAGAATTCATATAATCGGTAGTCTAATAGTTGCTCATTGATTGATTCCGTATCAAGTCTCTTATTCACACCCGATGATATGAGCATTAACTGATCAAGACTTATATGGTTATCGCTTGGCAACTGTTTTAATTATAGAATCTCTATACTTATTTTAGAAATCTAGTTTCAAGAAAGCTTCTTTAATAATTTTAACTATCAAGTCAGATGAAAATTTGTATAAAGAGGAGAAGATTGTCGTATAACTATTATTATATATTTGATTGGAATTTAAAGGAAATATTTATAATATCTGATTCTTGTTTCTAGCTAGAACATTAATTGTTCTCCCTTTAATAATATAAAAGTGAATTGGTTAGGAGTAAACGAGTCTTGTCTGATAAAGATATTATAATTAACAAAGCCTCATCTAAGACGATGTTATCCTATAACTTAGGAACATAGATGTATAGAAAACTATCAGAAAATTCTTTACCTTGAAGTATTATATTGGAAATCTTCCCCTGAACAGTGTTTGTCGTAAGACAGATGCCTGTAACATTTTCGTGATTGTCCGGATAAGTAATACGTTTATGTGTGTGAAACTAAGAACTGACATCTTGTCGGCATAGGTGTACCATGTTTTAAAAAAAAATTAAAGCAACTAGAAGCACCTATGCCTCTATAGGAGGAAATTTTAATCTCCTGCTAGGGCACTCGAAATAAATCCTGAGCCAACTCTTTTGAGCAAGCCCTTTTTTATACATGCCGCTTCCGGATGTTGTAGCCATATCTCAATCATAGCAGGATCACCTCTTCCTCCATGTGTCAAAGCACTGGAAGTAATTGGTCATGAGTTAAAAGTCCTTAGAAGGAACTTGCTAGTTCAAGGCAGAAAGCATTAAGATCTCATTTCACTGAATATATTCTTTATGCTTATGAAACACCTCTAATACCCAAAGTCTAACCGTGTATGGTAGGTCTGTAAACCAAGGTTGAACTGGAAAGTTTTTGTTCGATGTACTGAATTTCTTTTGATGAAACCTTTGTCAATTATATTGAATAAACTAATTGCTTTTTATCTCCCTCAACCCCGGTAAACCTTTGAAATTGTATAGATAGATCCATGAATCGCCTGATTACTTTGGCTGTACCGTCTTGGCAATGTTTAATAGTATTAATTAAATATAGCTTACACCGAATAATTGTCTACTTTGGGGTTGTTAAAGCTTTTCCTGTTTGTAGAAAAAATTCATATTAATTTTTACTTGCTTTAAATAAATTATACATTAGATTATACATTAATATCTGCATTTATTGAACAATCTTTTGTTAGCTTCATAGAATAAATTGCTCTGATTCACTGTGGTGCTTTCGTTCCAGCTGTAATTAAATGGGATTGCTAAATTTTGAGAATCTGGATTTTCTGGTGATTTAATCATTATTCAAATAATATGACAAATAAAGGTTTCAAGGTACTTAATTTAATATATGAAGATTGACAACATACTTACATTTAATTACTGCATATCTAATTGACATTGGATAAAACATCATTCATTCTTTAATCTCTTGTTGAACATGTCTCCAACTTCCCTTGTATCATTTCCTGAATCACATGATCGTCTTCTTTTCTAACCTTCCATAGTCTGCAATTTTATATTTTGCCTGTTACGAGAATTTGGCTTTCTAAAGCTAGAAGATAAAGAACAAGACCTATTTAAGCCAGGACGATCAAAATGTCCGAATGCTATATCGGAGTATGACTTAAAGTTTGATTTAGTGAATTGGAAATCAATTAATTACTGTGCCGACTTTTCTCGTACTATACTGCTATCTATCGTAATTTTAGGATGCTGTAGTTTATTACTGAAACGAATCATAGAAGGTGAGTCGACTTGAAAATCCAGGTTTCTTTTCTTAAAATTACCTTTTCCTTTTAAATGATAATCTTTCTCGTTAAGCATTGTCTCATCGACTAGGTTATGACTTTCTGAACCAGAAGAGAAATTTAAACAATGGTCATTCCTATAGGAACATTTTCTTTTGGTATTATTACGCAAATCAAGTGGATCTAGATCCCTTGTTCGATAGTCTCTAGGCTGAATGAGTGGTTTTTCAAAGGGCGTTTTAGAATCAATCTGGTTAGGTTATGTCAGATATATTTTGCTGAATGAACCTTTTTTTGATTTAAGAAAGATAATTTTCTTTGCATTTTGCTGATTTATATCATTTCCCAATGACTTTCCTATAAACTTATTTGATGGGCTTTCAGGTTCTGATTCTTTAATTGAAAGATCTATTAGCACTGTGGTGTCTTTCTTAAGTCGAGACATTAATAATTTATTTAAGTTATCCAAGCAGATAAGGAATTCTGCATTTCCAAGATTGAAATTCACGGGCTTTTTGTTTTCTTCTGATTTAATAAGAATAGGAATTTCATCTTTTTTACCTAAAATTTTCTTAACAATTTTGAATTTTACAACTAATTCCTGAAATATTAGACTTTTTCTTTAAGCCATTTACGAAATAAAAATTAAGGTGTTTATAAAGGAATCGTTTTGCCCGATTAAAAAGTTCAACAGCAGATATTGGTCTTTAGGTATTGAGTTATTCTTTAATATTGATTTCAAAAAGATCTCATAGAAGTGATATGTTATTTTCTAGGGCTGACCTGGTAAAAGATGTCTCTAATTCCTTTTCCATCTCGATTTTACCTACTAAATCCTTTAATTTTAACATGGTTCTTTCTCTGAATTCATTTAAGACTATCAATATCTCGTTGTCTAAACAATTTTCCAAACCTTTTAGAATGCCGGCATAATTATTTACCTTGTGTAGAGATCGTTCGAAATTCTTAAGCTTCTCTGAAGAAAATATTTCTACAGCTCAAGTTCGTTAATATTGTGACAGTTTAAAACTAGGTTAAGTGTCTTGAAGTTATTTATAATCTCAAAGTAAACCATTGAAAACAAAGGATACAGCTCAAAGCATTTTTCAAAACTGAAGATACTTTTAAAAGATTCACTTTGAAATTCAATACGATTAAAACTGGGGTCCTGAATGAGATGAGCTAATACAGCTAACAAGAACCTTAAGCAATAACAAGCATGGGATGAATCAGCTGGTTCCTCATAGGTAAAATAAGGCATGAAATTATTCAAATATTAATTCGTTATTTCAACCTTTAGTTCTTTTCGAAAGCTGTGCCAAATAAACAGAGGGGAATCTACCTTATAAAAGCTGTTCTTCTTTATTTTTATTGAAGCAGTCAAAAAAAAGGTCCACCGAAAAATATTTGCGATCATCATGGGAGACAATGTTATAAAAGCAATTTAATTATAAAAATTTTTATCATTCTCTTTGTTAAGAGAACAGTGTCGCAATATTTTCTAAAAATTCTAATTGAAATTGACTGATACTCCTGAATAAATGCAAATTTTTATTGGACAGGTCTTCAGGATTAGAATTGAGCATGCCAGAAACAGATTGATATTATTCCTTCTACAATATATTTAACATATAGCAAGTAAGATGTACATGGAGAATGTAAATATTCTTATCAAACACAACAGCTGTATTCTAACTAATAGGTCAACTGTATGAAAAATCATTAGATAAGAATAAGAATGTATTCTGGCTTGACAAACTTGCAAATTTTCAAACTATAGTGCTTAGAGAATAAAGCAAGTATATCAGAAATCAAGGGCATCTTGGATTTATTAGGTGGGTGTGCTTTTAGTGACTAAAGATCTCACTGTTTCATAAATAAATAATATGTTCGATTCTTTATATGAGGGTTTTTTGATGATTCTCATTTCTTAGTCTCATAAGAACAAGAATGGAAGAAAATTTTCAAAACTGACGATAAAACCTTTAACTAAATTTATCCAATTCTTACAAATCTTCATAAACCTGATATTTAAATATTTACTAAGTTAATTTTCAGAATTCGAAGCATTAATTTTCCACGGAGAATGTGAGTCAGGTATCTAGATCTAACCATCTACCGAAGGTTGGAAAAAATACTGGGCAGAATCTGTCGTGAGACGGATGACTGTAGCCTTTTCGTGGTTGCCTGAACAAGTAACACACTTATGTGTGGAAACCAATAACAGTTTATATCAGAACGTCACAGCCTCCTCATAAAAAGAAAACCCCGAAAAAGGGGAGGTGGGGCCGGATGAATGCATGCGTGTGGAGCGGCATGGATAAAAAAGGGCTTGCCCGAAGCTCGAAAGAGTGGGCTTAGGATTTGTTCCAAGTGCCCAGGACCTCAGTAGGAGGTTTAAATTTTCCTCCTATAGAGGCACAGGCGCTTCTAGTTGCATAAATTTCGTTTTTTTTTTATCTAGATCTAACCGACTTTTTATAAGTTGATGAGTCTTTAGAATAATTAAACATTTTATTTAGAAACCTTTTTAAGTGGATGTTTTATTGGAGTTCTAAGGAATATAAAAGATATGGATATTAACTTAGGCGATTCAAAATCATTTGTATTACCATTAGCCTCTTCAATTGTCAAAAGAAAATTCGGTTGCCAAATTTCATTTGAATTAATTAGGTTTAATACGGCATAAGAAGAGGTAAGGTCTATGAATTGATTCATTTATAATTAATAAGTTCCAGAACAACTTTTTAGATGAATTTTAAAATTTCTAGCAGCAAAATATTTAATCTGAGACAAATTCACAAATATTTTCATAAGAAATTAAATGAATTGTTAATTTGATCAATTTATCAAATAAGTGTAGTTGATCAGAAATTTGAAGGTCTTTAAAAATATTTTCACAAGAAATTTAATGAATTGTTGGTTTGATCAAATTTTGAAATATGTGTAGCTGATCAGAAATTTGAAGGTCTTTAATGTAGTATCCGCGCATTCACAATATCTCAATATGTATTCATTTCTTCGACACAGCCTCTTCAAAGTAAAATAGATTGAATATTTTTGTCAGTTCCTGGCTAAAATTTTATCTCTCTTGTCGAGATGAAATCAGTATTTTCTAAAGACATTACATGTTTAATGTGATTTAATAATTGCATTTTAAATCTAATAATTCGTTACAGGCTTTATTGATAGGACATGAGTACTATAGTGATAGGTAATCAGTCATAATTTGATTGTAAATATCAGTTAGCTACGCCAAAAAATTTCAATGCTGAAGATATTAATATTCTTTGTCGGAAGGTTTAGCTGTTTTTTACATGCAAACCCACTAGTATAAATTCTTGGGATATAGCCGATCATATCCTAGAAGGCTTTGATTACTTGATATGAGAGTAACAATGCATGCTTAGGTCGACGCTTTACAAACTCTCCTATTCAATACATTTCGCAACGTATTTAAACCAGAATAGAGTCTTCTACAAGGAGTTTTTTCTGAAACCAATTTTGTATTTAAGTAGTATCTGTTCCATATATATGTTTTTTACGAGTAGACCCGAATTATTTGACTCAACGGGATTCGAACCTGGGTTTCGAAAATTTTGTCATTATACGACGGAAACTTAATATCATTGTGCTACTGAAGCATTGTCAGATATTAAATTTAATAGTTTAACTTCGATGATGAAAGAGATGCCAAGTAAAGAAAATAGTTATTTCAAATTTAATAAATTGAATAGAATTTGTCAATTCAGAGTTAGTTAAATATTCTGATGTAAAGCCTAGAATTATAAACCAACTAATAAGATATGATGATTGATCAAGAGCCAATCGTATTTATAATCGTAGATATAATTATGCTATTTATCAAGAGTTCAATGAACAACTCAACAAAAGGAACAATATTATTATTATTGATATGATTTAGAAGCTAACAGTTATCAATAAGCGTATATTTAGAATAATGTCGTATGGTATAGATTTTTAACGAAATATCACAAGAGATAAAGCGAAAAGATCGGGTTTCACTCAAAAGCCGAGACATGTCTCAGATTATTGTACCTAGGATGGCCAAATATCGAAGAAAAGGACAGCTATCAAGAAATTGAAAGTATGGTTGAAAATATTGATGCAGTCACTACTCAATAAATATGTTAAATCAGTTAATTAGTTATTGAATAAATTACTCTTGTTCCTGATTAGGATTTTTAAGAAGTTAGGATAATCTAATGTAACTTTTAATGAAAAGCTTTGGCTTCTACACCGCATAGTACATGCTGTATTGCCAGATTATGTGAAGATGGTTTATTTCATATTAAAACTAATATATATCCGAGAAGCCTGTAATAAAAAGCAAATTACAATTGAAATACCATACAAACTTAAGAATGTTATGTTCACATTTTAAAGGGAACCCACTTCGATTTTATCTTTTTAATTACATTTAATATAAATGCCGCTGTTAAATATATAACTAACCAATTTCCTAAAAGAAAGATCAATAATAAATGCATACATACATTTATAGTGATGCTTAAATGAATATAACTATCTGAATAGAACCTTTTAAATTAAAAAATAATTTGCTAGATGTTAAATTACATTTGTCAGATTTAAATAAAGATTTGAAGAATCGTTTAAAAGATGAGATATTAATTATTTAAGACACATTCTATTAGAGCATTTTTAAACAATCGCATTTTAATCCCTTAAGCTGGGCCATCAATATGCTAAATATCAGAAGTATAAAAGAATTAAAATCTATAAGGTTATTCATGTTAGTACAACGTGGACTTGCACTCAAAAAGGAATATCAACCAGAAACTTGAGCGGCTTGAATTTCATAAAAAGAGAAAGTGAAAAGTTCAAACATTGCATGATGAACACCAATAAAATGATCAAAAAAACATCTAGGAACTATTTATTTATCACTAATTGCTATTTGTGTACAGCATTGCAGAACAACAATGTTCAGGTTTTATATCTCAATTTTCATTTTTCATGGATCTACTTCTTTTAAATGATATTAATTATTTCAAGAACGAAGAAAGCTATTTCTTTTTCTTGGTTAAATCCTTCAGTTCCTCATAAAGCTCTTTAATTTCCTGGGAATTAAGCTCATTTGTGTTTTTTTACTTGCAACTTTTTTTTCAATAAATGTGATTTTAAAATAATTAAAGCTTCTTCCTTTGATTTTCCTTCTCTTAAAGCTTTGAAATAAGTCTCCATGGGGTTAAATGATTCAAATTTTCATTGGTTAAATTAAAAAGAAGTTTGAGTTCACTTAAAGAATAAATTCAAAAGATCAAATGCTTCATTTGTTGCTCAGGCGTTGGCATTCATGCTAAATTTATCCATCTACAACATTTTTGTGTGGATTTTTGATCTTTAAAAATTTTCTTTTTAATTTCCTTGAATGGATGAAGCTTTGGTCTCAGTAATTAAAAAGCTGTTACAATTTGGAAAATTCAGTTATCAAGAAGCAGTTGATCTTCCTTCATTGAAAACACATTTAAATTATTTGAATTATGAGCCAGTTGACCTAAAATATAAAAGAACAATAGTTTTGAAAGACTTAGAAGAATCCACTGCTTTAATGAACGAGAAAGAATCAAGTCGAATCAAAGAAATATTTTCGAGAGTTGCTGCTGGCGGGTTAACGACAAAGCAAGATGAATCTTGGATTAAGGAGCTGAAAAACAAAGGTTGGATAAAAGAAGCGAATTGCAACTATGAATTCACAGACAAGGCCTTAGTGCAATTTAAGGAATATATACTATCGTTAAATGGGAACTACAACGAATGTATCATCTGTGGGCATTTAACAATAGGAAAGGAGCATCTGGAATGCAATGAAATGATGAAGGCTAATAAAGATCAGGGATAATGAAGTTATTTAATAATTAGGAATCCGATTTCTTCTGGATTTTAAAATCAGTTTGAATTGATGTTAGTTTCTTAATGGAATTACTTGAGCTTTTGTTGATTAAAAGAATTTTATTAAATACTTTTCGTGTTTATACATATGTAGCAGATAGTAATGATCTATATATGTAGATCTTTGAATCTTTTTGAGCCATGTGAATCTAACAATAAAAGTGTCAGATGCCTGTTCAGTACTCATGATAGATTCCATTCCTTAGGAATATCGAGTTGGAAAATTTGATAGAATTTTAAAGATAACAGGTGAATTACTTAAATTTCTTTGGGACGAATCTGTCGTTAGACAGATGACTGTAACCTTTTCGTGGATAAGTAATTCACTTATATCTGTGAAACCAATAACAATTTATATTAGAACGACACATCACAGCCAGCCGACTCATAAAAGAGAAGCACCTTAAAAGGGGGAATATTGGGATATCCCACCTCAACACCCACATGAGGAGCACCATGGACAAAAAAGGGTTGCTCTGAAGAGTGGGCTCAAGATTTATTTAAAGTGCACCAGCATGATATTAAAATTTCCTCTTGTAGAGGTACAGGCGCTTCAAGTTGTTTCGTTTTCTTTAATTATTTTTCCGATTCTGCCTGGTCAAGTATTCTTCAATCGTAGTGGTGGAGGGTTTTAGAACCCCTTTTGACAATAGAAGCCTATCGATCACTTACTAGCTATATCAAGATAGTGAAAATAAAATTGTTCTTTAAGACGAGTATCATTTCTGAAATGCCAATATGAGGCAGCTCTAGATATCTTTACTGGTGATGAAATAAGTCTCATTATTAGGATAGAAAAATTCGCAAATTGTGTCATATCGGTTACATTTCATGCAGACTGCAATGGCAAACAAACTAATCAGAACACACAAAAATACTAGTTTTAGATTCTCGAAAATATTATTGGCTATTCCAAAGTAAATTCAAAGATCAATTGTTTACTTTATTTTTATTGATTATATAATTTAAGAAAATGCTTCTTTCTGTGGAAGAATAGATTGACATGGTCATTCA
Organism: Drosophila melanocephala; assembly: GCA_037043625.1. Classification (NCBI taxonomy): domain Eukaryota; kingdom Metazoa; phylum Arthropoda; class Insecta; order Diptera; family Drosophilidae; genus Drosophila; species Drosophila melanocephala. The sequence goes on along the minus strand of JBAMBD010000748.1, from coordinate 178,123 downwards.
AGATAGTTACAAATAAATCAAAAGGCTAAAAAAATGTCTTACTCTTAGCTTTTCAAATATGGAAATCCTGAAACAAATTATTTAATTAAAAACAAACAAATTTATTTTCCCTCTTATTTTAGCCCATGAGAAATTTCTATCTAACCTTAAATCTGAGCAATGATGCGACAGAGGCGGAGATAAATAAATCCTATAGGAAGTTGTATTACAATTATTCAAAGAATAGGGATCATACGCAATTGCTTCAATTAAATGAAGCATATAATACGCTCAAAGATCCATACAAAAGATCTTGGTATGACCAGATGGTCGAGCATAATGCTGCAGAGGAGATAGTTAAAGAATATTTTATTTTCGAAGGCAAAGGAAGATTCAATGCTTTTCTTTTTCTAATCTTCCTTCTGATGATTATTTTAAACTTCTTCTTCCTTTCGATTCCATATTATTTGAAATCGAATCACCTTGTATTGAATTATTCTTTGTTCATACTGAGTCCAGTGCCTTTACTCATTGCTTCTTTAAAAAGCAGGAAACAATTTAAAGAGGATGACGATTTCAGGATATTTTCTTTCTTTCTTAAGATAATTTCGTTTACAAGCATTTCCATTTTACTAATAACTACACAGGGAATTTTCAAGAAAGAAGGTGAGGTTTCTCTCTTTCCGATTTTCAGCTTTATAGTCTTTATTATAAATGAAGCTTCTTGCAATATTTTCTGCTTCTCAAATTATTCTTTGAGCTGCAACAAACCAAATAATCAAGAGGAGAATTCAGAAGACGAAGAAAAAAGAATATTTCAGTTTTTAGGATTGAAAATGATTTTTATGTCTTTTTATTACATCAACAACCAAATTTTATATTACTCGAGTCCGTTTGTGATTGCATTTGCATTCCGTCTCATTAATATTCAAACAGGTATTTCTCTGGGACTACTCTTGATTCCGACATGTATTTCGATTTATTTTATGAATCAAGGAATTTGGTTGAAGGTGTATCATTTCATCAACATGACATACTTTGTTCTTGGCAGTGCTATACTATTTGCTGTCTTTATCAGATTCTTACCATTGATAATGAAAACCAAATCGGTGGAAATACATAAATCTCCTCAATTATGTGAAGAGATTTAAGAGATCTATTGAATAAGCCAGGGGTAGGCTGAATTTCAACGAGATCTTTGTGAAACAAAATACACATCTGTAAATAAATTCTTAGAAAAATTCTTTTAATATTTTCAGGTGTTGAAAATGATCTAAAGAAAAATCAGTTTTATCTTTCAGCCCGTTTATATATATTAAAAGCAAAAAAAGCATTAATAATAATGCCAAAGATACAAATCTCATCCCTTTGGATAGTTATTAAACCGCTTTTTACTTTTAAATTCACTATATTGAATTCTTGGAACCAACAGTCATCACCATCCAAGTCATACCCTTGTAAGCTTTAATTGCTGGAGACAAGAGAAACAACATACTTGGATTGTGGCTTTACCATCTGATTTCCGCTGGGCAGAATCTGTCGTAAGACGGATGACTGTAGCCTTTCGTGGTTGTCCGGATAGGTAACACACTTATGTGTGTGAAACCAATAACAGTTTATATCAGAACGTCACAGCCAGCCAACTCATAAAAAGAAAAACGCGAAAAATGGAGAGGTGGGGCCGCTGGCAGGGCGGCTAGGATAAAAAAGGGCTTGCCCGAATCTCGAAAGAGTGGGCTTAGGATTTGTTCCAAGTACCCAGTATCTCAGTAGGTGGTTTAAAATTTCCTCCTATAGAGGCACAGGCGCTTCTAATTGAACAAACTTCGTTTTTTTTTACCATCTGATTTTCAAATTTTTCTATTCAATCCACTCCACAAAGACATCAAGTAACCTCGAAATCTATTTAATCTAAACCACAGTCCTCTTCAAGAACTTTTTCCGTCAGTTATTTTGTAGTCAAGTAGTGGCTGTTCTACATTTATTGGGTATGCTTTTTATATTTTTTTGCGAGCAGACACAAATTATTTCACTCAACAAGATTCGAACCAGATTTTCAAGTTTTTCGTTATGATCCTAGTCAATTTCACACTACTGTAGTATTAAGGTTCTTGGGAATACAGCTTTTCTTTGTTTGGTGGCTGCAAATGAACTTAGTATTCCATTAGTACTTTCCTAATGGATTCATCGAGTTTGACATATTCTTCTGGCTCAAGCTCTAGTAGCCGTACATGGCAATTAATTACAGTAACTTCATGCTGGCTTGTCGCTTTGAACAAATTTTTTACATTCAGTTTGCTTCCACACAAATTCTTGACTCTTTTTAAAATTTCATTTCTTACTTTTTCAAAAGAAAAAGAAAAAAAAGAAATCTTTGAAATTTAAATTATGAAACCTTTCAATACGATCTCCTTTTTACTTTAATTCCGAAACCAGACAAATTGCTCGAAATAAAAGGATCTAAACAAATTTCCACGATCGGTCGTTACAGAAGACTTGAAGGTTTTAGAAATTTGTGGAATACGGAGATTCTAAATATTTTCGAGATGGTGGAATTTGCCTATTTGATTCTCAATAAGAAGATTTTGAAAACCATTATTGAAATCACGTATACGGGGTTCGACAATATAAAGATATCTCTTGATGATAATATATTTTTTTTCTGATGATTATGGAACCATAAATTTATTTCGAATGATTAAATCAGTAAGAGAGATTGATAAGCCGAAGAATTCATATTTCTCATTTTCAAAAAAATTTTACCTCATTGCTATATTGTTTTTGATTGTTGTAATTGTGGGTATGGTTTACATCTGGAAGAGGGGCGAGCCTGAGGTTGATTCTATGATGTTTTTGGTGTTATAATATTTCTTAGCATGTGACGGCATGTTATTTGCCGAAAGTAGTATCCATGCAGCATAATATTCATCAATAAGTATTTTATATTCAAGGAGTTCTTTTTAGTTTGTCTGTTTTCATTTTCTCAATTTCCATAGCTATTTCATATCTTAATCCAATGAAATATCACCATTATAAATTTATTTTAACAATATTGCTTTAGCTGATGAATGATCGATGATATATTATTGTCAAATTTGTCGCTAAAACTTTTTAAAATTAAAAAAAAACCTGGCCTAGACAAGATTAAAAACTTTCAATTGATTCTTCTATATGCGAGCATCCCCTATCATATCTTGATGCCCTTCGATAACTAGAAGCAATTATATATCTTATTTTTAATTTATTCTTGAGATATAGCAGATGACGATTTTCCTCTGCAATTTTAATCTGTTAAAAAAATTTTAATGATTAAACTGATTAATTAAAAAATAAAAAGGATATTATTTTCATTATATAAATGCCCATGATTTTTCATAACTTATTTTAAAAGTAATTACTTCAAATATATTTGAAATAAACGAATAGATCAACTATTGTAATTATGAAACCCCTACCAAAAATGAGATGATATGAGTTAAGTGGCTTTTAATTTATAAAAATATGATTTTGGCTCAAATCCAAATATGCTTTTAATAGAGCTCAAAATGTATTAAAAAATTACTTTTTTAATTGGGGATAAAAATTGAATGAACATATCTAGACTGATCAAACTGAAAACCAGATAAATATGTCAAGAAGAGGGACAGTATTTTCTAAAGACATTGTCTATTAAATGTGTTTTAGTATTTATATGTTAAATCCAATAATCCATTACAGATTCTTCCAATCAAATATAATTAATAAAAGAGTAATTGACCATTCATTATTCGATTGTACCCATTGGATCGATACGACAAAATAAAAATCCTGGTTTATTTCAATCAACTTTATGCTAAGGAATTATCTATTCCTTATAAAAGTTTCCAACTTTTATTCTCATGTTAATGATTAATTGAATAAATACGTATGAGCAAAGCAAACTTTGTCAAGACGAGAGATAGTATTTTCTAAAGACATTCTTTATCAAATGTGGTTTAGTATTTATATGTTAAATCCAATAATCCGTTTCAGATTGTATCAATAGAATATGATTAATAAAATAGTAATTAACCATACCATATATATTTCATAATTCGATTGTAATTTTTGGTTAGTTACGACATACGTATTTAAGAACAATATGAATTAACCAATGAAATAATCATGGGGTCTGAGAATATTGCTTTAATAACTATTTCAAAGTTGAACAGAATTTGTGTTGAAACAGAGAACTATGATCTTTTCGTAGCTATCCGGATAAGTGACACGCTTATATGTGAAACCAATGATAGTTCTTCTCGAGAATCAAATCGAACCGCAGTCTAATTGTTGTGAATGATCGCTTGTTGCCTTGGTGGCTTTATCAATCACAGGATGGAGCGCGAACGTCACAGCCAGCCGACTCATAAAAAGGAACCCCAAAAAGGGGACTAAAGACACACACCGCCACATGCGGAAGGAGCATATTTAAAAAAGCGTTACTTAAATCTTGAAAGAGTAGGCTTAGTAGTTATTCAAATTGTCCGGGCAGGTAGTTAAAATTTTCTCCTGTAGAGGCACAGGTGTTTCTAGTTGTTTCCTTTGTTTAAGTATTTCAAAGTAATGAAGAACAAACAAATATAAAATCATGTTTTTCATATATGAGCTAAAAGATCCAACTTTAGATATTTCAATAACATTTAGAAGTCAAATATCTAATCGATTTCGTCCTGGGCAGAATCTGTCGTAAGACGGATGACTGTAGCCTTTTCGTGATTGCCGGATAAGTAATACAGCCATGTGTGTGAAACTAATAACAGTTTATATCAGAACTTCACGACACAGCAGACTCATAAAAAGAAAACCCCGAAAAAAGGGGAGGTGGCGCCGGATGATTGCATGCATGCGTGTGGAGCGGCATAGTTAAAAAAGGGCTTGCCCGAAGCTCGAAAGAGTGGGTTTGGGATTTGTTCTAAGTGCCCAGGACCTCAGTAGGGGGTTGAAAATTTCCTTTTATAGAGGCGCAGGCGCTTCTAGTTGTTTCTTTTTTTTATCAGAATAGTTTACTCAAATTTGATTGTGGTATCATTTATGAGCAGTAGCATTTATTTGAAATGGGATTCTATTAATTATGTATATGGCTAGACACTCCAGTACTTTAACACTACAAGACATTACATATATTAAATAGGTGTCCATGCAGCCTCCTCACGGGGTTATGATTGGATAAAGCATCGGCCTGTTCGTAAATCTTATTCGACTAGATCTTCTATGTTCATTCTCATAAAGATTTGAATGTAAGTAAAAGGCTCATTGGTTTATCTTAAAAAACGTTATCATTAGCCCTTTAATTTTGTTAAATATATTATCATATAGTAGTCAGTATTTAAAGAGGCCTATTTATTAAATGGTTTTCATAACTAGCCAATCATATAATTATTGGATAATAAAGGAGAAATATCAAATAATCATAATATATGTCGGAAATTGTAAAGGGATGGCAATCAAATGGATTACTTATCATAAACCCTTTTACAACAACTTTTATAAATATTTCAAAATGGAGAAGGTACGTTTATAGAATAAAATCTATATTTTTAATTGGTCAGCTAAAATATCAAACTTCAGACACCATAATAATAACATATACCATTTTGAAGCCAAAGGGCTGATCTAGTCTTTTAATTTTAAGAGAAAAAAATAAATCAATTCAACTATAATTAAAAACAATCCTGAAATGAGAAAAGGAATAATGGATTCGAGTATTCCAGTTTTACTATTCGGAAAAGATTGATTGATAGTGAGTTGCACATTTTCCATTGCCTTGGGCGCGGAAGACGATTCCAAATGGATTGCTTCAGGCGATAAAGGTATTTGATTTTGATTTTTATCGTTGAGAAAATTTTCTACTGTATGCATAGATTTAATCATATTGAATTCTGACATTATCTGGAAATCTGAATCATCAAAGAAATTACTATCATCATACAATTTTGTTACATCATTTGAATCCCATAATACTAATTCCCAAATCATCTCTTTAATTTTTTCATTTCTAAATAAATCCTTGAAATCATCTAAAATTCCTAAAATATCTTCAGGTGGCTCTTCTAAATAGGTTCTAAGACATGTGAAAGTATCGATTTTGTAACTTTCTTCTCCTATTTTAAATCTAAAGCTTGAATACTTGAATTTATTGAGTAAGTTAAAAAGAACATCGTATTGGAAGGTTTTATAGCAAAACTTCTTAAGCTTAATAGATGTAAGCGAGCAGGATGATTGTGATTTAAATTTTGTAAAACAAACTAGATTTTCTAGAGTCCAAATATGCACAAAAAACCTATGTATTTTGGTTATGTAATAATTTTGAGGTGGAATCAAAGAATATATGAGGATAGTATTTAGTTCTGTGTTCAGGCTATTATATTTTTCATCCAGTTGGTTTTCATTAAGCTGCAGATGATTACAAGCAAGATAATTAATATTGTTAGAAAGGTTACAAAAAGACAATAAAATAGTGAATAAGCGTATGAAATCGCCTGGATGGCGATGCAGCTTTGTTTCAATAAAGTTTCGAAGACCAAAAATAATGTCTCGAAATAGTTTATAGGGTTTATCCTTCTCCGCAATTCCAGAAAATTCAGCTTCATTTATCGAATATATCTCTGAAAGCTTGGTCACAGGTTCAGTGGCATTGAAATTGGATTCTTGATCTGTAATACTTATTTTGGTACTTTTATTGGATTTCATTTTTTCATTGATTATATCGATGCCACGTTGGATGAACCGCGAATAAATGATTTTAAAATAGTTGCTTATTTCATTTTCATTAACTGGCGAATCAGGTTTGATCTTATCATTATAACACAGAATAATTTCTTTAAATATTTTTTTCATCATCTCAATTTTTTGATGTATCTTGGGGAATTTTTTTGAATACGATCACGTAGTGGCGCACCTTCTCAAATAATTCCATCGAAATTTAATGTTATGTTTCTTTCAAAAAAATCAAGAGGTGTGTCGGGATTTGAAAATAAATAGTGATTGTTTTCATCAATTTTTATTGAAAATTCGAAATAAGTAGCAAAAAATTCTTTCAAAATATCTCCGGAATTCAGCTCTTTATTCATTTCATCAAACTGAATCAATGCAAAAATTGGTTTGACATTCTGTTTTACCATATCTTTTTCTAGATCTGAATACAATCCTGTTGAAATAAAGATAGGTTCGGAATCAGTTTGATCTTTCTCGAGAAAGCACTCTCGAAACATCTCTTCTTTCACATTCTTTTTACCATCTAAGTCACATAACTTATTTCCATCAATTCTATAGGATGTATGAACGAGAGAAAATTGTCCTAAAATTGATAGCATGGGATAAAAAAATTTTCGAAAAATAATTAAAAAATCCAATAATTTTTTATTTAATCGAATTTATAATATTTGAAGATGGTATCAATTGGACACAGCTAGAAATTTTTGTCATCCCAGATTCTTTATTCTGATCCAAGACATTCTAATCTATTTGGCTTAATTGTGATAAATTATTGAGTGTTTAATGCTTTCATTTTGTAAATAATTTTGTTGTAAAGGAGTTAATGATAAATAACCAATTAGTTTATCATCCCTTTACAATTACCCAACAGATATTGTAATTATTCGATAGTTCTTCTTTATTATCTAATAATTAGATGGTTAGGTTAATTAAATTTTAAATACGAAAACTATATAATAAATAACTATTCTCAAAATACAAAGTTTGTATACGATAGATTTGATTAATCAAAAATGAAATTTATTTCATTTATTGAAAAGGAATGCGTCTTCATCCTATCTTGGGGTATACTGAACACTTTATAGTGCTGAAACTTGGTGTTTCCATTGAGAGATTGGCAATTTCTTTCTTAACTCCTTGTGAAAAATTTTATGAATTTGAAAAATAAGGAAGACAGCAGGCTGCAGTTGTCTGTAACACAAGTCTGCAGCCACTACTTATGAGGTAGAGATGTAAAGCTGTGCTCGAGCATTTCTGGGCAGAATCTGTCGTAAGATGGATGACTGTAGCCTTTTTGTGGTTGCCCGGATAAGTAACAAACTTATGTGTGTGAAACTAATAACAGTTTATATCAGAACGTCACGTCACAGCAGACTCATAAAAAGAAACCCGAAAAAAGGGGAGGTGGGCCGGATGATTGCATGGTGTGTGCAGGAGCGGCATAGATAAAAAAGGGCTTGCCCAAAGCTCGAAAGAGTGGGTTTAGGATTTGTTCCAAGTGCCCAGGACCTCAGTAGGAGGTTTAGAATTTCCTCCTATTGAGGCACAGGCGCTTCTAGTTGTTTCGTTTTTTTTTTGCTCGACCATTTACGATAAGTAGTCGTCCAATGTGGCGTTTGGTTTCAAAATCCCGGGTGGTTCAAGAAAGTGGTTATATATGGACACAAAGTCATTCCACTTTGGGTATAAAACATATGTGGTACTCCCAGTTATCGAAGCCCATCAGGATATGATAAGACCCAGGCCCAACTTTAGAGTGATTCGTTGAATGCCTTTTGATCTTCCTTGGCCTAGGCCAAATTTTCACCATGCAAGTAAAGTTTTTAGCAACCTGTCTGACAATAAGGTTTTCACCGATCACTCACTAGCTATAGCAATGTAGTGAAAATAAATTGCATCTTTTTTTTAATATCATTTTTTGAAAAATTTTCACTTTTTTTCTAATCGAATTTTAACAAGAAAGGAATGAATATAATTCTACTTTTCACCGCAACAAAGCGGAATTGCTTCAAATCTTTGGCTTCAACTTATTTAACTAGTGGCTTCTCAGTACATACACTTTAGTGTGCTGATTACATGCAAAAAGAGGTTGCTAGAGATATTAGATTTAAGATTTCTTACAAGTGTGTCCAACATCTGTTAATTATTTATGAATCATCAATCCGAATTATCCATAAATTATATAAATAAGATGTCAATCATATCATTGATCTTCATGATTAGAGTAAATAAAGATCATTACAAAATAAGCTTACTGCATAAGTTTGTGAAATTTATTGAGAAATGATTAACTAAATTCAATTAGTCATTGAAAAGATCAATCCATTTAATTTGATGATTAGCGAATTGCCTTGGCTCCCAAGCTCAGAATCTTTGACTTTGGAACAACTTAACCCAGTTAGCCGTTGTGAATCTTGGTGGGAGGATGTTCCATCTATTGTCTTAAAGGCTTGTCTTTTCTTAAACAATTTAATATATCTGAATATTATACCAATTTTACAAAAATACAAATCATTTTAGTCTGAAAAATCTATTCTTAAATTATCTCAAAACTTTTGGGACGAAGATACTGCAACCGAGAACATAAATATCTGGATTTGATTTTCGAGTACTTGGTTTGGTATATAAATATGAGTTGTTTCTGAAGGTATATTAATTTCTGTAGGGAAAGTTCAGAAAATAAAAATCTGCATGAAAGATACTTTAGCAGCTTAATGATAGATTCTTACAGTTGTAATTGGTTTATTAAATAATTAGTTCGTAAATAGTTCTAGAAACATTTTATGAAAAAGCCATGTTAAAGTCAAGATTATTCATGTCATAGATTTCAAAATCTGATTAATAGTTAAATATCAAATCAACAATGTTCAGAAACCAATCATATAATTAATCCTCTTATTCTAGAATCTTTCTAATTGGAATGACATAATTAATTAAAAATGTATTTGCCTGAGCTGAAATTAAACAAGACTAAGAAAAGAAAGCATCCTTATGCTATTTTTAGATATATCATGCACTTTAGAATATCAAGAATTTATTTAATAAGTAATCTAATAGTTACTCTTTGATCAATTCCTTGTCAAGTCTCTTTTCTACACCCGATGATCTGAGAACTAACAGCTCAAGACTCACATGGCTATCGCCTCTTTAATACTTCGTCGTTCTAATGAAATAGACTCCAGAGTCTTCTTGAGTACAATAGACTGGATGTACGCTTCGACTTTAGGCTCAATTCCTATCTCTTTACTATACGTGTTGTGGTATTTCGTTACCAGGTCATTATGTATGGAATTATATTCACTTTGCACTTATAATCATGCACTTTATATACATATATAGCATGAAAATATGGGTTTTTAGTAGAAGTTGAGTTAAAAAATGAAATTTATTAAACTAGAAGCACATGTGCCTCTTAGTGGGAAGTTCTAACATCCTGTCAGGCTTCTAAGCACTTGTAATAAATCCTAAGCCCACTCTTTCGAGCTTTGGGCAAGCCCCTTTTTATCCATGCCGCTCCCGTAGAAGTTGAGTTAAAAAAACCAAATTAATTCAACTAGAAGCGCATGTGTCTCTATAGGAGGAAATATTAAATCCCCTACCGAGGTCCTGGGCACTTAGAACAGATCCGAAGTCCACTCTTTCGAGCTTCGGGCAAGCCATTTTTTATCCATGCCAAAAAAAAAAAAAAAAAAAAAAAAAAAAAAAAAAAAAAAAAAAAAAAAAAAAAAAAAAAAAAAAAAAAAAAAAAAAAAAAAAAAAAAAAAAAAAAAAAAAGAGCAATGAACCTTAAGATGCTATTCCTAAACTTTGTTCATAATCACCAAGCATGCCATTATTATTGATATTTCAGAATTATTACTCGTCAACTTAGATTTGATGATTTAATTATTAAAGGCAGCAACTTGATTGGTGATTTAATAATTAAATTGGTATTTTAAAACTTTCAATATTTTGAAAGCAATCAGAAATATTTTTCACGAACCTATTCATTGGTTACCGACGAGGTTATTGAATTAACAGAATAATTAAGGGGAGATTTTTAAAAATGTGTACAACAGCTTAAGACACTATCCATAGAATCAGTTGCATAAAATCCCTTGAATTTTCTTCTAAAGATTTCGATGCTTCTTCTCTTTGCCTTTAAATTATTTATTTAAAGGAGATCCTCCTTTTTGTCATTCTTTTAATAATTTAAAAAAAGCCCACTCTCAGAAATGGCAACTAAAAGAAGAGAATACATCTTCAAAATGCCGTACACACCTAGTGAATACAGAAAGGGACAGAGATACTTATTAGCAGTGAATAAAAGGGGGAATGTTGAAATGGTTTCGAGTTATTCAACACAGGAAAATGGAATAATAACCCACAAGAAGTTAGACACAACGGACAGCTTGCCTGGCCCGTTGAAAAAGTTGTTGAGAAAGGAGGCACTCTTTATCAATGAGTATTCCACTAACAAGGCACCGTTACCTGAAAATGTGTCTTTAGATCAAGAAAAGCTATACACTACCGAAACGACTTACATTAATTGCTATTACGGTGCAGACACGTTCAAGTTACTCATAACAACCCGGATAACGAAGGATGGGGTTTCTCCATTCATGGATATTCAAGGCAACGTAGTCGATCACAGTGAGAACAAAAGCCCAAATATTTACATTCATCGTTTAGTTGAAATAAAAAGTGAAAAATTTTTATTATCCTGGTCAATAGATTTAATTAAAAATCAGGTAAAAAAGATGTTGGCAGAAAATGCTTTGGAGATGATAAAAAGAGAAGAAGAATGGAAATTTCTGAGCGAGGATAAGCTAATTGAACTCGAGAGAAGTTAATTTAGAAAAATATCATTATGGACAAATATTTGATTAGATGAATGAGTCAATTTAAAGGATTTGAAATAAAAATACTTGATTTTTTCTAAAAAACCGTTATTTCATAAATAACAATAAATAAAAGTGAGATTAAATACAGTAACAATTATTAAATACAATAACAATTATTAAATACAATACAGTAAATTATTAAATAAAATTCAGTAAATTATTAAATACAATAACAATTATTATATACAGTTAATTATTAAATACAGGAAAATTAATTAAATAAAATACAGTAACAATTATTAAATAAAATACAGTAAATTATTAAATAAAATTCAGTAAATTATTAAATAAAATTCAGTAAATTATTAAATAAAATTCAGTAAATTATTAAATACAGTAACAATTATTAAATAAAATATACAGGAATTAATTATTAAATAAAATACAGTTAATAAACAAGCTGATAAATTAAATATTATTAAATTAAATAAAATTTATTCTTCTTGAGGCTCCTTGGAATTGAATTTCTTTCTCAATGCAAGAATAGGATTCACTTCAATCAAACCTTGATCTTCAGCCTTTATGATAAATGATGGGGTTGTTACAACTCGTCCTTTGACACAGATTTGTCTTTTGTAGATCATGCATCTTGCCTGATGGATGTTTTTGGCTAAGCCTGCTTGTAAAACTTGGAATTGCAATCTCCTTTCAAGGTAGTCAGCCAACTCGATGTTCAATACTTGCCTGAGTCCTCTTCTTATGTCCTCGACATCGTTGAAGTCGACTGAAGAAATGAGACCCATTTTAACAAGCCTGTTCAGAAGAGCTCTTCCATGAATAATGAATTGTTCCTTATCGGTGTTAATAAGAAGAGTCCTGGCTCTTTTCTTATCTTCCCTTTCTCTAGTAACAGTAGTCCAAAGTTCTGTCTTGTTCTTGAATCCGTGGATTCCGACTAACTGAAGTTCCTTAACAAGTCTCTCCCTTTCCCATGGATTCCTTGGCGTTGTTGCTATTTTCATATCACGCTTGACGCTGCCCATTGGGATTAAAAATAAAATTTTTAAAAAGTTTTAAATCTCAGAAAAAAGAAAAGTTTTCAAAGCCCCAATGAGAAGTAACGGTTTTAGAAGAGGCACCAGACAGCTTTTAAGAAAGGACAAGGGTGAGAAAGGAATGCCAACACTTACAAAGATTTTGCAGAAATTTAAAGTTGGAGACTACGTTGATTGCAAGATTGATTCCGCTATAGTCAAGGGAATGCCCCACAAATATTTCTATGGGAAGACAGGAATTGTTTTTAATGTGAATCCAAATTCTTATGGTGTAATTTTTTACAGAAGAGTTGGCGGGAAATACATTGAAAGATCAATGCACATTAGACCAGAGCATCTTAGACTGAGCAAGTCACTCGATGACATGAAGGCTAAGCAGAGAATTCACTCGCAGAAGTTAGTCGAGGCTGCTAAGACAGGTGTTAAGGTCATTGCAGAGAAGAGACAAGTTCAAGGTCCAAGACCGGCTTTCAGTATTGTCTTAGCCAACAACACCCCCATCGAGGTTGCTGAGAAGCCTTATCTTCCATTCTTCTAATAAATATTTATATTTATACATTTTGATTTTATTTGTAAATGAACATAAACATTCTCAATGACAGTTTGTTGATAAATCTTCAATATTTTCTATTCCCTTGTTTCAAAGCCCATGGCTGTTCCCTTGGATCTTGAAAACAGCTTAGAATGGCCAGAATTAAAAAGAAGAAAAATTAAACAGGAATACCGTTATTTAAAAAAGAATCAAGAACTTTCAGCATTGCTTTTACCAGAAGTACAGTCAATAGAAAATATAACTAGAAGCACAGAAGAAGAACCAGTAAAGGTAACAAAGGATGTCGTCAAGACTCCGAGTACACGTATTCAATTTACATTCCCAAAACTAAACTTTCCTTTTTTGATCGGACTGGTTCATTTCATTTTTAATTTGCTTTTCGTTTCAATTCTGCTGTATTTTCTGGTTTATTTATTTTACTTCACAAAAATTGACATCTCGCATAAAATTAGATTGAGAAAGGAAGAAACAAGAGTTTTGGTGGAAGAAGCAAAAAGATTGTATTTGTTGAACAAGTGTGATCCAGCAACTAGGGTGCCCGGGATGGAAGGGCAATGTGGACAATGGGCCTGTGTCATTGATGACGGACTCTCTGGACTGAAGTATCTAAGGATCGTTTCTGAGATGTTTGCTGATGTTCTTGATGGATTTGTGACTAAATTCAGCTACAAGACTCTTTTCACTTTGCTTGTTATCACCGTTGTATTTCTTGTTTTTAGAAGAAAATAAATTTATTGCTGCTTTTATGAGTCTTGACCAGTTAGTGCACAGATTATCGGGTGTAGACAAGAGACTTGACACGGAATCAATCAAAGAATAACTATTAGATTACCCATTAAATAAATTCTTACTGCTTTTGTATTTTATTGGAAATAAACTATGATGCTGTGATTTTATTTCGTTTGGGCATATCACTGTATTCTAAGATTTTCTTTAAAGCATTTTTATTTGTTTCTCCTCTGCCTGGTTACATGATTTATATTTTTATGCCTCTGGTATCATACTGCTTCCAGGTTAGAATTAATTTAAATCACTCTGGACCATGCATGAATGATTTCATCAAATATTTAATTGAACTTTATGCAATGAAGCGAAACAACTGGAAGCACCTGTGGAAAATAATATTAAACCCTGTCTTTCTGAGCAGCCCTTTTATATGTCGATATGTCACTTACCGCCCCTTTTTACGGGGTTGTCTTTCTTAAGGAGGCTGTGACTTCTGGTATATACTGTAATTGGTTTCACGCGTATAAGCGTGTTACTAATTCATGTATATGTTACAGTTATATGTCTCACAACAGACTCTGTTTGGCCATTTCCACTAGAAGGGAGTAACATTCAGCTGAAGATTCTAAATCTCGATCATAACCTTGGATAGTTGTTATTTAGACTTAATTTCAATTAAAGGTAAAATGATTTTATGCCCATATGCATAAAGATTTTCATTAATCGTCTTAGGTTTTGAAACCATACAAACAAAAAACTCTCCTACACATACAAGAGTTACACATCGAGGTCATCTGATGTGATTACAGGTTTGTTGTACAGACTTGTGCAGTTGAATGTATTCCATTGACTATAACTCATAAATCACCTAAAATGGATTTAAGGAATAATGCATTAGTAACATCAGATTTAGAAAAAGTTGAAATAATTGAGAAACAGGTTGGCAAATTCGCAGCGAAAGAAACGGTTATTGAAAGACAAAGCATGATTGAAGGCACATAATTCAGATATTGGCATGTAATCGAATAATACTATTGAAGTAAATGAAGCGTCAAAAAAAAACGAAATTTATTCAACTAGAAGCGCCTGCGCCTCTATAGGAGGAAGTTTTAAATTCCCTACTGAGGTCCTGGGCACTTAGAACAAATCTCAAGCCCACTCTTTCAAGCTTCGGGCAAGCCCTTTTTTATCCATGCTGCTCCCGCATGTTGATCCTTTCGATCATCATCCGGTCCCACCTCCCCTTTTTTCGGGGTTTTCTTTTTATGAGGAGACTGTGACGTGACGTTCTGATATAAACTGTTATTAGTTTCACACACATAAGTGTGCTACTTATCCGGGCAGCCATGAAAAGGCTACAGTCATCCATCTTACGACAGATTCTACTTGTGGTCAGCCAAAAATTAATTCTGTGTCTTACAATCAAATGAGCAAGAAAGACCTTAATCTTGAAGATACACTGATAACTATCTTAAGGACTGATAACTTTGCACTATTCAGGCAACTATTGACTTAAGAGTCCTTAGCTTTGTTTCTTAGTTAGTCAGTCACAAGATACTGGGCAGAATCTGTCGTGAGACGGATGACTGTAGCCTTTTCGTGGTTACCTGGATAAGTAATACACTTATGTGTGTGAAACTAATAACAGTTTATATCAGAACGTCACGTCACAGCCAGCCGACTCATAAAAGAAAACCCCGAAAAAAGGGGAGGTGGAGCCGGATGATGATCGAAAGGATCAACATGCGGGAGCGGCATGGATAAAAAATGGCTTGCCCGAAGCTCGAAAGAGTGGGCTTAGGATTTGTTCGAAGTGCCCAGGACCTCAGTAGGAGGTTTAAAATTTTCCTCCTATAGAGGCACAGGCGCTTCTAGTTGAATAAATTTCGTTTTTTTTTCAGTCACAAGATAGCAGAGTAAGTTTGGATGTACAAAAATGATGGCAATACGTTTCAAGCTGCTTTCACAGATGTTATGCACAAGTAGTGGCAGTTTGAGAAAATACATCGTTGTGTGTATGAGTATCTTAAGGCAAATGACAGTGAAACCTTTGAATGCTGCTGCAAGTATATCTTCTACTATCATTTTATTGTATCCAACTGAATGTTTTATCATTCCGGATTTAAATATTCATTGATCAAATATTTTACTAATTCAATAAACAAAATTGTTCATCATCAAAGTTGGATCTTGAATTCTTAAGCTAATATATTATAGCAGTGTTAAATAAATACCCACAGTTGTTTCTAATAATGTTACATTGTCCAAGACAATTAACCAAAACATATTTAATATACCAGAGCAATGAACCTTAAGATGCTATTCCTAAACTTTGTTCATAATTAGAAGAAGTATACTTATAATCACCAAGCATGTCATTATTATTGATATTTCAGAATTATTACTCGTCAACTTAGATTTGATGATTTAATTATTAAAGGCAGCAACTTGATTGGTGATTTAATAATTAAATTGGTATTTTAAAACTTTCAATATTTTGAAAGCAATCAGAAATATTTTTCACGAACCTATTCATTGGTTACCGACGAGGTTATTGAATTAACAGAATAATTAAGGGGAGATTTTTAAAAATGTGTACAACAGCTTAAGACACTATCCATAGAATCAGTTGCATAAAATCCCTTGAATTTTCTTCTAAAGATTTCGATGCTTCTTCTCTTTGCCTTTAAATTATTTATTTAAAGGAGATCCTCCTTTTTGCATTCTTTTAATAATTTAAAAAAAGCCCACTCTCAGAAATGGCAACTAAAAGAAGAGAATACATCTTCAAAATGCCGTACACACCTAGTGAATACAGAAAGGGACAGAGATACTTATTAGCAGTGAATAAAAGGGGGAATGTTGAAATGGTTTCGAGTTATTCAACACAGGAAAATGGAATAATAACCCACAAGAAGTTAGACACAACGGACAGCTTGCCTGGCCCGTTGAAAAAGTTGTTGAGAAAGGAGGCACTCTTTATCAATGAGTATTCCACTAACAAGGCACCGTTACCTGAAAATGTGTCTTTAGATCAAGAAAAGCTATACACTACCGAAACGACTTACATTAATTGCTATTACGGTGCAGACACGTTCAAGTTACTCATAACAACCCGGATAACGAAGGATGGGGTTTCTCCATTCATGGATATTCAAGGCAACGTAGTCGATCACAGTGAGAACAAAAGCCCAAATATTTACATTCATCGTTTAGTTGAAATAAAAAGTGAAAAATTTTTATTATCCTGGTCAATAGATTTAATTAAAAATCAGGTAAAAAAGATGTTGGCAGAAAATGCTTTGGAGATGATAAAAAGAGAAGAAGAATGGAAATTTCTGAGCGAGGATAAGCTAATTGAACTCGAGAGAAGTTAATTTAGAAAAATATCATTATGGACAAATATTTGATTAGATGAATGAGTCAATTTAAAGGATTTGAAATAAAAATACTTGATTTTTTCTAAAAAACCGTTATTTCATAAATAACAATAAATAAAAGTGAGATTAAATACAGTAACAATTATTAAATACAATAACAATTATTAAATACAATACAGTAAATTATTAAATAAAATTCAGTAAATTATTAAATACAATAACAATTATTATATACAGTTAATTATTAAATACAGGAAAATTAATTAAATAAAATACAGTAACAATTATTAAATAAAATACAGTAAATTATTAAATAAAATTCAGTAAATTATTAAATAAAATTCAGTAAATTATTAAATAAAATTCAGTAAATTATTAAATACAGTAACAATTATTAAATAAAATATACAGGAATTAATTATTAAATAAAATACAGTTAATAAACAAGCTGATAAATTAAATATTATTAAATTAAATAAAATTTATTCTTCTTGAGGCTCCTTGGAATTGAATTTCTTTCTCAATGCAAGAATAGGATTCACTTCAATCAAACCTTGATCTTCAGCCTTTATGATAAATGATGGGGTTGTTACAACTCGTCCTTTGACACAGATTTGTCTTTTGTAGATCATGCATCTTGCCTGATGGATGTTTTTGGCTAAGCCTGCTTGTAAAACTTGGAATTGCAATCTCCTTTCAAGGTAGTCAGCCAACTCGATGTTCAATACTTGCCTGAGTCCTCTTCTTATGTCCTCGACATCGTTGAAGTCGACTGAAGAAATGAGACCCATTTTAACAAGCCTGTTCAGAAGAGCTCTTCCATGAATAATGAATTGTTCCTTATCGGTGTTAATAAGAAGAGTCCTGGCTCTTTTCTTATCTTCCCTTTCTCTAGTAACAGTAGTCCAAAGTTCTGTCTTGTTCTTGAATCCGTGGATTCCGACTAACTGAAGTTCCTTAACAAGTCTCTCCCTTTCCCATGGATTCCTTGGCGTTGTTGCTATTTTCCTATCACGCTTGACGCTGCCCATTGGGATTAAAAATAAATTTTTTAAAAAGTTTTAAATCTCAGAAAAAAGAAAAGTTTTCAAAGCCCCAATGAGAAGTAACGGTTTTAGAAGAGGCACCAGACAGCTTTTAAGAAAGGACAAGGGTGAGAAAGGAATGCCAACACTTACAAAGATTTTGCAGAAATTTAAAGTTGGAGACTACGTTGATTGCAAGATTGATTCCGCTATAGTCAAGGGAATGCCCCACAAATATTTCTATGGGAAGACAGGAATTGTTTTTAATGTGAATTCAAATTCTTATGGTGTAATTTTTTACAGAAGAGTTGGCGGGAAATACATTGAAAGATCAATGCACATTAGACCAGAGCATCTTAGACTGAGCAAGTCACTCGATGACATGAAGGCTAAGCAGAGAATTCACTCGCAGAAGTTAGTCGAGGCTGCTAAGACAGGTGTTAAGGTCATTGCAGAGAAGAGACAAGTTCAAGGTCCAAGACCGGCTTTCAGTATTGTCTTAGCCAACAACACCCCCATCGAGGTTGCTGAGAAGCCTTATCTTCCATTCTTCTAATAAATATTTATATTTATACATTTTGATTTTATTTGTAAATGAACATAAACATTCTCAATGACAGTTTGTTGATAAATCTTCAATATTTTCTATTCCCTTGTTTCAAAGCCCATGGCTGTTCCCTTGGATCTTGAAAACAGCTTAGAATGGCCAGAATTAAAAAGAAGAAAAATTAAACAGGAATACCGTTATTTAAAAAAGAATCAAGAACTTTCAGCATTGCTTTTACCAGAAGTACAGTCAATAGAAAATATAACTAGAAGCACAGAAGAAGAACCAGTAAAGGTAACAAAGGATGTCGTCAAGACTCCGAGTACACGTATTCAATTTACATTCCCAAAACTAAACTTTCCTTTTTTGATCGGACTGGTTCATTTCATTTTTAATTTGCTTTTCGTTTCAATTCTGCTGTATTTTCTGGTTTATTTATTTTACTTCACAAAAATTGACATCTCGCATAAAATTAGATTGAGAAAGGAAGAAACAAGAGTTTTGGTGGAAGAAGCAAAAAGATTGTATTTGTTGAACAAGTGTGATCCAGCAACTAGGGTGCCCGGGATGGAAGGGCAATGTGGACAATGGGCCTGTGTCATTGATGACGGACTCTCTGGACTGAAGTATCTAAGGATCGTTTCTGAGATGTTTGCTGATGTTCTTGATGGATTTGTGACTAAATTCAGCTACAAGACTCTTTTCACTTTGCTTGTTATCACCGTTGTATTTCTTGTTTTTAGAAGAAAATAAATTTATTGCTGCTTTTATGAGTCTTGACCAGTTAGTGCACAGATTATCGGGTGTAGACAAGAGACTTGACACGGAATCAATCAAAGAATAACTATTAGATTACCCATTAAATAAATTCTTACTGCTTTTGTATTTTATTGGAAATAAACTATGATGCTGTGATTTTATTTCGTTTGGGCATATCACTGTATTCTAAGATTTTCTTTAAAGCATTTTTATTTGTTTCTCCTCTGCCTGGTTACATGATTTATATTTTTATGCCTCTGGTATCATACTGCTTCCAGGTTAGAATTAATTTAAATCACTCTGGACCATGCATGAATGATTTCATCAAATATTTAATTGAACTTTATGCAATGAAGCGAAACAACTGGAAGCACCTGTGGAAAATAATATTAAACCCTGTCTTTCTGAGCAGCCCTTTTATATGTCGATATGTCACTTACCGCCCCTTTTTACGGGGTTGTCTTTCTTAAGGAGGCTGTGACTTCTGGTATATACTGTAATTGGTTTCACGCGTATAAGCGTGTTACTAATTCATGTATATGTTACAGTTATATGTCTCACAACAGACTCTGTTTGGCCATTTCCACTAGAAGGGAGTAACATTCAGCTGAAGATTCTAAATCTCGATCATAACCTTGGATAGTTGTTATTTAGACTTAATTTCAATTAAAGGTAAAATGATTTTATGCCCATAAGCATAAAGATTTTCATTAATCGTCTTAGGTTTTGAAACCATACAAACAAAAAACTCTCCTACACATACAAGAGTTACACATCGAGGTCATCTGATGTGATTACAGGTTTGTTGTACAGACTTGTGCAGTTGAATGTATTCCATTGACTATAACTCATAAATCACCTAAAATGGATTTAAGGAATAATGCATTAGTAACATCAGATTTAGAAAAAGTTTAAATAATTGAGAAACAGGTTGGCAAATTCGCAGCGAAAGAAACGGTTATTGAAAGACAAAGCATGATTGAAGGCACATAATTCAGATATTGGCATGTAATCGAATAATACTATTGAAGTAAATGAAGCGTCAAAAAAAAACGAAATTTATTCAACTAGAAGCGCCTGCGCCTCTATAGGAGGAAGTTTTAAATTCCCTACTGAGGTCCTGGGCACTTAGAACAAATCTCAAGCCCACTCTTTCAAGCTTCGGGCAAGCCCTTTTTTATCCATGCTGCTCCCGCATGTTGATCCTTTCGATCATCATCCGGTCCCACCTCCCCTTTTTTCGGGGTTTTCTTTTTATGAGGAGACTGTGACGTGACGTTCTGATATAAACTGTTATTAGTTTCACACACATAAGTGTGCTACTTATCTGGGCAACCACGTAAAGGCTACAGTCATCCGTCTCACGACAGATTCTGCCCAGTAAATGAAGCGTCAAATGGTAACCCCATTTTTAGAATTTCCAATTTGCAGTGTATGGTCGGAGTTAAATTTTTCAAAAAACTTAACTATATTGCTTTTGGAGGTCGTCTGCCTCCCCGGTATGGGCTGTTCGAATCTACAGGGTCGAGCAGCTTTGTTAAACAACTTTCTAGAGCTTCTGTCTGTACAGGCGAATGACAAAAGACTATTAAACGATTTTCTAAATGGTAGGCACTGTTGATGTCTCTATACGTAATATGACAATCAATAAGAACTGTACCAACCGTAACAAAAGACGTTTTGAAAATATTAGATCAGCTATTATGCAAGACGAAAGCGTAGAGTCTTGGTAAAAAGATGGTTATACGGTGTTTCTGTACTTGTTGGAAGAAGTTAAAAGATGAAATAATCTTGGCATGATCCAAAACAAAGCTTTCAATTTTCTTTTTGCACAGAATTGAACTTTTCAAAAAAAAAAGAAAAATTTTTAAATTATGTAACAGTTTGATATTAAATAAAATTTTAGGATAGCAACTGAAAGGATAAACTAAAAACATTTACTTGCCAGAACTTCACGGTCTCTTCATAAAAATACGAAAGGGGGGAGGTGTAGAGGCAGAATTGTAAAAATGGCTAGCCCGAACTCGAGAGAGTGGGCTTAGCATTTGTGATGAGTTTTCAAGACCTCAGTAGAAGTTGAAATATTTCCACCTGTCGAGACACGGTGCTTCTAGTTAATAGATCTCCTGTTTTTTATGGTTAAGGTAAAAATTAGTAATGTCTAAATGGCAAAGTTAATTTCTGATTTGGAAGAATATAATACGCATTGATACCTAATCTATAATTATTCTTGCATCCATTAGATATGAATGCTTAGTCACCAACCAATTGTATCATATTATTGTATAAAAATAGAATGTAATATTGGAGATGGAAGATCCTAATCGAACAGTAAGAAAATTATCATGTGTCAAATAAATTTTTAGACTTTGTTTTATTCCAAAATGGATTATTCTTGAATATAAAGGCAACTATTCTTGCTAATCTAACTCCTCCCGAATAGAATATATAAGCTATGAATTTATAACGAATGTTTCTTCAGGACACTCATCTAAACCATGAAACAAGAATAACTGTAAAAATGATTAACTTTCATTTACAACAAAATTTGTATAAATACAGTACATACAAAATTGGCTAATTAGTAAAAATTTGCAATATAATAAAAAAATGAAGACCTATATTTAAATAACTGATTCTGGAAAACCCATGAATTTAGTAAATTAAATTAATGTCCGGTGGTGCATTTCTAACAGCAAAATTTGGGTTCCTGGTGGTTTTAGAATGCACCCCCTAGCTTAAACCCTTTCAATCTCTTCGAAATCTGACTGTAATTATCAATCTGGTGATACTGGACGGAATTGGTTGCCGGTGGTTCTTTATTAATCTGTGAGTTATCGCCACTATTCGAATTGTGATGTATTCCTGGAACAGTGTCAGGATTCTCGAAAACTCCTTGAGAACGTTCAACCTGATCATTTGAAGACGAAGAAATGATTTTACAAGACTTTTTGTTGATTTTACAAGACTTTGACTCCTTGTTTAATATTTGAGATTTCGCAAATTCTTATAATGTATGGGATTCTGATTTAAGATCTTATTGGAAGGTTTAATAATACGACCAGGTGCATTTTTTCTGATTTCTGTTTTTTTGGTGAAAGGTACATTACTAAGGAATGTCGAACCAAGATTATCCTTGCTTTTTTAGAGGACTTAAACACACCAGATTCTTTTCGAACAAATTTTAAAAGAGAGTCGAAATCAAAACTCTTACCATGTCTCAATTTTTCCTTCACCTGTGCTTTTCTTTGATTTTTTTTAACTCTGCGCTTAATTTTCCAAATTCTAGAAGGCTTTTTTGGTTTTCTACTCAGCTTGGGCCACTTTTTTATTTCTGAAAGTTTCCATTGTCTAGTTTTAATATGCGTTTCAGCAAACAGACCGACCCTTTGTAATTCGTAGAATATTTGACTTTCTAGTTCAGTAAATGGATACCTACGTCTTTCCCCCTGTAAAAAATCAATTAATTTGATTAAATTAATCACGGTGTCACATTGATTTAATTTCACATAATATTCAACCAACTCTTTTGATTTCTTTTCTAAATAGGATTCGAACTCATGCAAAAGATTCTCATCCTTGCTCATAGCAAACTTTAAGAGCTTTAAAGTGCTACGCCTGTACAATAAATTTATCCTAGAAGCTAAGATTTATTTGTTTTTCTTAGACTTATTTGATTTCAAGGATTCGCAAATAAGCTTCATGATTTCGAAAAGCTTACCAAAAAGGGAAATATTATTAATGAAAATTTTGGATTTTGAAATACACTCGTTCATGTTTTTTAAGTTCTTGTGTGCCATGGCTTTGTCTTGTAAGTAATTCTTGGTTTCTTTTTTTAACTTCTTCAATTGCTCAACAAATTTAGTTAATCCATTTATAACATCAGATAATTGTTTTTCATCAAGGTTCATTTCATTTATATCATACAACGAAAGTGACAAAATAAATTTGTAAACGCTTGTTTTTGAAATATATTCAACGTCACCCCCTATATCGAAAGCATCAGGCTGTTCAAAGTTGAGATTATAATTTTTAAGTTCCTGGATATTCTTAATAATGTCATATTTAAGAAATAAAAACAATTTCTGATCAAATCTTCCATCGTCAATTGCATTAAACAGACGAATAAAATTATTGTATTGAAAAGATTCCATCCTTTTTGAGTGAATATTCGTTAAGACTATAAATAGAATTCTGAAAAAAGTGCCATTGGGGAAATCCACCTTATGGTTGGCTAAATAACACCCCCTAGCTTTGGGAAGGTAATGATCTATTATGTTCTTTTCCATTTCTTGAGAGAAGTATCCAGTTCCAAAGATTTCTTTCTTTGCTAGGACAGGACGATCAGCATTCGAGTGCATTAAAAGAATAAAAATTTGATGCACGGTGAATAATGAGAAAATTTTCATGGGTAAAATAACTGAGAAATTTTTTTATTAAAAATTTGCAGAAAATTCAATAGCTAAAATCATTGAAAAAAAGGAATTTATTTTCACTATATTTCTATAGCTAGTGAGTGATCGGTGAAAACCTTATTGTCAAACAGGTTGTTAAAAACTAATATTGGATGGAGGAAACTTGGCCCAGGCCATGGAAGATCGAAAAAACACTCAACGGATCACTTTAAATTCAGGGCTAAGCCCTATCATACCCTGGTGAACTTCGATAACTAGGAGCAACATATATGTTTTATACCAAAGTGGAATGGCTTTGTCTCCATATATAAACACTTTCTTAAACCACCCGGCATTTTGAAACCAAACACTACACAGGACTCCTATGTGTCGTAAGCATTACATCTCTATCTCCTACAACAGACTTTTTTTACAGACAACTTCAGCCTGCTATCTTCCTTATTTTTCAAATTTATAAACATTTTCAAAAGGAGTTGAGAAAGAGATTGTCAATCTCTTAATGGAAACACCAAGTTTCAGCATTATAAAGTGTTTATTATACAGAAAGACTGTGTGAGGATGCTTTCCTTTCTTGCTCTAATTTAAAGTCATCTCGGACTGACTAAAATCATTGATTTTCATTAATGGTATAATTTTTGTGCTTTTTTATGATGTGGCAGTAGTTTCAAGTGGGAAAAAAGACGTTTTCTGCAGGCAGAAATAAATAAATAAAGGATGCATACTTTGAAATAAACTGTTGAATATTTTGTAAAAAATTATTTTTTTAATTATTTCCTGCTTGTAATATCTTCAAATAGTAAATCAAAGGTAGGAAACATTCAAAGATGACCAATTTGGTGCTCCATTGGAGAATATAAATACTGGACGTTCGATTGTTAACAGATTGTCTTAATTAAGAATATCAGGACTGGCAACGATCTTACTGTGTTCCTATGGAAAATAAAGAAAGAACTGAAGAAAATGTATCCGTAATTTAAAATTATTATTACATTAAAAACTTTAAATCCTCCAGAAGCCTATCTAAAAAAAAAGAAACAACTAGAAGCGCCTGTGCCTCTATAGGAGGAAATTCTAAATCTCCTACTGAGTCCTGGGCACTTGGAATAAATCCCAAGCCCACTCTTTCGAGCTTTGGGCAAGCCCTTTTTTATCTATGCCGCTCCCGCACACACACCACCGGCTCACCTCCCCTTTTTACAAATTTTTCTTTTTATGAGTCGGCTGGCTGTGACGTTCTGATATTTGCTATTGTTAGTTTCACACACATAAGTGTATTACTTATCCGGGCAACTCCGAAAAGGCTACAGTCCTCCGTTTCACCACAGATTCTGCCCAGCACACTCCGTTTGGACCAGTAGCTTTCCAACTTAGAAGAAAGCTGATGATCTTCTCAATTTTTTTCAAAGAAGGAAGGTTGTCAAAATCTCTATCTCAATCTACATGCTTTCTTAAATAATCATTGAATAGATCTTGGCTTCTCTCATTTTCAGATTTGATCCACATATTTGACCAATAATCCTTGACTATGAAAACTGGGACATCGCTTTTCTTTGCAACCTCACCAGATAAACTTCTATAGAATTGTCTTCTATATAATTCAAAAGAATCGGTAGGCTTTGGAGAGGCTTTTCTCTTCTCATGCATTCCAATCTTTTTCTTGTAAATCAAGATCTTTTCCATGATTCAAGAAATTGCCTCGGTGCAGTCCTTTGAATTACTGAGTTTGAGCTCTTCTTGACTCATAAATGTTAGGCATTTTCTCTTATCCTCTCTGGAGAGCTTCTCGTTCTTTTGTGACTTATCAAGTAAATCACTAAGAACTTGAAGGTTTAATATCTTTTTATCGATACTATCTTTCCATTTAGAGGGTGCCCGGGGTTTCATGCTCTCTAATTCGTAGGCCATCTGTGCACTCCTGATGGTCGCTGCGATTTCTGTCATACTCGTATGGGGCTTATTTCTAAAATAGTAGCCAACTATTGGAATCAAAGACTCTAATAACTGTCGATCCACTTTCTCGTTAGGTATCTTCCTCGTCCTTTTGCTCATCCAACCTTCGGTAGATGCATCCTCTCGTATGAACTTGAGGAATGCATCCTTTAACCGAATTTCGGATTTTGCATTGGTCAGATTACAGATTTCTAACGGGTTTTCAATCGTTTTGACACGCTTGACTACGTCCCCATCAAATCTATCAGGACGTCTTGAGATCGCCATTCTTTTAAATTCCTCTAGGGATATGTTCTTCTGGAACTTACCACAGAAGATAGTTAGAGCTCTGGACCAGCCGAATCTATGTATCCTTCCAAATTTTCTTTGCACAGCTTCGAAAAGCTCCTTTGGCCATCCAGGATCAGCCGACTTGACATCGTTGATTAGGACTTCCAAAGAAGTCTTGACGCTAACTTTCAGATCAGATGGTGTCCTTGGGAGACTCTCCATTTCCTCAATCTTCACTTCTTCTGTTACTTTCTTTGTTTTTCGTTTTTTTTCGATTTCTAATTCAAAGCGTTCATTATTATCCAAGCCCGTTTCTTAATTCAATAGTAAATAACTTAAGACTGGGCAGAATCTGTCGTGAGACAGATGGATGACTGTAGCCTTTCGTGGCTGCCCGGATAAGTAATGCACTCATGTGTGAAACTAATAACAGTTTATATCAGAACGTCACAGCCTTCTCATAAAAAGAAAACCCGAAAAAAGGGAGGTGGAGCCGGATGATGATCGAAAGGATCAACATGCGGGAGCAGCATGGATAAAAAAGGGCTTGCCCGAAGCTCGAAAGAGTGAGCTTAGGATTTGTTCCAAGTACCCAGGACCTCAGTAGGAGGTTTAGAATTTCCTCCTATAGAGGCACGGGCGCAGGCGCTTCTAGTTGGATAAATTGCGTTTTTTTTTTTAAATAATAATTTAAGATAATATTTCGAATAATTTTCCATCAGGAAAGTACTAATGGAATACAAAGTCCACTTGCAGCCAGTAAACAAAGAAAGGCTGTATTTGCCAAGAGAAATGATGGGAAGAGGAATGTCCAATATTGAACATAAAAGTGAGAGTATGCTCCTCCAATTAAAGAATTCCCTGGAGAGATCGAGAAGTATATCCTTAAGGCGTAATGTCATAATTAAGGTTGAAGAAGACAATAAGACACATCTCTCAACAATTGACAAATACATAAAACTGAAGTATAATACAGAAGGCGAGATTACCAAAGAATCTCTTTATGAATCACAAATTAAATCCCTAATGACCAACATTAAAAGCAAACAACTCCACGAAAGGTTGTTTAGGGTCTGTGATCATGAACTTGCCTCCATTAGAGATTCTTCAGTATGGCTTACCAAAGGAAATATGAAGCCAAGAGATGAAGGAGCTTATTGCTTTCTTCAGGATAGAAATATATTCTTTCGAGAAAAAATCAAATGCACACATTGAAAAGCTGTGCCAAAGACAATAGATCACCTTGACACTAAATGCGATCGTATGCTAGGTCATGATTACATGAGAAGGCATAATGAAGTATTAAGATGCATACATTTATCACTGTGTAGGAAATTTGGAATTAAGAAGACAAGAAAACTGAAATCCCATTCCGTTCAAGAAGTTGTAGTAAATGAAAATGTCGAGATTCAAGTAGATACAAGAATTACAACATGAAAGACCAGATATCTTCTTACATGATAAAAAGAAAAATGAAATAACTCTGATCGAGGTTGGAATCACCAATCTTGACCTATTAACTCAAGTTGAAAATGAAAAAACTAGAAAATACGATTTAATAGCAAACGAGTTATCATTGATTTACAAGTGCAAAGTGAACATAATTCCATATGTAATGACCTGGGAAGGGCTGGTAACGAAATACCACAACAAGTATAGTAAAAAGATAGGAATCGAGCCCAAACTCGAAGCGTACATCCAGTCTATTGTACTCAAGAAAACTCTGGAGTCTGTTTCATTTGAAAAACGACGGGGTATCCAAGAGACGAACAACTATGTGAGTCTTGAGCGATTAGTGCATAGATTATCGGGTGTAGACAAGAGACTTGACACGGAATCAATTAAAGAGTAATTGATAATTTTTAGATTACCCATTAAATAAATTCTTTTCAAATAATTTTTGGATTTTATTTCACATCAAAATAGATTATCCTTGAAAATATATTCAACTAATACTGCCAATTTCGATTAGTGCAAATAGATTAAATAAACTATGAATTTAAAACGAATATTTCTTCAGGATACCCGTATAGACGATAAAAAAAGAAAAACTGTAAAAAATATTAATCTTCATTTAAAATGAAAACTTTTATAAATGCTGTACATATTACATTGGCTAATATGTAAAATTTTTCAATAGAATAATAAAATAGATACCAACATTTAATTAACTGATTTTGTAAATCTTAGACCAATGAATTTAACAGATTTAACCAAATTAATAACCGGTAGAGCATTTAGCGGCGACCTTTTCGATTCAAGATAGCTTTAGATTCCGATAGGCTGAACCAATCAAATCCTTTTAATTTTTTTGATTTTAGTTTTGAATTGTAAATTTCAATGCCTCGGGCTATCTTTTCTGCCTCATATTTTTTATTCATCTTCGAATTATCAATGCTATTCGAATTCTGACGTTTCCCTAAAATATTTTCGGGTGTTTTGAGAATTCCTTGACAACGTTCAGCCTGACCATTTAATGGTTTGTCATTGATTTGACGAGATTCTGGTTCCATGTTTAATACCTGGTGATTGGGGGGATTGGGGCTTAAGACGCTTTCAGTAGGTTTAATAAAAGAACCTATTACATTTTCTTGGACTTCAGCGTTTTTAGGGATAGTGGCACCATGGGGAGATGAACTTTTTTGTCTTTTCCCGCTATAATCTTTGAGATGGAACTCAAATAATTTTTAATGGGCTCAGGCTTAGCAAACTCATTAATATCACTTTTTAAAATAGGGTTAGAAGCAAAACTGTTTTTTTGCTTAAACATTTCCTTGTTATGTGTTTGACTGGGATCTTTATTGAGTCTTTGTTGGCTTTCATAAATATTAGTCTGCTTATTCGAATCTGTAATTTTCCATTTCCTACTTTCAATATATTTTCTACTGAGTACGCCTTCATTTTCTAGTTCGTCAAATGCTACTCTTTGAGGTGGAGAAAATTTACGTAAAGGTTTTTCATTCTCTAAAAAATCAATTAATTTCATAAATGTAGTCATAGAGTTACAACTTCTCAATTTCGCATTCCTTTGGACTAGCTTTCTTAAACCTGTTTCCAAATAGGATTCAAATTCGTCCAGAAGATCTTTATCTTCGCTTATAGCAAATTTTAAAAGTTTAAAGGTGCCACGAGCGTACAATAAATTTATCCTAGAAATTATGATTTCTCTGTCTTTTTCTGACATATTTGATTCAAAAGATTTGCAAATAAGATTCATGATTTCAAATAGATTAGAAAAAAGGGAAATATTATTAACGAGTAATCTAAGCTTTAAAATCCTTTCTTTTTCGATTGTCATGTCTTGATTTTTTAAGTAATTCTTAGTTTCTGTTTTTAAGTTTTTCATTTGCTCAACAAATGTATTTAATCCGTTAATAACATCAGATAATGTTTTTTCATTTATATCATTGCACGTAAGATCAAAAATAAAATCGTAAATGCGTGTGTTCGAAATATGCTCGAACTCGCCACCAACAGAAAAATCATAAAGTTGTTCAAAATTAAGATGCCAATGGGAATCGTCATTTTTAAGTCCTTGTATGCTGTTGATAATGGCATCTTTCAAGAATATAAATAATTTCATTTCAAATTTATCACGATCAATTTCATGAAATAGATACATGAAATTATTGAATTGAGATCGATCTGACCACTTTGAATGAATGTTCGTAAAGGTTATAAATAGAATTCCGAAAAAAGTTCAATCTTTCAATTCTATATTTAGGTCGTCTGAATTATCCTTCTTTTGGGGAAGGTAATGATTAATTATATTCTTTTTCATTTCTTGGGAGAAGTAGCCGCTTCCAAAGACTTCTTTCTTTGTCAAGACAGGACGATCAAGATCCGAATTAGAGTCCGTTGAGAGAACAAAATTTTGATGCAAGAAGAATAATGAGAATATTTTCATTGGGTAAAATATTTGATCAATTGATAAAAATTTTTATTAAAAAATTTAGATAATTCAACAAATAAAAACATTGATTATAATCAATGGTAAAACTTTCAAGATTTTTAATGATGTAACTGTCGTTTCCTTGTCAGAGGTCCAAACGTTTCTTATACAGGCATAAATGTATAATGAATGCATACTTTGCGATAAATTCTTTGATATTCCAAAGTAATAAATGGGAAGTATGAGGTATACATGTATGGCAAAGTTGGTCCTCTTTTAGAGAATATAACTGTTGCGTGTGAAACTCTTTGTCGGTATTCTTAAGAAGATCAAAACTGGCAATTACCTTGTTTTGTTTTTTGGGAAGATGAGGAAAACACATGAAATGGCTTTATTCATATTTTAAAACACTTATGAAATTGGAGACTAGAAAAGACCTAGAATTATTTATAATAGATCCAGTGACACCGATTGATTTTAAAAGATATTTAAAAAATCAATAATTAGAATCCAACTTTGGAAAATTACATAAAATTTTTTGCTTACAAATTAATTTATTTTGTAGATATTATTCTGTACAAAACATGCCATTATTTCAATTTACTCTTCATTATTTACATGATCAATGCCTCATCTGCACTTTTGTGTTGCTGCAATCCGTTCTATAAATATCATGTGGGTTGCTTAGACCATCATTGGTAAAAAATACCGGTCAAATTTTTCAATTATTACCTTCAAATGTGAAATTTACATTTTGACAAATTAAACCAAATATGCCATTATGGTGCGTCGATTTTTTTTCATCTGAATATAATCTCCATAACAAAACACAATTTGAGTTCTAGGCCTTATCTTGCATTGAATTTCATTTTAATTTCAGAGTAGCAACCCTAGATATCAGTAATCTGAGCTTCTATTCAAGGATTCTTAAATAATTCCAATGTTGTGAGGTGGATGTCGCACAATTACGACACACTTCAGATTCTGGTTCGACCCTATTGAATGAAGTAATTTGGCAAACCGCGTACAAAACATATTAAGCGTACCTAATAGAAAACGAAATTTATTCAACTGGAAGTGCCTGTGTCTCTGCAGAAAGCAAATTTAACATCCTGGCAGGACACTTGAAACAAATTTCAGGCCCATCCGTTCTATCTTCGGATCCTGTCTTTTAAGGATATAGTCTTTGGCAAACCTTTCGATCCCATCCCCTCTTTCGGGGATTTCATTTTTGAGGTGTTTGTGATATTCCAGCACAATTCTGCCACTAACCAAAGAAAGGTACCTAATAAAGTAGAAAATCTACTACTTAACTACAAAATTACTTGCCGAAAAGTCCTCGGAAAGAACTGAGTTTTAGGTTAAAGATATTTTAAGATTGAAAAATGTCGTTATAGAATGTATTGAAAGAACAAATGGTAAAGCCCAGTCCAGGCATGTTTTGTTCCTGATGTCTCCAGTAATCACAGCCTACTGGGGTATGATCAGGATAGACCTTGAAATTTAGTATAGTGAGTTTACGTGTAAGAAGCGATGTAATGAACGTCTGAAAAGGAAGATCAGTACGTCTAATATTAGTGTTTATTTCTTAGATTTAAAAGCTACCAAATGAGCTCTGCGTAGTAAGTATCCAAGGATACGACTGGGATTTTTCAGAATTAAAATCGCTACTTGAATGTTGCACTCTTATCTAAATGATGGATGAACATTGTCTACAAACCTATAAAAAAAAGGAATTCATTTTCATTATATTTTTATTGCTAGTGAGTGATCGATGAAAACCTTATTGTCAAACGAGTTGTAAAAGCTCCACCCACGAGGGATGGTGGAAACTTGGCCTGGGCAAGATCAGAAAAACACGAAACAGATCACTCTAAATTCTGGGCTTAGCCCCATCATATCCTGGCGGGCTTTGATAACTAGAAGTAACATATATGTTTTATACTCAAAGTGGAATGGCTTCGTGTCCATATACATACACTTTCTTAAACCACCCAGGAATTTTAAAACTAAACGCTATACAGGACTCCTATATATCGCAAATGTTCGAGCACAAGCTTTGCACATATGCCTCTTACAACAGACTTGTTTTACAAACAACTGCAGCTTGCTGTCTTCCTTATTTTTTAAAATTCATAAAATTTTTCACATGGAGTTAAGTAAGATATTTTCAATCTTTTAATGGAAACATCAATTTTCAGCACTGCAAAGTGTTTGGTATACCGCAAAACAGTATTAAAATGCATTCCTTTCTTGCTCTAGTTTAAAGTCATCTCGGACCAGTCCAGAAACCTATACATATAAAAAATAATTTGAATAACAAATGTCTGGAAGATATAAGTGAGATGAGGGCTAGAATTAAAAAGGTGAAAGCAGGAAGAGGAATGGGCAAGCTAAGAGTGAATAAGCTTGAATTATAATTGAATCACAAAATAAGATTTTTGAAATTAATGAATTAATACGTAAAGAAGCATCCGATGTAATATATCTACAAGAAACCAAGAGACGAATTAAGGAAGGAAAGATATTTGTAGAAGGTTATAAATGTTTAGAAAGCTTTGCTACAGAAACTATAAGCAAGAATGGATTAATAACACTGATTAAACCCGATTTAAAATGCAGGGTTAAAGTAACTAAGCTTGAAAAGTATATAATCGAAATAAGAATAGAACGACAGAATGGCAAAACTCTTGACATCGTGAATACATACGTGGTCAACCAGGACGGAGCTGGGCAGAATCTGTCGTGTGACGGATGACTGTAGCCTTTTCGTGGTTTCCCAGATAAGTAACACACTTATGTGTGTGAAACTAATAACAGTTTATATTAGAACGCCACGTCACGTCACAGCCAGCCAGCCGACTCATAAAAAGAAAACCCCTAAAAAAGGGGAGGTGGGGCCGGATGATTGCATGCGTGTGGAGCGGTATAGATAAAAAAGGGCTTGCCCGAAGCTCGAAAGAGTGGGCTTAGGATTTGTTCTAAGGCACAGGCGCTTCTAGTTGTTTCGTTTTTTTAGGAGTATAATTAAATGATAAAATGGATTTTAAAATGATGGCATAAGGTCGAGTCGGTATAGGATGCCAGACGCTCGGTATGATTAGTAGAACATTAATTACAAAAAGCGTTTTACCAAGTTATAAAGCAATGCTTATTAAATAGACATTAATACCAAGGATGACATATGTGATAGATATTTTTGGTTTCAGATACTCGAATCAATCAACCCTGAGAGCAACATTGAACAAATCACTTAGGTTAATGACTGGGTCAAATAACGTGTGTATAAGTGCAGTATGTAACGAATATAGAAAATAATATCTTGAGAAACTCTGCCGATATATGCAATTGAAAAATGCTATTAGTTCAGAAGGCGATTCAGCATTTATATTTAGTGAACTGTACAATACTGCTAGTTATATTAGGGATCCACAAAGACACAGGGTCGTATTAAATACAAGAATGATTGAAACAAAATAATTCATAAAGAAGAATAACATCAAGATGGAATCCAAAAAAGATATTAAAACTTGGCTGAAAGTACTTTTCGATGCAAAGCCGAAATTTAATCCTGACAACAAAACTCATGATTTAAGAAAGAAATTTAATATTGGAAATAGTAAGAAGGTATACCGGCTAGAAATGGACAAAAATGAAGACAAAAGAACTGGAGCAAAATTAATACTTAAAAGTAGAATTGGTGTGAACACGAATTTCAAAAGCCTCGAAAGGAAAAAGCCGATCAACATAGACAAAACTGAAGCCGAGAAATGTTTATGCTGCAATAGGGAGGGTAAAGATAACGTCACCCACTGGATACTAAACTGCTCAACATTTAATGAAAATATATATACGTTATTGAATGAGATGATAGAAGTGCTAAGAATTCAAGACTGGCAATGCGTACATAGACAAGCTCATAGAATTCTACCTAAATGCAGAGAAGTAAACGCTGGACCAAACAAAAATATGATGAAGAACTACAAAAGCAAATGACGCTTATCTTCATGAGTAGAACTGAGAAAGAACGGGGGACTGCAATCAGAAGGACATGAACCGAGAAATATATTAGACATCAACTCAGCTGAAGAAAGAAAGAGATAAATGCAGATAGGAATCGAGAGAAAAGTACTACTTGAACTCATGAATAACTGCGAGAGAGCAAATGCAGCTACAATTCAATGTGCACAGAGAACATGAGGTCTTAAACAGCATACGCAACAAATTGCGAATTGGCAATGAACAGGTCCACCAAACGACGGAAGGACTGAAATCAGACCAACTGAAGCTGATTTGAGACCGGGGAGATCTCACCCCAACCTTGAGCTCCACAAGGGCCCAACGGGTGAGGACTCGACCAGCCGTCCTGGGCTGCAGTAAGGTTAGCAGACTACGTACGCCAGCACGTGGAAGGCTTTAGCATAGAAAATCAAGGTCAGAAAAGAGCTATACCCAAATACAGCGAACTGAAAACTCAGAAACAGCTCATTACCAGAACGTCATATCCTCTCCATGAAAACTACAAATCCTTAAAAATGGGGATGTGGACCAGGAAGGCCAACATGTGGGAACAACACTGGATAAAAATGGCATGCTCCGAAGATCGAAAGACGCGAGCGTGAGGATTTACTTTGAAAGTGCCCTAGCAGCCGGTTAATATGTCGCTATGTTTTTGGAAAACTCATTGCCGGGCGTGCGATTTTCAACCCGCAACCTTAAGATGGTATCAAGACTGGCAATCTTATCTGGCTCTTGGGAAGATGAAGAAAACACTGATATGGGACAATCCATAGGTCGAAACTTCTATGATATGTGAGATTAGAGAAAACCCCAGATGATGGTTAATACACTTGACGACTCTGACTGATTATGAAGACATTTAAAACATAGAGAATTACAATTCACTTTGGAAAGCAACTTGGAAAATTTCTGCCAATCAAACAATTTATCTTCATAGATACAGTTCTATATAAATCCTTGGCTGTCACCAACGTCTCTTCTACGTCTTTGTATTACTGCACTTGCATCTCTGTAAATATTTTGTAGGGTTCATTTGGCTATCATTGGTAAAAAATAGAGGTCAAAAAATTTAAATTCATATCCCTCAAATACGAGATTTCCCTTTTGAAAAAAATTATTTAATTAGACCGGTCAGAGATGAAATTCAATTAGAGCAAGAAAAGAATGCATCTTCATACCATCTTGCGGTCAAATAAACATTTTATGGTGACTAAACTCGATGCTTCCATTAAGAGATTGATTATTTCTTTCTTAGCTCCTTGAAAATTTTTATAAGTCTTAAAAATTAGAAAGACAGCAGGCTTCAGTTGTCTGTAAAACAAGTCTGCGGTTACTACTTAGGAAATAGAGTTGTAGCGCTCATACTCGATTGCTTACAATACATAACCCTTGTATAACGTTTAATTTTATGATGCCGGGTAGTTCAAGAAAGTGCTTATATATGGAATGGGCACAAAGCTATTCCATCTTGGGTATAAAGCATATGTAGGGCTTCTAGTTATTCTGGCCCGTCAGGGTATGATAGGGCTTAGCCCAGAATTTAGATTTATCCGTTGAGTACTTTTTCGATCTTATCCTGGCCAATTTATCTCTACATAAGTGAAGTTTTAAGCAACCCGCCTGGCAATAGGATTTTCGCTGATCTCTCACTAGCTATAGTTAGATAGTGAAAAAAATTATTTTCAGTAAAATGTATCAAACAATTTTAGACTATATTTGTGGCCAAATGGATTATTCTTTAAAATAAATATAACCAATTGTGACAAGCACTACACATGCTCGAGCGGAATCTTCCACACACTGAGTTAAATTCCAAGAACCGGAGTACTTGTTCGACCACATCCGATAACTTCCTCGGAGTCTGAACAAATAAATCCTTGAAAAAGAAGGACATTTTCAGAAAATGGCGAATCCACCAATCAGCTTCGAGATAATCTAAATTTCTATGAAAAGAAAGTATTTATAATAAATTATAGAGGTCTCTTGAGTGAAAACCAACTCGGAACTGTAAGAATGGTCCAAGGAGCAAAAGAGCAAGCATTGTTAAATCTAGCCATCAACAAAGAGCATTCCAACTCTTTAAAAACTGCTTGGATAGATGTCAAAAAGGCGTTTGATTCGGTTGATCACGACTACCTTATCAAATGTATAGAGAGCCTGAAATTCCCTGAGTGGATCACAAGCTTCCTTAAAGACACTATTTCAAGGTGGAAAGTTGATGTTAGATTTAATGGTGAATCAATTCTTGAGGAATTCTCTCTTATTTGTATTATGCATGGATCCACTAAGCCGAAAGCTAAGTGCCAAATATCAGAAAGTCGGTGTTAAAACCGAATCTGATATGTATATTACAAATCACCTTTTATTCATTGACGATTTGAAATTACTTGCTGAATCTGAAGAAGAACTTGAAAGAATGATGAATGAGACAAAATCGTTCTTTAAAGCAATTGGCTTGGAAATGAATAAGACCAAATCCGCAACCAATAGCAAAGTTTGTGAATCAGATGCTACGTTTTTGGAAGGTAAAGAAAGCTACAAATACTTGGGAATTATTGAGACAGCTAGTAGCACAATATCCAAAGATTCCTTTGAAAAAGTAAGAAATGAAATTTTAAAGAGAGTCAAGAATTTGTGTGAAAGCAAACTGAATGCAAAGAATTTATTCAAAGCGATAAATGAGCATGCCGTGTCTGTGATTAACTACCATGTAGGAGTACTAAAGCTTGAACCTGAAGAATATGTCAAACTCGATGAATCCATTAGGAAAGTACTAATGGAATATAAAGTTCACTTACAGCCAGCAAACAAAGAAAGGCTGTATTTGCCAAGAGAAATGATGGGAAGAGGAATGTCCAATATTGAGCATAAGAGTGAGAGTATGCTCCTCCAACTAAAGAATTCCCTGGAGAGATCAAGAAGTATGTCCTTAAGACTTAATGCCATAATTAAGGTTGAAGAAGACAATAAGACAGATCTCTCAACAATTGACAAATACATAAGACTGAAGTATAATACAGAAGGCGAGATTACCAAAGAATCTCTTTATGAATCACAAATTAAATCCCTAATGACCAACATTAAAAGCAAACAACTCCACGAAAGGTTGTTTAGGGTTTGTGATCATGAACTTGCCTCCATTAAAGACTCTTCAGTATGGCTTACTAAAGGAAATATGAAGCCAAGAGATGAAGGAGCTTATTGCTTCCTTCAGGATAGAAATATATTCTTTTGAGTAAAAGTCAAGTTCCCACATTGCAAAGCTGCGCCAAAGACAGTAGATCATCTTGCCACTAAATGCGATCGTATGCTTGGTCATGATTACATGAGAAGGCATAATGAAGTATTAAGATGCATACATTTATCACTGTGTAGAAGATTCGGAATTAAGAAGACAAGAAAATTGAAATCTCATTCCGTTCAAGAAGTTGTAGCAAATGAAAATGTCGAGATTCGAGTAGATACAAGAATTAAGACTGACATTAAAATACAACATGACAGACCAGACATCTTCTTACATGATAAAAAGAAAAATGAAATAACTCTGATCGAGGTTGGAATCACCAATCTTGACCTATTAACTCAAGTTGAAAATGAAAAAACTAGAAAATACGATTTAATAGCAAATGAGTTATCATTGATTTACAAGTGCAAAGTGAACATAATTCCATATGTAATGACCTGGGAAGGGCTGGTAACGAAATACCACAACAAGTATAGTAAAGAGATAGGAATTGAGCCTAAAGTCGAAGCGTACATCCAGTCTATTGTACTCAAGAAGACTCTGGAGTCTATTTCATTTGAAAGACGACGAAGTATTGAAGAGGCGGACAACCATGTGAGTCTTGAGCAGTTAGTGCTTAGATCATCGGGTGGAGATAAGAGAACCGACACGAAATCAATTAAAGAATAATTGATAATCTTTAGATTACCCATTATATAAATTCTTTCATAATAAATTATATCGAGGTTGGAATCACCAATCTTGACCTATTAATTCAAGTTGAAAATAAAAAAAACTAGAAAATACAATTCGATAGCAAATAAGTTATTGTTGATTTACAGGTACAAAGTGAACATAACTCCGTACGTAATGACCTGGTATCGAAATACCACAACAAGCATAGTAAACGGATTGAAATTGAGCAAAAGTCGAAGCGTACATCCAGTCTATTGTACTCAAGAAAACTTTAGAGTCTGTTTCATTTGAAAGACGACGGGCATTGGAGAGACGGACAACAATGTGAGTCTTGAGCAGTTGGTGCACATATCATCGAGTGTAGACAAGAGACTTGACACGGAATCAATCAAAGAGTAACTATTAGATTATCCATTAAATAAATTCTTTGCAAGAACTTTTCATTCTTCAACTACTACTTGTTGAACTGTCGTACTCCACCCGACGAGTACAGCACCAATGTTGCTAATCTGATACTAATGAATAAAAAAACTAAACTATGAATTTACAACGAATCTTTGTTCAGGATACCCATTTGAAATATAAAACAAGAAAACCCATAAAAATGATTAATTTTCATTTACAATGAAATCTTGTATAAATGCTGTAAATACAAAATTGGCTAATATGTAAAATTTTAAAATAGAATGATAAAATGAGTATCGATATTTAATTAACAGATTCTGAAAACCCTAAACCAATAAATTTAACAGAATTAGATAAATTAATAGCCGATAGTGCATTTAACGACGACATATTCGCTTGGCGAAGGCTTTAGATTCCTCTAGATTGAACCAATTAAATCCTTTCAATTTATGTGATTTTAATTTTAAATTGCAAATTTCAGGGCCCTTGTCTTTTTCCTCTACCTCATATTCTTTATTCGTCATCGAATTATCAATGCTATTCGAATTGTGACGTTTTCCTAGGATATTGTCGGGTGTCTTGAGAATTCCTTGAGAACGTTCAGCCGGACCATTTAATGGTTTGTCATTGATTTGACGACTTTCTGGTTTCGTGTTTAATACTTGGGAATAGAGGGGATTTGGGCTTATGACACCTTCCACATGTTTAATAGAGGAACCTACTATATGTACTTGGACTTCTGTGTTTTTAGGGATGGTTGCACCATGGGGAGATGATCTTTTTTATTTTTCTTCGCAATAATTGCTGGGGAGAATCTTAAAGTAATTTTAATGGGGTCAGGTTTAGTAAGCTCTTCAGTATCGCTTTTTAAAACAGGGTTCGAAGCAAAAATGTTGCCTTGACCAATCTTTTCCAGCATATTTGTTTGATTTGTATCCTTATTGGGTTCTCGTACAACTTCCCAAATTTTAATCTCTTTATTTGGATTTTCAATCTCCGATTTCCTACTTTCAATATATCTTTTACTAAGCACACCATGACTTTTTAGTTCGTCATATATTTGTCTTTGATGTGAAGTGAAAGTACGCAAATATTTTTCGATATTTAAAAAATCAGTTAATTTTATGAAAATAGTCATTGTACGACAACTTTTCAATTTCGCGTTCCTTATGGGTAACTTTCTTAAACCTGTTTCCAAATAGGATTCAAATTCGTACAGAAGTTCTTTATCTTCGCTTATAGCAAACTTTAATAATTTAAAAGTGCCACGAGAGTACAATAAATCTATCCTAGAGGTTATGATTTCTCTGTCTTCCAGAGATTTATTTGATTCTAAAGATTCGCAAATCAGCTTCATAATTTCAAATAAATTACCAAAAAGAGAAATATTATTAATGAGCAACTTAAGTTCTGAAATCCTTTCTTTTTCGATTGTCATTTGTTGACTTTCTAAGTAAGTCTTGGTTTCTGTTTTTAAGTATTTCATTTGCTCAACAAATCTATTTAATCCTTTAATAACATCAGATAATGTTTTTTCATTAAGTTTTATTTCATTTATATCATCGCATCGAAGAGACGGAATAAAATCACAAACGCGTGTGTTTGAAATTTTCTCAAACTCACCTCCTATAACGAAAGCATCAAGTTCTTCAAATTTTAGATTAAAATCACTATTTTTAAGCCCTTTGATGCTCTTAATAATAGTATATTTAATAAATAAAAATAATTTCATATCAAATCTTTCACGATCAATTTCATGAAAAAGTTCCATGAAATTATTGTATTTAAAAGTTCCTATCAATTTTGAATGAATACTCGTTAGGGTTATAAATAGATTTCTGAAAAAAGTGCCATTGGGAAAGTCCACGTTATGGTTAGCTAAACCACAACCCTTAGCTTTGGGAAGGTAATGATTAAGTATGTCTTTTTTCATTGCTTGAGGAAAGTAACCGATCCCAAAGACTTCTCTCTTTGTTAAAACAGGATGATCAAGATCGGAATCAGAGTCCGTTGAGAAAACAAAACTTTGATGCATGGCGAATATTTTCATGGGGTCAAATAATTTGATTAATTTTTTAATAAAAAATTTAGAAAATTCAAAAAATGCAATTATTGATTATAATCAATACTAAAACCTTCAAGATTTTTAATGATCTAACTATGTTTCCTTGTGGGAGGGCCAGACGTTTCTCAGACAGGTATAAATATATGAAAAATGCATACTTTGCGATAATATTCTTTGATATTCCAAAATAATAAATGGGAAGTATGCGGCATGTATGTATGAAAAAGTTGGTCCTCTTATGGAGGATACAAGTGTTAGGCATGAGACTTTTTTTCGGTAATCTTAGGAAGATCAAGGCTGGCAATCACCATATTTTTTGTTTTTTGGGAAGATTAAGAAACACATGATATGACTGTATTCATATTTTGAAACTCCTATGATATTGGAAACTGGAAAAGACCCGGGATCATTTATAATAGATTTGATGAAACTAATTGATCTTAAAAATTTTCAATAATTAAAATATAAAATTTAAATCCAACTATTCAAATTTTTTGAAAATTATATAAATTTTTTTGTCTACAAATTAATTCATTTTATAGATATGTTCGATACAAAACATGCCATTATTTCAATTTTCTCTTCATGATTTACATTCTCAATGCCTCATCTGCATCTTGGGGTTACTGCAATCCGTTCTATAAATATCATGTGTGTTGTTTAGACCATCATTAGTAAGATGTCCTGAACAAAAAATTTCAATTATTACGTTTCCAAATGAGATTTACCTTTTGATAAATTAAATAATTAAACTAATATGCAATTATGGCGTGTCAATTTGCTCTTTTCATCAGAGTGTTATATCCCATCAACAGACGATTTTATTCCTAGGTCCTATCCTGTATAGAATTTTATTTTAATTCCAGAACAACAGATCTCAGTATCAATAATCTGTGCTCTTGTTCAAAGACTTCGTAGCACAGTGATATGGATTGACGTTGTATGATACCGAAAACTTGAGGTTCTGGTTTGAATCATGTTGTGTGAAGTAATTTTGATATATTCGTAAATGGCTTATAAAATGTATCCAATGAGAACAAACAAAAAAATGAAATTTATTCAACTGAAAGTGCGTCTGTAGAAGGAAGTTTTAATCTCCGGCCAGGACACTTGGAACAAATCCTAAGCCCACTCTTCCAAAATTTGAGCTAGATTCTTTTTATGCATGTGAGGAGAAGGTTGTGACGTTCAGGCACATTCCTGCAACTAACAAGAAAAGCGTAACCAATAAAGTAAAAAAAATACTACTCAATTACAGAATTAGTAGCTGAGAAAAGTCCTTGGAGAGAAGTATGCCAGATGTTAAATAGGTGGCAGGTTGAGAAAGATGACTCTGAACTTTCGTTGTTACCCGGATAAGTAATACGCTTATGCATTTGTGTGAAACCAATAAGAGTTCATACTGCAATATCACAATCTCCGCATAAAAGGAAACCCCCGAAAAAAGGGGGAGGTGGGACCAGTATAGATGAAAATGGCTTGTCCGAAGCTTGAAAGAGTAGACCGAGAATTTATTCAAGGTGACCTAGCAGGAGGTTAAACTTTCTTTTTAAAGAGACAAAGACACGTTCGGTTGTATAAATTTAGCTTTTTTTTTGAAAGATTCTTGTTAAATGTATTGAAAAAATGCTTGAATGGCGGATGGTAATGTCTCAGCCCAGGCATGCTTTGCTTTTCTTATCTCCAG
This sequence comes from Drosophila melanocephala, assembly GCA_037043625.1. Taxonomy (NCBI): domain Eukaryota; kingdom Metazoa; phylum Arthropoda; class Insecta; order Diptera; family Drosophilidae; genus Drosophila; species Drosophila melanocephala. The sequence goes on along the minus strand of JBAMBD010000748.1, from coordinate 135,921 downwards.
TAATCAAAGGCCACCAGGGTATGATGGTGTTTGTGTGGCGGCAGTGTGACCTATGGTCACCAGAATATATGATAGTTAATTTTCGTTCAAAAAGGGTACAGCAACCATCTGGCGCAGGATATTGTTACCCTTGATATTAGAGTTCATTTTTAAATGTTAGAAATACTAAGTCGTGTCTAACTAGTAAGTATCCAAGGATATGAATAGGATTTTCAGATTTAAAATCTTCAGTTGAATTTTGCTCCCTTCTCGAAGAGGTGAAGCCTCTAGTATATTTTTGGCAATAAGTTTTCAATCATTTATAGAGATATAGCTAAAATAAATCTGGATTTCTCGAATTGTTTTGTCCTGAACTTTTCAGATTTTATTTGTGGATGAAAATTAGTAAAGATAAAACTCTTTAACAAATATCATTTGGAAATCTAAGGTAAATTCCGTTTATTTCGAATTTTAATATACTAGTTGAGCTATGATTAATGTGAAAATTAATAATGTCGGCATAACCAAAATCAATTTCTGATTGATTCCGAAACAATACGTATTGATAACTGATCAATAATCGTTACCGAACAGATTAGTCAAGAATGTTTTGGCTATCAATCAATTTAATCATATTGGTGCATCAATGATAGAATTTAATATTGCAGATTGAAAGTCCCAACCCAACAGTGAATAAATTTGCATGATATCATAAATAATTTTTAGATTGTATTCTATTAAAAATGGGACATCCTTCCAAATCAATGCATCTAATTTCATCAATCCGATTCGAGTGAAATTATTAAATAAACTATGAATTAACAACGAATGTTTCTTCAGGACCTATTTAAGCAATAAAACATTGAAGGCTGTAAAAATTATTAAATTTAATTTATAATTAAAATTTGTTAATTAGTAAAATTTTGCAATATATTTTTAAAATGGATATCCATATTTAATTAACTGATTCTGGAAAGTCTAGTTCAATAAATTTAATAAATCCGATAATACATTTATAACAGCAGTAATTTAGATTCCTGGTAATTTTAGAATGCACCTTTTATATCAAATCCTTTCAATCTCATTGAGTCTCGACTGTAATTATGAATCGGGTGGACTTGGGTGGATTTTGTTGTATCATCTTCTTCATTCATTCTCGAATTATCGCCGCTATCCAAATTGTGATGTTTCCCTAGAACATTATCATGATTCTTGAAATCATCTTGAGAATGTTCAACCTGATCATTTAAAAACATAGAATCAGTATTTACTGGATTTTCGTTGATTTGATAAGATTTTGATTCCGTGTTTAATATCTGGGAATTCTGAAACAATAATCCTTTTGTGAGTTTAATTAAAGAACCTAATGAATTTTCATCAATTTCAGCGTTTTTAGAAAAAATTGGACCATGAGGAAATGAACTTTTTTTGTCTTTTCTCTCCAGAATTGTTGAGTAAAATCTCTGAGTATTTTTAAATGATTCATGTTCAATAGATTTTTTTGTATCATTTTTAAAACAGGGTTAAAATCAAAACTGTCACTTTGCCTGAACATTTCCTTCTTATAAATTTGACTTAGATCTTTATTGATTTCTTCTTCAACATCGCAAATTTTAGTCTGTATATCTAAATCTGCCCTTTTCCTTTTACGGTTTCGCTTTTTTGGACCTGGAGGATGTGTAAGCTTCCATTTCCTTTCTAAAATATATCTTTCAGTGAGCACACCAAGCTTTTCTAGTTCGAAAAATTTTTTTTTTTGTGGTGGTGTGAATGAATGCACACGTTTTTCTCCTAAGAAAAAATCAATTAATTTTATTAAATCCATCATGTTATCACATATTGTCTTAATTTCACATTCCTTTTGGCTAACTTATTTAAATTTATTTCTAAATAGGATTCAAATTCGTTCAAAAGCTTTGTATCCTTGCTTATAGCAAACTTTAATAGTTTTAAAGTGCAACGACTGTATAATAAAATGATCCTAGAACTTAAGATATCTTTGTATTCTACAGACTTATTAGATTCCAAAGATTTGCAAATAAGGTTCATGATTTCAAAAAAAATTACAAAAAAAGGAAATTTTATTAACGAGAGCTTTAACTGCCAAAATCTTCTCGTTTATGCTTTTTTTTTTTCTCTCTTATTGAATTTTTAAGTAATTCTTGGTTTCTTTTTTTAAGTTCTTCATTTGTGCAATAAATTTATTTAACCCTCTTATTACATCAGATAATTTTTTTTTTATCAGGTTCCATTTCATTTATATCATCACATGAAAGAGACAAAATAAATTCATAGACTCTTGTGTTTGAAATACGCTCAAACTCACCTCCTATAACGAAAGCAACAAGTTTTTCAAAATTGAGTTTGCATTTATGATCGTCATCTTTAAGTCCTTGTATGCTCTTAATAATGTCATCTTTCATAAATGAAAATAATTTCATATTAAATATTCCATCATCAATTTCATCAAACAGATGAATGAAGTTACTGTATTAAAAAGGTATTCCTCTTTTTGAATGAATACTCATCAGGGCTATAAATAGAACTCTGAAAAGAGTGCCATCAAGAAAATCTACATTTGGGTTAGCTAGATCATCACCCTTACATTTGCCAAGGTAATGATTTATTATGTTCATTTCCGTTGCTTTATTGAAGTATCTGCCTCCAAAGACTTCTTTCTTTATCAAGACAGTTCGCTTGAGACCTGATTTTAACCTCGTCAACAAAACAAAAATTTGATTCAAGGTGAATAATGAGAATATTTTCATGGGTAAGACAATTTATTAATTGATTCTTTTACTGTCGTTTACTGATGGAAGATCCAGACACCTTCTAAACAGTAAAAATTATTAAGAATTTCTGCTTTTGCAGTAAACTGTTTGATATTTTTAAAACCCAATTTTATTTAATCATTTTTTTTATTCGTAGGTTTTTGAAAATATGTGGCATGCATTAATGGCAATTCATTTCACCCTTTGGAATTTAAGTGTTGGATGTGCGACTTTCAGCTACTATTCTTAAGAAGATCAGCATTGAGAATGATTTTATTTTGTTCTTTGTAAATAAATAATGCGCATGAAAAAAACGAAACAACCAGAAGCGCCTGTGGCTCTATATAAGAAAATTTTAAACCTCCTACTGAGTCCTGGGCACTTAGAACAAATCCTAAGCCCACTCTTTCGAGCAACACTTTTTTATCCATGCCGCTCCCGCACACACGCATGAAACCATCGGGCCCCTTTTTGGCGGTTGTCTTTTTATGAGGAGGCTCTGGCGTGACGTTCTGATATAAACTGTTATTGGTTTCACACACATGAGTGTGTTACTTATCTGGGAAACCAAGAAAAGGCAACAATCTTCCTTCTCATGACAGATTCTGCACAGTTTCCGGTTTTAAACCAACTAAATCATACACTTTGTTAAGTTGAAATGTCTAATTAAAATTTTGTATCAATTGCTAGACTAAATACATTGAATCGGAAATCATCTGTACTATATAAGGTTTGATGAGCTTCTATTCTCATCTGGAACCATCAGGTCGTGATTAACCACAAGAACATCAATTCATTGACATGATTTGATCAATTAAAAATTATGAAAATAAATTGATAATTGAACAAAATGTTTATACCTAAACTAGAAGATTGTTTCCCCTTGATAATTATAAGATGATCGAACATTCTGAGAATTTAAGAAATTCCACTTTGGTTACATTGAAGGCTACTCATGGCCATCAAAGTGAATCCACAACCATGTTACAGAAAATTAAACTACGATCTTTATTTTGTTTGCAATGTTATTATATAAAATAAAAATTAAACCACCTAAATGGATATTCCTTCGTTTTAATTTAACAAATTGATTCTCATGATTGACATTTCATTTTTGTTGAATAAAAATTAAAAATTTTAAATTCCTTTTTTTTTCTAGATTGATTGCCTAGATCAATTTAATAATAGAATAGGGTTTTTAGATTGACAAACTATGATTTAATTTTGACCATTTGTAGACTAGAAAGAATTTATTTAATGGGTAATCTAAAGATTATCAATTATTCTTTAATTGATTCCGTGTCGGTTCTCTTATCTCCACCCGATGATCTAAGCACTAACTGCTACTTACTTCGTCGTCTTTCAAATGAAATAGACTCCAGAGTCTTCTTGAGTACAATAGACTGGATGTACGCTTCGACTTTTGGCTCAACTCCTATCTCTTTACTATACTTGTTGTGGTATTTTGTTACCAGCCCTTCCCAGGTCATTACATATGGAATTATGTTCACTTTTCACTTGTAAATCAATGATAACTCATTTGCTATTAAATCATATTTTCTAGTTTTTTCATTTTCAACTTGAGTTAATAGGTCAAGATTGGTGATTCCAACCTCGATCAGAGCTATTTCATTTTTCTTTTTATCATGTAAGAAGATGTCTGGTCTGTCATGTTGTATTTTAATGTCCGTCTTAATTCTTGCATCTACTCGAATCTCGACATTTTCATTTGCAACAACTTCTTGAACGGAATGAGATTTCAATTTTCTTGTCTTCTTAATTTCGAATCTTCTACACAGTGATAAATGTATGCATCTTAATACTTCATTATGCCGTCTCATGTAATCATGACCAAGCATACGATCGCATTTAGTGGCAAGATGATCTACTGTCTTTGGCGCAGCTTTGCAATGTGGGCACTTGACCTTTTCTCAAAAGAATATATATGAAGGAAGCAATAAGCTCCTTCATCTCTTGGCTTCATATTTCCTTTGGTAAGCCATACTGAAGAGTCTTTAATGGAGGCAAGTTCATGATCACAAACCCTAAACAACCTTTCGTGGAGTTGTTTGCTTTTAATGTTGGTCATTAGGGATTTAATTTGTGATTCATAAAGAGATTCTTTGGTAATCTCGCCTTCTGTATTATATTTCAGTCTTATGTATTTGTCAATTGTTGAGAGATGTGTCTTATTGTCTTCTTCAACCTTAATTATGGCATATTCCATTAATTACAATTATTTCTTATTAATTGGTAATTGGTAATTTTTAGTGAATATGATTCCATACGTAATGACCTGGGAAGGGCTGGTAACGATGTACCATAACAAGTGTAGTAAAGAGATAAGAATTGAGCCTGAAGTCGAAGCGTAGATTCAGTCTATTGTACTCAAGAAAACTCTGGAGTCTATTTCATTTGAAAGACGACGGTGCATCGAAGAGGCGGACAACCATGTGAGTCTTGAGCAGTTTAGTGCACAGATCATCGGATGTAGACAAGAGACTTGACATAGAACTAATTAAAGAGTAATTGATAATCTTTAGATTCCTCATTAAATAAATTCTTTAATTGGTAATTTTTTCCTCTTTTTTTTATTTAAATTTTTTTTTAATTTCTCAACCCCATGAATACGAAGAGAATTATTAACATAATGGCTTTTTTATGTTTCTGTAAAGCAGGATCGATCGAGCTGATATTTCAAGATGAGGAAACAGAATTCTATGAACTTGAGATTCTTAGTGAATTAGAATATTTTAAACCATCTATTATGATGTATCGAAACTTGCAGCTTCAATCTAGCAATCCCCCAGAAATGCAGATAGATCTATCACCGATAAAGAAATATGATTTCGAAAGATTTATCTCATTTAAATTGCTTTCGCGTGATGATGGTTGGACGCTTTCTAGTCCGACTGAATTCGATACTATATGCCGCATTCAAAATATTCTTAGCACAAAATGCTTTGAGGAATCCGTGCACGCTCAAGCACATTTCAAAACCGTCTACAATAAAGAAATGTATAAAGGCTGGGTTATGAATAGATTTATGAATAATTCCATATGGTGTTTGTTCAATGATGATGCAATTCTAAATGATTTATTTAGTCATGAATTTAGTGAAGAAACTAAAAAATTTTTTAGTAAAGTATTCATTCATTTAATTTATAAATCTGAATGTTGCCTGATAAGAGATAATGCTAATGAATTTAGCATTGTTCGAAGAACGAATACAATTCAAACTTCGGATGTTATCGATGACTTATTCACATGCACAACATTGCATATTCAAACGGATTTTTGGTTTATCCATGGAAAATCAGGTATCCTCAAGAAGTTATTGCTTTTCTTGATTCTTTTTAAGGTTGAAAATTTAAAGGTAAGTTGTGATTGGAAATTAGGACGAAATGAATTTGAGATATTTTATGAAGATATAAAAAGGATTCAAGAATTTGAGTCAAAGGAATCTATGCCACAAGAAAAATCAAATTTTTTGAGATTAAGAAGTTTGTCTTTTACCGGATTTGATATTAATCGAGATGGATTTGTCCAATTACTGCGCCTCTCCGCTTTACTCAAACATAAAATGACAGGCCTTGAAGTCAAATTGGAGAAAGACATAAACCTGGATTGGGGATTCGAATATTGCCTTTTAGAATGGAAAGATCTAAGGGTACTTACAATTAAAAACTGCAAAATGTCAGAGAGTTCGCTAAATCAAATTCTGATGAATTTAAGGTCACTTGTAGAATTGCGAATTGACTGCCACATTTTTGATGAGAAAACTGCAGTTAACTTTATCAATCTAGAATCTTTGGTAGTATTGGAAATCAACACGGATTTGGTGTATGTTCAAGATGCATGGATGGAAGAATACAAGAAAAACGACATTTCACGTTTGCCCCAAAACGTTGTTTCTGCTTTATTGAAGTCCATTTCTAAAATTCAAGTTTTGAAGCTTGAAGTCGATTTTTTTGATAGTTTTGTTGCCGCAGAATTCAATCAACTACAAAATCTTAAAGAATTGGGATTATCCGGTTTCAAGCATTCGTGTGAAACCCTAAAGGTCTTATTTAAGTCCTTGAAAAATGTTATAGTTTTGCAAATTTGCTTGTCAGGATTGGCAGCATGTTTTAACAAATTCGAATACAATAATATTCTGGATATGAATCTTTTTACGAACATCCAAATATTAAGACTTACGGAAGGTACGCTAACAGAGGTTGTCTTTCATATTCTGAATTTAGAGGGTTCTCAACTTGTGGAATTTCAAGCCACAGTTCATCGGATTGAAAGAGCCTTGCGCAATTATTCGCATTCAATCATACCTTATTCACCTCATATTAGGACATTGGTTTTGCAGTGTGATTTTATTTATGCTAGTAATGTGTTTGGCTTGGTTCAACAAATTCCTAATGTCGAGAGACTAGTCATAGGTTCTTCCGACTGCATCAATAGGGTATTTAAGGCTTTGTTGTGTCTCCAAAAATAGAAGACTCTTACATTATTTATACGTTTTGGAAATATGTCTCTTGGTCATGGCAAGGCAGATGACTTCGAATCAAAGTGCGGTACCCTGAAAATGGAAAATATGGTTTCACTGAATGATCTGAGTCTTCAATGCTACAGACTAAATCAGGACACTTTATGGATTTTCGATTATATTCCAAACCTGAAATTCTTGAGGATTGCTCAGGATTCTGATCGATCTGATAAAATGCTTAAGACAACTCAAAGCTATGAATTTTTATTTGATTTAATGCCAAAACTCAATGGAGTATGCTCGTTTTCTGTCATGGTGGAAGATAAACTACCTGTTCAGCTAGTTCTAAGTCGAAAATTTTATTTCGAGTCATTCATGGTTTTGAATTTAGAGGGCGGAAGACAAACCAAGGAATTATTACTTACATTGATCGAATCGATGCCATTTTTGAAAAAATTGAATATTAGTCTTTCAAATGATTGTGATAAGAATTATCCAGTGTTCAAGCCTTCTGATAATTATTTTTTTTCTGAATTAACTGTTTGCTATGAGAATGATAAAATTGAAGAATTTTTCTTAAAGCCTTTGTTCGATAAGATACCTTACATGCAAAAAATTATAAGGAATAACGGAATTGCACCTTACAGTATTATTTGCTCAAGATAATTCTATTAATTATGGCTTGAAGTTTGCATTCAAGCTTGTGGTATTTTCTTTTAATTGAATAATTCAGTGATCGTTTTAATTAAAGAAAACTACAATTTATTTATTCGGGGCTTCTGTCTCGTCTTTTGGCATAGCATCAATATTTATTTAAAACTTCTTCATCTATTTGCTATATTTATTTCAATAAGCATTTTGTAAAGACGGAGTGGTTCTTTGTAAGATAAAAGGTTGTTTGAGTCATACACATTTAAAGTGTTTCATTATATAATCCACAGAAACAGCAAACTTATTTAACCGATTTGATTAAAGAATTTATTTAATGGGTAATCTAAAGATTATCAATTCCTCTTTAATTGATTTCGTGTCAAGTCTCTTGTCTACATCCGATGATCTATGCACCAACTGCTCAAGACTTATTTAACCAATTTGTAATTATGATTAAAAATAATTCTTGATTAAGGGAAGCAGATGATTGGTTTTACAAAGGTATTACATACCTTATTCCCAAAGGAGAATCTCAAGAAGGAGGAGACTTCAGGCCTATAACCTGTATGTCGAATCTATATAAACTCACAACTAAATGTGTTACGCAAGTAATGTAAAACATTGTTGAGTTTAGAGGTCTCTTGAGTGAAAACCAACTCGGAACAGTAAGAATGGTCCAAGGAGCAAATGAGCAAGCATTGTTAAATCTAGCCATCAACAAAGAGCATTCCAACTCTTTAAAAACTGCTTGGATAGATGTCAAAAAGGCGTTTGATTCGGTTGATCACGACTACCTTATCAAATGTATAGAGAGCCTGAAATTCCCTGAGTGGATCACAAGCTTCCTTAAAGACACTATTTCAAGGTGGAAAGTTGATGTTAGATTTAATGGTGAATCAATTCTTGAGAAAAGGTTAGAGAGAGAATTCTACAGGGAGACAGCCTGTCCCCTCTCTTATTTGTATTATGCATGGATCCACTAAGCCGAAAGCTAAGTGCCAAATATCAGAAAGTCGGTGTTGAAACCGAATCTGATATGTATATTACAAATCATCTTTTATTCATTGACGATTTGAAATTACTGGCTGAATCTGAAGAAGAACTTGAAAGAATGATGAATGAGACAAAATCGTTCTTTAAAGCAATTGGCTTGGAAAATGAATAAGACCAAATCCGCAACCAATAGCAAAGTTTGTGAATCAGATGCTACGTTTTTGGAAGGTAAAGAAAGTTACAAATACTTGGGAATTATTGAGACAGCTAGTAGCACAATATCCAAAGATTCCTTTGAAAAAGTAAGAAATGAAATTTTAAAGAGAGTCAAGAATTTGTGTGAAAGCAAACTGAATGCAAAGAATTTATTCAAAGCGATAAATGAGCATGCCGTGTCTGTGATTAACTACCATGTAGGAGTACTAAAGCTTGAACCGGAAGAATATGTCAAACTCGATGAATCCATTAGGAAAGTACTAATGGAATATAAAGTTCACTTACAGCCAGCAAACAAAGAAAGGCTGTATTTGCCAAGAGAAATGATGGGAAGAGGAATGTCCAATATTGAGCATAAGAGTGAGAGTATGCTCCTCCAATTGAAGAATTCCCTGGAGAGATCAAGAAGTATATCCTTATGGCGTAATGCCATAATTAAGGTTGAAGAAGACAATAAGACACATCTCTCAACAATTGACAAATACATAAGACTGAAGTATAATACAGAAGGCGAGATTACCAAAGAATCTCTTTATGAATCACAAATTAAATCCCTAATGACCAACATTAAAAGCAAACAACTCTACGAAAGGTTGCTTAGGGTCTGTGATCATGAACTTGTCTTCATTAAAGATTCTTCAGTATGGCTTACCAAAGTAAATATGAAGCCAAGAGATGAAGGCACTTTAATGAGGAAAGTTAGGATAGAAATATATTCTTTGAACATGCGGGAGCGGCATGTATAAAAAAGGGCTTGTCCGAAGCTCGAGAGAGTGGGCTTAGGATTTATTGCAAGTGCCCAGGACCTTTATAGGAGGTTAAAGCTTCCTCCTGTAGAGGCACAGGTGCTTCTAGTTTAATAAATTTCGTTTTTTTTTTTTAATATATTCTTTGGAGAAAATGTCAGATGCCCATATTGCAAAACTATGCCAAAAACAGTAGATCATCTTGCTACCAAATGCGACCGTATGCTAGGTCATGATTATATGAGAAGGCAAAATGAAATATTAAGATGCATACATTTATCACCGTGTAGAAGATTCGGAATTAAGAAGACAAGAAAATTGAAATCTCATTCCGTTCAAGAAGTTGTAGCAAGTAAAAATGTCGAGATTCGAGTAGATACAGCAATTACAACATGATAGACCAGATATCTTCTTACATGATAAAAATAAAAATGAAATAACTTTGATCGAGGTTGGAATTACCAATCTTGACCTATTAACTCAAGTTGAAAATGAAAAAACTAGAAAATACGATTTAATAGCAAATGAGTTTCATGAAGGAGAGTTTTTAGTGAGTAAAAATCTCACACAACCCAGAGGGTGTCTTTTGAAGATTCTCTCTCCTTTGGCGTAAAAAAAAAAAAGCAAATGAGTTACCATTGATTTACAAGTGCAAAGTGAACATAATTCCATATGTAATGACCTGGGAAGGGCTGGTAACGAAATACCACAACAAGTATAGTAAAGAGATAGGAATTGAGCCAAAAGTCGAAGCGTACATTCAGTCTATTGTACTCAAGAAGACTCTGGAGTCTATTTCATTTGAAAGACGACGAAGTATTGAAGAGGCGGACAACCATGTGAGTCTTAAGCAGTTAGTGCTTAGATCATCAGGTGGAGATAAGAGAACCGACACGGAATCAATTAAAGAGTAATTGATAATCTTTAGATTATCCATAAATAAATTCTTTCTTGTTCTCTTTTTGATTATAAGTTTTGTAAATATTTTTAGCATTTTTACTAAATTCAATAGATTTATTTATTTTCCTAACTTTCTTTTTATCTTCCAATAACCTCGTGCCAATATTTGGTTTGTTGTCTGTTTCTTGTATTGCCGCTGAACTACCTGCATTACAACCTTTCATATAGTCTTCTTCATTATTTGATTCGATTACAACTAATTTAATAAAAATTTTTGTTGTAAAGATTTTTATTAAAAAAAAACGAAATTTATTCAACTAGAAGCGCCTGTGCCTCTATAGAAGAAAATTTTAAACCTCCTACTGAGGTCCTGGGCACTTAGAACAAACCCTAAGCTCACTCCTTCGAGCCTCGGGCAAGCCCTTTTTTATCCATGGAGCTCCCGCGCACACATACACACACACACGCATGTATACCATCCGGCCCCACCTCCTCTTTTTTCGGGGTTTTCTTTTTATGAGGAGGCTGTGACTTTCTGCTATAAACTGTTATTGGTTTCACACACATAAGTGTGTTACTTATCCGGGCTGCCACGAAAAGGCCACAGTCATCCGTCTGTCTTACGACAGATTCTGCCCAGAAGATTTTTCTTAAGATTTGCAAGTTGTGTTCAGATGTGATTTTAAGTGACGAGATCTTGAACTACTTTCTAATTCTATTTGTGTGGTTTAGCTGAAATCCTCCATTTCTCGTACCAATAATTCTCATAACTTCTTTTGCTCGTTTTACCATTTTATAAATTACAATTGATTTTAATTCATCAATCATCTTAAAATTTTTTAAAAAATTTACTTTTTCCGAAAAGTAGACTTTTAGACAGAAGAAACATTTTAATGCTTTTTTGCTTCAGAAATCGTGGTAGAATAATTAAAAACACCATTCTGGGTTGTAACGAAGTGGTTTGGTCGGTTATAGTGTGATAAACAGTACAGAAATCCTGTACAATGGTTTTTTAAGCAAGACTCGGCGTTATGGCTGAGTGTACTAGCAGAGCTAATACTTTTAAATAGTTTTTTAAAGCAGTTCATACGATAGATTTCGCAGCAAGTCCAACTATGGACAGAGGCAGACAAAATAGACGTACAGTCTAAGTAGTTGTTTACTAGTATTTTAACATGCTTCTGCACACGCAAAAGCGACAAATAGTTTTTTAAACACGCTACTCGTCCCTAATAATTCGAGCAGCTCATACTGGGGAAGCAGACCAAGTAGGCAAGAATGGCAAGCCACTCTCGCACTTGATCTGCATTGGCTGTTCCGGAAGAGCAAATGACCTTCCAACACAGTATAACATAGTTTTTTAATTAATTATCCTCCGATCATACACTGCAAATCAGAAAACATAAAAACAAGGCCTTTTATACATGTGCATGTCGGGTGGCCTTCCGGCCAACCTCCCCTTTTTTCGGATCTTTCTTTTTATGAGTCGGCTGGCTGTGACGTTCTGATATACATTTTTATTAGTTTCATAAAAATGAGTGTATTACTTATCCGGGCAACCACGAAAAGGCTACAGTCATCCGTCTTCCACAGATTCGCCCAGTCTTAAAAAAAAAAATGAATTCAACACTTAAGAAAATTTTTTTTCAATAAATAGGTTAAATAAAAGAAAATTATATAAATCATTAAAAAACGAACAAAGATCCATTAATATATAGTATTTGATTTTAATATGCTTGACGTCTGTCCGTCAAAGAGATCAAAAATTCCATGATTTAATATTTCAATTCCTAAATGTTTATTTGTTTCTTTCTTTGTTTGCTTCTTTCTTTGTTTATTCTCTTTTTGGTTGTTTCTTCCAACTCATGAATATCATTTTCTAGATCAACATGGCTTGAGGTTTTCATTTTATTATCATCAGCTATACTGCTTCGAATCATCTCATGAGGTTTATTGTGATTGTACTTCTCATTCGTATCGCTGAAATATCTTTTGTAATAATTACCAGATGGATATATTTTCGAATTTCTAAACATATTTTCATTTCTATTGTCAAAAGAGTTTTTAATTGCATCTGATTGATTCGAGGTGAATGGGTTGATCTGGGAGTCATATTCAATTGGAAATCCCTGGTTACTCTGTGAATTATTAAAAATTGAAAAATTTTGATACTGATTTTGTGGTTTAGTGGGGAAGATAGGTATTCGTGAGATAGAATCTGCCTTGATATTAGTTAAAATACCAGGTAATAAAAGCGATGAGTTGGATGATGGACCTGTGTAAGGCATTTGATGGTGAACATTCGGATGTTTAGGGCCATAACCCCAGTTGTTAATGAAATTACCCGAATTCATAGGAAAGATGGCTTGGGTTGGATCTAATGTCTGAAAATGAGTATTAAAAACATGTTGGCTTTCAATGTTCTGGTTCCCTAAGTGATTGGTCAGGGTGGGTGGTTGATATAACGGTATATTGGATGTAGAGGGTTTGCAATTGAAAAATGTCTGAAATCCTGGGAGACTAATATTCTCAGTTTGGTTTTTCGGATTAGTAACAAGTTCTGATATGGAATTGCCAACATGTCTGGAATCTATATCCTGTTCTACTTCAATTTTATGATCGATCTTTCCTTCGATGCTTTCAATTGGAATATCTTCTTTTTTATTCCTAATAGTAATTAAATTGGAGCCTTTAAATATAACTCCAGATGATAACAAATCAAAATATATCAGTTGAGACTTAAAATACCCACATGGTTTGACTGAGACACCTAGGATTTCATTCCTCTTTTTGCTTATGAGTTCAAGTCCTCTAGTCTTAAGTTCCCAATGACTAGTCACTCGACTAAGACACATCTTAAAGGAATTTGTCTTTTCATCTCTGTGGAGCCTTAAAAATCTTATTAAATAATTATTGAAGAAATGATTAAAATGCTTGTAAAATGTATACTTTTTGTGCACGATAAACTTCAGCAATTTAAAAGAGACTGCATCAATGTCGTTATCAATTACATTGATATCTGTCGATGACACATTCATTATTAAAATTTTGTTAAAGATCTCAAAAAGATCAAAAAGTAGACAAAATGCATTGTCAAGTCTACATCTAACAACAGATAGTCCTATATCTTCCTTGTCTATGTCGTTTCGTCTGTACCTAGTTAAATTTTTATATTCCTTTTCAAATGTTCTTAGTTTTGGCAAAACCAAATTCCCAACGTAATGATGTGTATTTAATAGAGTTTTATGAAGATCAATTTTTATAAATAAATTCTCGGAACCGTTTGCTAAATCCATAAGATCAAAAGCCTTTTGAAAGTTAAATAGATTGAAGGTTACAGCTCCATTTTGTTTTTCAATAGAAGATGCACTATCAAAAATTACATCGTAAATTCGTGCCAACAGTGGATGAAAATTAAAAAAATTTCCTTTCTTAAGAAAAATCATGAAAGGACTTTCTAAATTTAGATTAGGGACAAACTTCTTGTCTTTAATTATATACATCATGATAGCAGAGATACATGCAAGTCTTTCATGAAAATTGGTACATTCATTATTCGGAAGATAAATATCGTCATCCAAAGCCATTTTAAAATAGTACCTTGCGATTTGAGCTTTGAAATCCTCGGAGAATACATTGATAGTGAAAATATTTGAATCGATCTGGTATATAGATTTGTTATTCCCGTATAAAGAAAAAGATGCAAGCAAAAAGGAAATTTGATGGAAAATAATCATGAATTTCATGGGTTGGAGAAATTAATTTCTCAAAATCAAAATTTTATGAAAAATTTGTCAACCTTCCATAGCTTCTGTGGTATGCGGTTGAGCATTAAAATAACCAAAAACTTGATGACCTGGCTTGAATTTCCTTGGGAAACTAGTTTGAATCAATATATAAAATTTTAAATCGTATCCAATAAGACATGTCAAAAACTATTCCAGAAAAAACTCTTGGCTAAAAAAGAGTTATTGAAGTGGACTGTATCTTAGGTTAAATATTTAGAGATTTCTGCTGTCGAACCTATCGAATTAAAGGGTTTGGAACGCTGATGATATGGCATACATTGTTCTGCTAGTCTCTAGTGGTCCAAACCTATCATTATATGGGCTGGTTGAACCAATAATTCAGGATGACAAGTTTGGTTCTAAAAGACACGTTTTTGGCTATCCGACAAAGAAGACTGGTATCTTGAAAAGATAAATTTAAGTTTTTTGTAAAAAAAAACGAAATTTATTCAACTAGAAGCGCCTGTGCCTCTATAGGAGGAAATTTTAATCCTTCTACTGAGGTCCTGGGTACTTGGAACAAATCCTAAGCCCACTCTTTCGAGCTTCGGGCAACCCCTTTTTTATCCATGCCGCTCCTGCACATACACACACGCATGCAATCATCCGGCCCCACCTCCCTTTTTTTCGGGGTTTTTCTTTTTATGAGTCTGCTGGCTGTGACGTTCTGATATAAACTGTTATTAGTTTCACACGCATGAGTGTATTACTTATCTGGGCAACCACGAAAAGGCTACAGTCATCCGTCTCACGACAGATTCTGCCCAGTTAAGTTTTTTGTAAGTAACTAATTGAAACACATGTCTTAAATGGCCATAATATAGATATGTTTTCTATTGGAAAGTGAAGACAACACTTCATTGTAGGGTCCCTCCAAGCAGAATGGTGAGATTCGAATACATATATACTAGAATTTAGCTGTGACGCTATGGCATTAAACTAGAGCAAGAAAGAAACATTTTTTTGCGCCAAAGAAGAGAGAATCTTACAAAGACACCCTTTTGGTAGTGTGAGGTTTGTACTCACCAAAAACTCTCCTTTATGACTACGGCTCTGATAGATCCACCATAGCCTTGTGGCCTTTATTCCAGGAAGAAAGAAACATATCTTCGTAAAGTCTTTCTGCATAATATACGCCTCATATATAGTGTGGAAACTTAATACCTCCATTAAGAGATTGACTATCTTTTTCCGAAACTCATTAAAAATTTATATGAGTTATTTGTAAAACAAGTCTGCATTCACTACTCAGGAAGTAAAGATATAAGGCACAAGCATTTACGACACATGGTCATTTTAAGTAGAATTTGGCTTTTAAATTGCGAATGGGTATAAACATATTACACTTTGGTGATTAAACCTACTTGATGTTTCTCGATATCGAACGCCACCAGATTATTATAGAGCTTGGCTCTGAAAAAAAAAAAAGAAACAACCAGAAGCGCCTGTACCTCTACAGGAGTAAATTTTAATCTTTAGTCAAAGTCCTGGACGCTTGAAATAAATCCTGAATCCACTCTTTCGAGTTTCGGGCAAGCCCCATTTTTCGGTGTTTTCTCTTTATGGGGGGCTGTGACGTTCTGATATAAACTGTTGTTGGTTTCACACAAATATATGTGTTACTTGTCCGGGTAACCACGAAATTATTATAGTCATCTGTCTCACGACAGATTCTGCTCAGCATTTGTTTCTCTATCTTCCAGACAAATACTTCAAATACTACAATTAAGTCACAAATACTTCATGTTTTCATGTGTATTTGATTTACAATATATACACTTATTTATATATTCTGTTCCAAGTTTCCTATTAAAGACCATCTTGTTTACAAACATATATGTTTCAGTTTTTATTTTTATGAAATGATGTAGTTCTCAAAATTCATTCTTCTTTTGATCTTTAATCTCTTTAATATCTTACTAATATCAGGTTGATATATCTTGGCTGTAGTAGTAATTTGTCTCTTTTGATTATTCAAGCTACATAATTTCCAGGACTTCAGAATTTCATGTATTTTCATTTATTAGTATTTTTAATTTTTTCAACCATATTTTTGTACCTTTTGTCCTGGTAGATTTTCTTGACTTGAGGTCATTTGATGATCCTATTAAGTCGGCCATCAATCCATTTAAATGGCTCAATTTTTCGTAGCCTCTTGCTCTCGCTACTGGTGCTTTAATTTAGATCTGTTTGATCCCCATTTCTTTATAGACTCTGTTTCTACTATTTATAATTTAACCAATACATAGATCTACTAATTTTTTGAGCCTGATTATTCTTCTTTCACTCATTCTATATATTTCTGATCCATATATCCGAGTATGTATTATGATACTATTGAACAGCATCTTTTTATATCCTAAGGATGTTAATCTATTCCTTAGTGTGGATATTAAAACTGCAATTTTGATTCTGAATTTTGCCATTTTATTATCACTTAAAAAAAAACGAAACAACTAGAAGCGCCTGTGCCTCTATAGAAGGTAATTTTAAACCTCCTGCTGAGGTCCTGGGCACTTGGAACAAATCCTAAGCCCACTCTTTCGAGCTTCGGGCAAGCCCTTTTTTATCCATGCCGCTACACACGCCACCAACCCACCTCCCCTTTTTTCGGGGTTTTCTTTTTATGAGTCGGCTTGCTGTGACGTTCTGATATAAACTGTTATTAGTTTCACAGACATGAGTGTATTACTTATCCGGGCAGCCTCGAAAAGGCTACAGTTATCTGTCTTACGAAAGATTCTGCGCAGTTATCATTACTTAATTGGCTGCATTGCTTCCTTCAGGATAAAAATACATTCTTTGGAGAAAAAGTCAGATGCGCAGATTGCAAAGCTGTGCCAAAGACAGTAGATCATCTTGCTACCAAATGCGATCGTATGTCAGGTCATGATTGCATGGGAAGGCATAATGAAGTGTTAAGGTGCATACATTTATTATTATGTAGGAGATTCGGAATTAAGAAGACAAGAAAATTGAAATCTCATTCCGTTCAAGAAGTTGTAGCAAATGAAAATGCTGAGATTTGAGTAGATACAAGAATTAAAACTGACATTAAAATATAGCATGACAGAGCAGATATCTTCTTACATGATAAAAAGAAAAATGAAATAACTCTGATCAAGGTCGGAATCACCAATCTTGACCTATTGATTCAAGTTGAAAATGAAAAAAAGTAAAAAATATGATTTAATAGCAAATGAGTTATCATTAATTTACAAGTGCAAAGTGAATATAATTCCATACGTAATGATCTGGGAAGGGCTAGTAACGAAATATCACAACGAGTATAGTAAAGAGATAGGAATTGTGTCAAAAGTTGAAACATACATTCAGTCTATTGTACTTAAGAGAACTCTCGAGTCTATTTCATTTGAAAGACGACGGAGCATTGAAGAGGCGGACAACCATGTGAGTCTTGAGCAGTTAGTGCACAGATTATCGGATGTAAACAAGAGAATCGACACGGAATCAATTAAAGAGTAATTGATAAAGTTTAGATTACCCATTAAATAAATTCTTTTCTTAATTGGTTGTTAAATTCAATTCCTAAATATGTGTAATTTTCTACACTTTATAGTTCTTCATCCTTATGAAAAATTTTATTTGGTGATTCATTGTTTTTAATTTATTTACATTATTCCACATTTTGATAAGTTTATTTCCCTTTGGTTTGCATCCATCCATTTTTAAAAGATATGTAATTTCATATTCAGATTTTTAGTGTTTTCTGCAGCTAAAACTGTATCATCTCCAAATAGTAATGTTGTTAATACTCCAGATAATCCTTCAATCTGAATTAAATTGATGTTTTCTAATAGATCATCCATGTAAATATTGAAGAGAAGTGTGGATGTTGGGAATCCTTGTCTCAATCCTCTCTTATATTCAAAATACGATGATTCCTGATTTTCTGGTACATATTTATTATGGCCTTAATAAAATTTAGTCCTAGTCTTCTGCCTTCAGTTTTGCAATTAATCTATTATGCAGCACTAGGTCATATGTCTGTTTTAAATCTAGGAAACAGAATAATGTGTCTTTTCCTCTTCATTGTCTTATTTGGCAACTCTCATAAAGAACTGCAACTCGACTTGCACATTCTTCGATTGTATAAATCCTGCCTGTTCTTCTTTCAGTATATTGAATTCTTTACATACACTTTGTAATCTTCTTGCCAATATTTTGGCAAATAGTTTTCGGAATGGTTTATTAATACAACCCCCCTGTAGTTTCTAGAATCACATTTATCTACTTTCTTGTATATTTGAATCATTAAAAATTGTTCCCATTCTTCAGAACAACCTCCTTCCTTCAAAATTTTATTAAGTATAATAAGTATATTTTTACAGAATCTGGTTGTTCCCTTTGAATCACATTATACGATCTTATTTAACTCACTGAGCATTTTATCATTTCTAGCTGATTTATAATTTCGAGTATATTTTGCTCCATTATACCAAAGCATCCGTAATCTCAGTTCAGAATTATAATCTATTCCAAACTCGTTTTGAGTTTCTTCTGTTTTGCAGAGACTGGCAAAATGCAGATTTCAAATCTCTAATTTTATGTTTAATTCACCGATCAATTATTTTGTGTCTGGACAAATTACCTGACTATTAATTGCTGTTTTCTTTTGAAATCTTTTTTTTTTGTTGATCCTTTCCGGCTATTTTTGAGACTATGATCTTTTAAGGCTTCTATACCCTTTTTTATGAATTCGACATGTTGTTTTCTCTTTATTTTCTTAGAATATCTTTTTATCTCCTTTTGATATCTGAGATTGTTGATGTATCAAGTTGTTCTTTTCTGACCATTTTAGATCTATTTGCTTCGATTAATCTCTTAATATTTTTTGATATTGGAGGGGCTTTATCCCTTACTTCTTCCTCTTTTATGATTTATGCTTCCAGAGTAAATCTTGAATTTTCTTATATTAAAAAAAAATATTTTCACTATATTGCTATAGCTAATGAGTGATCGGTGAAAACCTTATTGTCAAACGGATTGCTAAAAACTCCACCTACAAGGGATGGAGGAAACTTGGCCCAGGCCAAAGAAAGATCGGAAAAACAGACAACGGATCACTCTAAATTCAGGGCTAAGCTTTATCATACCCTGATGGCCTTCGATAACTAGGAGCAGCATATATGTTTTATACCCAAAATGGAATGGCTTTGTATCCATATATATACACTCTATTGAACCACCGGGAATTTTGAAACCAAACGCCACACAGGACTCCTATGTGTCGTAAACATTACACCTCTACCTTCTACAACAGACTTGTCTTACAGACAACTGCATCCTGCTGTCTTCCTTATTTTTCCAATTCATAAAAATTTTCACAAGGAGTTAAGAAAGAGATTGCCAATCTCTTAATAGAGGAACCAATTTTCTGCACTATAAAATGTTTATTATACCGCAAGACAGTATGAAGATGAGTTCCTTTCTTGTTCTAGTTTAAACTCATCTTCGACGGAATATTAATCTTTAAATTCACGTTCTGTTTCATGGTCGATCTTTCTTTCGTGGGTCTTAAATGGAATATCGTCTCAATTTTCTGTAAGCAGGGGGGTCTTTAAGCTTTTTCTAGGTTACAAAGAACTATAATTTATAAGCTGATTCATAAAATTTACAGATGATTTTGATGGGATATATAGGCTTTTATGTTTTGCTTTCTTGATAAGTCCAGTTTCTATACTCACAAGTTCTAGATTTTGAATCATCTCATCAAGACATATTTCAAAGGACTTCGTTTTTGATCTCCGAAGAACTGAAATAATCATTGAAGAAATAATTAAATGCTTGTAAAATGTATATTTTTGTGCAAGATAAACTGAATCGATATGAGCTTAAAGATAAGAAATGCTATTCATTTTCTTGTCAATTGCCATAGTCTCAGTTGATGATTCATTTATTATTAAAATCTCGTTGAAATCTCTAAAAATCATGAAGTGGATGAAATGCATTTCGAGTCTGCATCTGACAACAGACAATTCTATATGTTCTTTATTTATGTCTTCTTATTTGTTCCTGGTTAATTTTTCATATTCGTTTTCAAATGTTCTTAGGTTGGGAAAACCCAAATTCTCGACGTAATGAGGTGTGTCGATTGTAGATTCGCATGGATTAGCCACATCAAATGGATCCCCAGAATCATTTGCCAAATCTATAAGATCAAATCCCTTTTGAAAATTAAACATATTGAATGCTACAACCCCATTTTGTCTTTCAATCGAAGATACACTATCAATAATCACGTCGTAAATTCTTATAACAGTGAATATGATGTAGAAAATTTACACTCTTCAAGAATAATCATGAAAAGATTGTATAAATTTAGATTGGGAAGTAAAGTCTTGTCTTAGATTACGTGTATCATCACAGCAGAGATGAGTGTGAATCAGACATGAAAATCGGCATATTCAGTATTCGGACTGTAAATATCAACATCCAATACCTTTTTTAAATAGTACCCCTCGATTTAAGCTTTGAAATATTTAGTGAATGGTTGATCCACGAAAACGTCTGAATCCTTCTGATAAATGTATTTATCCTTCCCGTATAAAGGAACAGATGCAAGCAAAATAAATTTGATTGAAATTAATTTTTTAGTCTCAAATAGCTTTGGTGGTCTGAGGTTGGCGCTGTAGAATAACGAAAATATTAATGAACTGGGTTAATCTTGTTGGAAACCTCGTTCGGGTATACTCGTGAAAATATAAATCATATCCGATAAAGTATGTCAAACACTATCCCAGATCAAAATTGCTGGTGAAAAGTCTTCGAAGAGGACTGTGTCTTAGATAAATACTTTGTGATTTCGGCTGTATAATCTATTGAATTGAAAGGTTTGAAACGAAGATGATAAGAATGCATTGTTATACTTGTTTCCAATAATTAAAGCCTATCGATAGATGATCGGGTTACTTCATAATATAGGATAGCAATGTTTTATAAAAAATGAGATTTCAACCACCTGACAACGGAGATTTGTATCCTAAATGAATTAAAATAAGGGTTTTTTATAGGTAATTAATTGAAACTCATGTCTTCAATCACTTTTATGGCAATAGTTTTTGTTGTCAAGCTAAGACAAAACTTCACTATTGGATTTACCGACCAGAATGCTAAGATTCGAAAGGGGATATGCTAGAATTTAGTGTATTGAGATGAAGTTAAACTAGAGCACAAAAGGAAAGTACCTTCATATTATCTTGCGGCATTATATGAACATTATAGTTCGAAATCTTGGTACTTTCATTAAGAGATTATCATCTGCTTCTTAATTTATAGAGAAGTTTTAAGAGATATTAAAAAATGGAAGACAGCAGATTAAAATTATTTGTAAAGCAAGTCTTCAGCCACTACTTAGTAGATAGAGGTGTAGATCTCGAGTATTTACACCACATAGTCATCTTTGTAGCGTTTAACTTCCTAATGTGGGTGGTTAAAATTGGCTGTTGTATACAAAATGGATACACGGCCATTACACTATGGGTAAAAAAATACATTGTGCTTTTAGTTATCGAAGGCAGTCAGATTAATGTACGGCTTGAGAGTATCCGTTTATGTTCTTTTGGATTGACTAAGCCAACTTTTCTCCATTCAATGGAATTTTTGGCAATCTATTTAACAATAAGACTTTTACCTATCACTCAATAGTAATAAAATTTTAGCAGCAAAAATTGGCTTTATTTTAACATTTTACGCTAAAGATTCTTTTAGAATACACTAGAACTTTTGAAACCCAATGAGTTAAAAAATTTTACCACCAAGTTAATAAATTCCATCAAAATCAATTTATTAATCATATGTTATGAATCGAACACCCACCAGAGGAATCATGGCCATAATTCCCGTTTTTTACTGATTATATATCATCTCCATGGTTAGGTTGACTTTCTTAATTATGAGATCCTTATTATCATGTTTGTCCTAAAGAAATAAATTGATGTTTTTAATTAATTACCTTACCATAAACGGATGGTACTTATTAAATCTGGTGTATGAAATCCGATATTGCTATTAATTAATAAATTGCCTGAAATTTTGTTCGATAAATTCAATTCATGCCTTTTTCTCGACGAGTCTGACCTTTGCTTTGAATTTTTGTATTATTTAATGCATTGACAGACATAAATGATGATGGGAAATTGAAGTCTGGATTGTTAAAGTCATTTTGATTTTCCTCTATTAGGTACATTTTGAATGAGGAACTAAAGGGATTAAGAGTCGAATTTCTACTCTCAACATTAAAATCAAAGTTTTGATTGAAACCTTGGAGATTGTTATGAGAAGTATTAAATTGATTATAACTTTCATTTCCAAAGTTTTGATTGAAACCTTGGAGATTGTCATGAGAAGTATTGAATTGATTATAACTTTCATTTCCAAAGTTTTGATTGAAACCTTGGAGATTTTCATGAGAAGTATTGAATGGATTATAACTTTCATTTCCTAAGTTTTGATTGAAATCTTGAAGATTGTTATGAGAAGTATTGAATGGATTATAACCTTCATTTCCAAAATTTTGATTGAAACCTTGGAGATTGTCATGAGAAGTATTGAATGGATTATAATGGGCAGTGGATGAGTTGTTTCTAATTTCATAACCAGCCTCTCTGTGCCTTGCTACTTCCGAATCATGTTGAAAGTAAGATTGATTGGCTTTAGAAAAATTCCTTTCCTTTGTCAAATCCTTGTTTGACATCTTTTCTTCTCGCTTATTACTCGTTGATATGATATTAAGTGCTTTTAATTTCTGATTTGCTTCTGCACGCTTATTTAATAATAATTCTCCTCGCTTAAGATGGGCCTTTATATCAAAATCGATGGGGAGTAACTCCATAGTCTTAAATTTATAGAAACTTTTGCATTCATCCTGATTAAAATAACCACCATGGTTTAAATCGAGAACGAAATCCACCACTTTCCTGTAAATCCCCAAAGTCGTACACATTTTTAAAATTGCTATCTTTGCAATCCTCACTAATTTTTCTCCAAAATAATTGTTGAATTTCCTGTATAAAGACTCATTTTTGCTGAGATAAAATTTCAAAAAATGCACAACTGTTTTATAATATAAAATATCGAGTTCTTCATCAAAATCTTGATTGATAGCCTTCTTAGAGTAAAGATCAAAAATAATAAACTGACTCTGAAGAATCTTGAAAAGATTACAAAAAAGGGAAATATTGTTCAAGAGCAATGATTTCATGAAAGAAATCTTATATTTTTCACTTTCATGTACTAAAATTTCATCGTCATTCATATTTTCCAACTTTGCATGAATTGTATCCCTGAAAGCATTTAATTTTTGGGAAACAATGTCGACATTTTTCTTCATTTCAAATCTGATGCTTGCATCTTTTATGTATTTATTAAGGAGAGCTTTATGAGTCCCTTCAACTGGCCCATAAAGATAATCGAATTCTACAGTTACAAAGATCTCGGAAAACTGTTGTGCATAGTCTGGTAATTCAAATTCTGAGATTTTAAATCTTTTAAGCATGCCTTCAATTTCAGTGCATAAATACTGAAACAACAACGGTTCACGTTTTTTTGGAATCCGGACCATGCACTAATAATTCGAATAGAGAAAACGCTTTACTTTGTGGTGAAGAAGGTAAAAGACGAATAAAGGAAATGAATACCTTTGAAAAATTATCAACCCTGTGGAAATTTATGGATAAGTTGGAAGAACTAAACATGTTTTTTGGTATCTCCTTAATAGATCTGGTTGTTATATCTCTTCGTGTTTCTTCTGTAAAATACTCGTTGCTAAATATATCAGGACTGACTTCATCAAGCAACTTCTTTTGTTGACTTGAAGTCGCAAATATAAAATCAATTTGTTGAATGAGAACTAATAAATTCATGGGGTAAAAAAAATAAATTATTTAACGGGTAATTAAAAATTACTCTTTGATTGATTCCATGTCATGTCACTTATCTACACCCGATGATTCCCCGTTCTTATGTTTTCCAATTTGCAGTGTATGGTCTGGGAAAAGTTATTTAAAAAACTATGTTGGGAGGTCATTTGATCTTCCGGAACAGCCAATGCAGACCAGGTGGGAAAGTGGGTCGCCATTCATGCCTACTTTCCTGCTTGGTCTGCTTTCCAGTATGAGCTTCTCAAATTACTCGGGACGAGCAGCGTATCTAAAAAACTAACTGTCGTTTTTGCGTGTGCAGAAGCATGTTAAAATACTAATAAACAACTATTTAAACTGTATGTCTATCTCGCCAGCCTCTGTCCATAGTAGGAAATGCTATGAAGTCGATCTTATGAACTGCTTTAAAAAACTATTTAAAAGTATTAGCTTTGCTAGTAAACTCAGCCATAACGTCGAGTTTTGCTCTAAAAACTATTGTACAGGGTGTCTGTATTGTTTAACGCACTATAACCGACGAAACCACTCCTCTACAACCCATAATAATGTTTTTAATGATGCTATCACGATTTCTGAATCAAAAAGGCATTAAAATGTTTCTCTTGTCCAAAAATCGACTTTTCGGAAAAAGCAAATTTTTTAAAAAATTTTAGGATGATTGATTAATTAAAATCAGTTGTAATTTATAAAATGGAAAAACGAGCAAAAGAAGTTATGAGAATTATTGGTACGAGAAATGGTGGATGACAGCCAAACCACACAAATAGAATTAGAAAGTTGATCAACATCTCGTCACTTAGAATCACATCTGAACAAAATTTGCAAATTATAAGAAAAATTTTTACAACTGAAATTTTTATTAAATTAGTTGTAATCAAATCAAAGAATGAACAAGACTATATGAAAGGTGGCAATTCAGGTAGTTCAGCAGCAATACAAGAAACAGACAACAATCCAAATACTGACACGAGGTTATTAGAAGATAAAAAGATGGTTAGGAAAATAAATAAATCTATTAAATTCAGTAAAAATGCTGAAAATAAAAATATTTACAAAACTTATAATTAAAAAGAGAACACAAATGAAATATATGAAAAGATCAAAATAAATGATAAAATATATTTAAATACTGGAAATGAAACTAAGGATAAACTTGAAGTATCGAAATGGATATTAGACTATATAGAAAACCACGAGGAGACTGAGGAGAAGATGCAACACGTAAGAAGGGAAATCTCAGTTGAGGTAAATATTAAAAAGGATAAAAATCAGATTAGGGAATACATGATAGAAGAAAACAATTATGAGCCTGCTGAGAAATAGCTACAATCTAATAACTATTACATGAATACGAATGAGGAGAGAAAGAAGGTGGAAATAGTAATCAAGAAAAAGCATCTTGAAGATAGGTATACTAATATGGATGAGAATGAAGAAATATATAATGGGAAAATTAAGGATGAAGTAAAGAGATCAAGAATTAATGCCATTACTAAGAAGATCAATTGGGACGGTCTAATAGACGGAAATAAAAGTTTAAGAAAATAAGAAAGATTTACTAATATGGCTCTGGGCAGAATCTGTCGTGAGATGGATGACTGTAGCCTTTTCGTGGCTGCCCGGATAAGTAACACACTTATGAGTGTGAAACTAATAACAGTTTATATCAGAACGTCACGTCACAGCCAGCAGACTCATAAAAAGAAAACACCGAAAAAAGGGGAGGTGGCGTGTGTGCGGAAGCGGAATGTATAAAAAAGGGCTTGCCCGAAGCTCGAAAGAGTGGGCTTAAGATTTGTTCCAAGTGCCCAGGATCTTAATAGAGGGATAAAACTTCCACCCGTAGAGGCACAAGTGCTTCTAGTTGTTTCGTTTTTTTTACACCCGATGATTTGAGAGCAACTGCTCAAGACTCACATGGTTGTCTCCCTCTTCGATACCCCGTCGTCTTTCAAATGAAATAGACATCAGAGTCTTCTTGAGTATAACAGACTGAATGTACGCTTCGAATTTAGGCTCAATTCCTATCTCTTACTATACTTGTTGTGGTATTTTGTTACAAGGCCAGTACGTGTGGAATTATATTCACTTTGCACTTGTAAATCAATGTTAACTCATTTGCTATTAAATCGTATTTTCTAGATTTTTAATTTTCAACTTGAATTAATAGGTCAAGATTGGTGATTCCAACTTCTATCAGAATTATTTCATTTTATCATGTAAGAAGATATCTGGACCATCGTGTTGTAATTCTTCTATCTACTCGAATTTCGACATTTTCATTTGCTACAACTTCTTGAACGGAATGAGATTTCAATTTTCTTGTCCTCTTAATTCCGAATCTTACACAGTAATAAATGTATGCATCTTAACACTTCATTATGTCTTCTCATGTAATCATGACCTAGCATACGGTCGCATTTAGGAGCAAGATGATCTACTGTCTTTGGCACAGCTTTGCAATGTGGCACTTGACTTTTTGTCCAAAGAATATATTTCTATCCTGAAGGAAGCAATAAGCTCCCTCGTCTTTTGGCTTCATATTTCCTTTGGTAAGCCATACTGAAGAA
Source organism: Drosophila melanocephala (assembly GCA_037043625.1). Lineage (NCBI taxonomy): Eukaryota > Metazoa > Arthropoda > Insecta > Diptera > Drosophilidae > Drosophila > Drosophila melanocephala. The sequence goes on along the minus strand of JBAMBD010000748.1, from coordinate 108,925 downwards.
TCTTTAATGGAAGCAAGTTCATGATCACAGACTCTAAACAACCTTTCGTAGTATTAATTAGTAAGCCTATTTATAGATAAATCATCAATAAGATTGATAGTGATACTTAGATATTACTAGTTGTTTATTCCAAGTTGGACTAAGTAAAGCTGGTAATCTAATTATTTAAAACGTAAGAATACCAATCAATATCCTGATAGATAATTTTTTCAACAAAATCATTTAAAAGTTTGAACAGGTAAAGTAATCAAAATGAATTTATTCTTGAAAGATTAAAATTTGTGGATGTTTTAATCTGACTTCTGCCAGCTAGGGAAGATTCTTCAATATCATTTCCTTTTTTATCAAGTGATGCATCAAGTCCTCAATCGGATTGGCTTTGCTCAATCATGAGATCTTGACTACCCGGTTCGTTAAAAGAAAAGGTATTGTTATTACCAATAAATTACTCTATCTTAGAGGGCTGGTATTCATTAATTCTAGTGTTTCAGACTCTGAATGATTACCCCTTGAAAAATAATCCGAACCTTCATCTGATAAATTCAATTCATTGTCATTTTTCCGATGAGTTTGATTTTTTATTCGATTTTCTTTATTAGTTAATTCATTCCCTGAAAGCTCATAGTTAGGATTGTTAAATGTAAATGAATTTTCCATAATCCTATAGTCTTTGAATGAGGAACTAAAGGACTCAACGGATGAATCATTACTGCCATCATTTCCAAAATTTTGATCCAATTTTTGAGGGCTATTATGGATATTTTTAGATGAATAATAGTCGGTGGGTGAGTCGATTCTATCTCTCAAATTAATTTTTGATGGGATTGCAGTATTAGAATAGCTAGCTATCTTGTGCCTTGCCATTTCATAATTTTCATCACAATCTATTTTCTCTGAATTATCGGCAGGATCCAATCTACCTTCTATTATCTTGGGCAAGTTAATTAATGTATAATCTTTTGTATCCAGCCTGTCTTCTTCTATTTTCGCCAAGTTCGTTACTGAATTATCATTAGGAACTGCTTTGCATTAAATTCGAAAAATTAATTGATGGATTGTATTCAGGAACCCATCTGCTTTGCATTGAATTTGAAAAATTAATTGATGGATTATATTCAGGGACCAATCTGCTTTGCATTGAATTTGAAAAATTAATTGATGGATTATATTCAGGAACCCATCTGCTTTGCATTGAATTTGAAAAATTAATTGATGGATTATATTCAGGGACCAATCTGCTTTGCATTGAATTTGAAAAATTAATTGATGGATTATATTCAGGGACCCATCTGCTTTGCATTGAATTCGAAAAATTAATTGATGGATTATATTCAGGAACCAATCTGCTTTGCATTGAATTTGAAAAATTAATTGATGGATTATATTCAGGAACCAATCTGCTTTGCATTGAATTTGAAAAATTAATTGATGGATTATATTCAGGGACCGATCTGCTTTGCATTGAATTTGAAAAATTAATTGATGGATTATATTCAGGGACCGATATGTCCTCTTCTATCTTCGCCAAGCCAATTACTGAATTATCTTTATAAACGAATCTTTTTTCTGTGTCTGTAGCATTCATTTTTCTGGGCGCACTAAAGGTGGTGAAATTATGCTGCTCGGGAGACTGGTTGCTATTGGCTCTTTCAGTACCTTGATTGAAGTCAAGGCTGGTACTAGAATTGCTGCTCTGATAAGATTTAGGAACTATTTTTTCTTTTCTTAAAATTTTTTCGTCTCTTTTTTCATTAATTGATTTTTGGCCTATAGATTTTAATTTATTACCTGTGTCATTAGGCCGAGAAAATAATGATTTTTGAGATTTAATAGGGTGGTTGATTATAAAATTTTCACAAAGTATCCCTCTCTCTTTCATGTGGTTTATTATAATCATCTCCTTCCAACCATGATAATCTTTACTGTTTAAAGATAAAATAGAATCGGTACATTTAACGTAATCAAAAAATGTTTTGCAGTTTTTAAAATTTGCAGTTAATGAAATCATCTTTAAATTATCTCCGAAATGATAATTAAATTTCTTAAAAAGGTCCTCCTTTTTGCTAAGAAGGAATTTTATAAGATACAGGGCTGATTCTGAGTATATAGGTTCGAGTTCTTCATTAAAGTTCGTTTTGGAAGTCTTCACAGAATAAAGATCAAAAAGGATCAAATGTTTTTGAATAATTAGGAAAAGATTGCAAAGAAAAGAAATATTATTCATGAGTAACGATTTCATAAAAGAAATCTTATTTTTTGCAATTATATCAGGTAAAATTTCAATATCATTCAAATTTTCCAACTTTATCAGGATAGTATCCCTGAAAGTATTTAATTCGTTGAAAACAAATTCAACATTTTTCTTCATTTCTGATCTCCTGTCTGCATTTCTAAACTTCTCGGAAAGACCTTCGATTGTATCCTCAATAGGACTATTAAGACAGTCGAATTCTTTGCTTTCAAAGATCACTAAAAACTTTTGTGCATATTCAGGTGATTGAAATTTAGAGCTGTTAAACTTTTCAAGTATATTATATATTTCAGTACAAACATGCAGCAGCAATGAAGGTTTACAGATTCTGCAATTTGCTTTTATAAAAAGGTTTACAAACGGAATGCACGTTTCATTTTTTGATAAATGAGGAAGAGTATGTGTCGTGGACCGGAATAGCTTTGTGAAATTATTAAAATCTTTGAACTTCGGGGATAAATCATTCGAAATCAATATGTCATTTGATTGATTCCCAATTGATCTTTCTGCTATATCACTTCGTATTTCTACTGTAAAGTACTTGCCACTAAATATATCAGCATCAACTTCATCAAAAAACGCGTTTTTTAGATTTGAGGTCGCAAATATAAAAACAATTTGTTAAATGAAAATAAATAAGTGCATGGGGTAAAAAAAAAATAATTGATTTCTATTAACTCTTAAAAATTTGCATTTAATAAATTATTTAATTTATTCAAGTTTACTGTTTTGGTTTCTGAAAAATGAAGATAATATCTTCAAAGAAGCGATCGACAATCGAAATTAGATCAGATAAGAAACGCACTTGTTATTCTAATTTATTGATTTAAATATCAATTAATTTTTTTAATCCGATCTAAACTAAATAAAGAATCTTGTTCTTCAGATTATTATTTGCTTAATTGATATTTAATTTACATTTATAAATTAAATATCAAATTTTATTCTACTTGTTAAAACACACTACTTGAATTTTGTTATAAAAATTTTTGGTCAGAGATGACTTTAAATTAGAGCAAGAAAGGAAAGCATCTTCATACTGTCTTACGGTATAATAAACACTTTATAGTGGTGAAACTTGGTGCTCCCATTGAGAGATTGGCAATCTCTTTCTTAATTCCTTGTGAAAATTTTTATGAATTTGAAAAATAAGGAAGACAGCAGGCCGCAGTTGTCTGTAAAACAAGTCGGCAGCCACTACTTAGGTGGTAGAGGTGTAAAGCTCGTGCTCGAGCATATACGACACATAGGAGTCCTGTGTAGAGTTTGGTTTTAAAATTCCGGGTGGTTGTCGAAAAAAAACGAAACAACTAGAAGCGCCTGTGCCTCTATAGGAGGAAATTTTAAACCTTCTACGGAGGTCCTGGGCACTTAGAACAAATCCTAAGCCCACTCATCCGAGCTTCGGACAAGCCCTTTTTATCCATGCCACTCTCACACACACGCCACCAACCCACCTCCACTTTTTTCGGGGTTTTCTTTTTATGAAGAGGCTGTAACGTTCTGATATAAACTGTTATTAGTTTCACACACATGAGTGTATTACTTATCTGGGCAACCACGAAAAGGCTACAGTCATCCGTCTCACGACAGATTTTGCCCAGGGTTGTTGTCGAAAATGTAGTATATGGACACGAAGCCATTCCACTTTGGGTATAAAACATATATGTTGCTCCTAGTTATCGAAGCCCACCAGGGTATGATAAAGCTTAACCCTGAATTTAGAGTGATCCGTTGAGTGTTTTTCCGATCTTCTCTTGGCCTGGGCCAAGTTTCCTCCATCCCTCGTGGGTGGAGTTTTTAGCAACCTGTTTGACAATAAGGGTTTCATCGATCACTCACTAGCTATGGCAATATAATAAAAATAAATTAATTTTTTTTAGATTTGTACTTATTAAAAATTTTCAAGAAGTTAAGAAGAATAAAACCTGTCATTTAGCAGAAACAACAAGTTTTCGAATTATATATAAAGTACTTGTTATACTTCAAGACAGTATGGAGGTACTTTCCTTTCTTGCTATAGTTTAATGTCATGTCGAACAAGAAGATTTTAAGAAATTAATTTTTACACCCATGAAGTTCAAATTTATTTTCCATCAATTTCCATTTTTACTTGCATCTTTTTCTTTAGACAGGATGTATAAATACAAATTCAAGAAAGACAAGTCTATGTACCGAATAGATTCAGACGTTTTTACTAGAAATACAATCCCTAGCGATTTCAAATCTCAAACTGCAAGGTACTATTTAGAAATGGCTTTGGATCTGGAAATTTACCGTCCTAATAATGAATGTAAGGACTTGCATGATAGACTCGGATTTTTATCTGCTGCCATAAATCATATGATTAAAGATAAAAGGTTTGTACTGATCTTAATTTAGAAAGTCCTTTCATGATTTTCCTTAAAAAAGGCAAATTTCATAAATTACATCCACTTTTGGCAAGAATTTACGATGTAATCATTGATAGTGCATCTTTGATTGAGAACGAAAATGGAGCTGTGACCTTCGATAAATTTAACTTTAAAAAGATCTTTGATCTTATGGATTTAAAAAGTGATCCAGGAGAGATATTTGTTCGAGCTGACCTTCGTGAAACTCTATCCTGTATGCATCATTACGTTGTGAATTTAGTTTTACCAAAACTAAGAACCTTTGAAAACGAATATAAAACGTTTATCAGGAACAAACAAGAAGAATTAGACAAAGATGACATAGAATTAACCTTTGTCAGGAATCGGCTTGACAATGCATTCTATCTACTGTATGATCTTTTGGAGATTTTTAAAGAGATTTTAATAATAAATGGAATATCAACAAAGATTAAGGTAAATAATGAGAAAATGGATGACATCGGTTCTCTTAAAACCCATATTGATGCAGTCTCTTTCAAATTTTTGAAGTTTATGATGCATAAAAATCATAGGTTTTACGATCATTTTAATTATTTCTTCGATTATAATTTATCTAATCTTTTAGAGATGTGGGGAGATCAAAATTTGAGAATATTGAAGACGTGTCTTAATCGGATGATGAAGAGTTCGGAGCTTAAAAGTTTGGGACTTGAATTTAAAAGGAAAACAAAACATGACCGTCTAGATATTCCATCTAAATTGACCACCAAATTTATTGACCAGATGTTATATTTTAATTTGTTTTCCTCTGGAAAAGGCATTAAAGAGTCCTGTTCAATGAAAATGATGAAGAAAGAAGAAGAGATTCCAATCAAGGAAAAAAAGATCAACGCCAAAGTAAAAACCTTTCTCAAAAAAAGAACGGCTCAAAACATGGAATCAAGGACTAATGATAATTTAACTTCAGGGTCCAATTCGAATCAATGCGATCAAACCAATATTAATTGTAAGCCTGATTTTCAGAGTTATTTCTGCTCTAAGAATTCCATGTCAAATATGGCATTAGCACAACCTCCCACCACTCTCAACCACTTGAGAAATCGAAAAATCGGAAGTCACATCCATTTTGATACCAATTTTCAGATATTACAACCAAGCCATGCCAAATTTCCTATAAATTTTGGAAATTCCATTAAGAAGTCAGTGGAAGATGGTCTTAATATTTCGATTATCAATAATCAAAAGCCTTACAAAGATCCATCACCTGGATTACTGTTCTTTCCTCCCATTCTTTTATCTAATAGCCAAGCAGATGCTGGTCCAAAGCTGCCAATTTTTCCCGTTATCTCACAAAACCATTATCGAAATTTTTCAAATTTTAAAAGTTTACAGAATAACCTGAAAACTTCAATAGGAAGCAACCATCAGTTTAACCCAATTGCCAAGAATCAATTAAATGTATTTGAGAACCCATCTAAAAATACAGGTCCAAATACTTTTGAGAATGTGAAAACATTTCCTTCCGTTGATTTTCACAGAAGCCAATCCAACAACCTTATGAACCCGAATGACCTGAAAGGTCTCAATGAATCTGGTGAGAAAATTCGAATCATCATATCTGATAATAAATAGAAAAATCAAACATTGCATGATCTAGCAAATAATGGACGTGATCTTGAATCAACAACCAAAAAGAGAGCAAAAAAGAAAGAAGCAAAAATCCCAAGTCAAAAGCCAATTTTTAAGAAATTAACTATTAGATTTCAAATGCCTAATACTGCCTATAAGAATTAGAATATATACATTTTTTATTCACTTGCTAGGTAATCAAACAATTATCAATTGCTCTTTGCTTAATCTGTGTCAAATTTCTTGTCTACACCTGATGGTCTGTGCACTAACTGCTCAAGACTCACATGGTTGTCCGCCTCTTGATGCCCGTTGTCATTCAAATGGAATAGACTCCAGAGTTTTCTTGAGTACAATAGACTGGGTGTAGCTTTGGCTTTAGGATCAATTGCTGTTTCTTTACTATACTTGCATGGTACTTTGTTACTAGCCCTTCCCAGGTCATTAAGTATAGAAATATATTCACTTTGGACTTCTAAATCCATGATAACTCATTTACTATTGAATCGTATTTTCTGTTTTTTTTTTTAATTTTAGCTAATCAATCAATATTGTTGATTCCAATCTTGATCAGAATTGTTTTATTTTTCTTTTGATCATGTAAGAAGATATCTTGTTTGTTTTATTGTATTTCAATGTAAGTCTTGATTCTTATCTCTGTTCGAATCTCGACATTTTCATTGACTAAAACTACTTGGATGGAATGAGATTTTTATTTCCTTGTCATCTCTGTTCAAAATCTACTACACCATGATCAATGGATGCATCTCAACACATCACTATTCCCTCTCATGTCATTATGACCCGGTATAGGGTCAGACTTAGTGGCAAGATGATATACTGTCTTTGGCACAGCTTCTGGGCAGAATCTATCGTGAGACGGATGAATGTAGCCTTTTCGTGGTTGTCCAGATAAGAAACACACCTGTGTGAAACTAATAACAGTTTGTATCAGAATGTCACAGCCTTCTCAAAAAAGAAAACCCCCAAAAAAGGGGAGGTGGGCCGGTAGCGGGAGCGGCATGGATAAAAAAGGGCTTGCCGAAGCTCGAAAGAATGGGCTTGAGACTCGTTCTAAGTGCCCAGGACCAGTAGGATGTTTAAAATTATCTTGTGCAGAGGCACAGGCGCTTCTAGTTGTTTCATTTTTTTTTTGGCACAGCTTTGCACAATAAACATCCAACTTTTTGAACATACATTATTATTGTAATAAGCCTTACATGAGAAGGCATAATGAAGTGTTAAGATGCATACATTTATCACTGTGTAGGAGATTCGGAATTAAGAAGACAAGAAAATTGAAATCTCATTCCGTTCAAGAAGTTGTTGCAAATGAAAATGTCGAGATTCGAGTAGATACAAGAATTAAGACGGACATTAAAATACAACATTATCGACCAGATATCTTCTTACATGATAAAAAAAAATAACTTTGATAGAGGTTGGAATTACCAATCTTGACCTATTAACTCAAGTTGAAAATGAAAAAACTAGAAAATACGATTTAATAGCAAATGAGTTATCATTGATTTACAAGTGCAAAGTGAATAATTCCATACGTAATGACCTGGGAAGGGCTGGTAACGAAATACCACAACAAGTATAGTAAAGAGATAGGAATTGAGCCTAAAGTCAAAGCATACATCCAGTCTATTGTACTCAAGAAGACTCTGGAGTCTATTTCATTTGAAAGACGACGAAGTATTGAAGAGGCGGACAACCATGTGACTCTTGTGTAATTAGTGCTCAGATCATCGGGTGTAGACAAGAGACTTGACAAGGAATCAATTGAAGAATAATTGATAATCTTTAGATTACCCATTAAATAAATTATTTCTAATTATAGATTAACTAGCAAAAATCACTTAGAGCTTCTTCAAAAAATGAATTCAATATTAAAGAAAATTTTTATGGGAAACTAGTTTGAATCAATATATAAAATTTTAAATCGTATCCAATAAGATATGTCAAAAACTATTCCAGAAAAAACACTTAGCTAAAAAAAGAGTTATTGGTGTGAGTTGTGTCTTAGGTTAAATATTTTGAGATTTCTGCTGTCGAATCTATCGAATTGAAAGGTTTGGAACGCTGATGGTATGGCATACATTATTCTGCTTGTCTCCTGTTGTCCATGCCCATCATTATATGATCTGGTTGGACCCATGATTTATGATAGCAAGTTTTGTTCTAAAAGATACGTTTTTGGCAATCAGACAAAGAGGACCGGTATCTTGAAAAGATAATTTGAGTTTTTTATAAGTAATTAATTGAAAAACATGTCCTAAATCACCATAATGGAGATAATTTCTATTGGCATGTGAAAACAACACTCCATTATAGGATTTTTCCAAGCACAATGATGAGATTCGAATTTGGATATGCTAGAATTTGTGTGTGTTCACGATAAAATTAAACTAAAGCAAGAAATTAAAGTACCCTCATACTCTCTTTCAGTATAATATATGCTTTATAATGCGGAAACTTGGTACTTCCATTAAGATATGAAAAAAAGCATTATTTTATTCATATTACTATAGCGTTGACTCGACAGATTCAAATATCAGATTCGGCTATTAAAAAAACGAAACAACTAGAAGCGCCTGTACCTCTATATGAAATTTTAAACCTCCTATAGAGGCACAGTCGTTTCTAGTTGTTTCGTTTTTTTTCTTCTTATAAGTCCTATCTGTTTTTTTCACCATATTGAATTCTTTACATAACTTTGTAATTTTCTAGCCAGAATTTTAGCAAATAATTTTTGGAATGTGCTTATTAATGCAATTCGCCTGTAGTTGTTGGGATCACATGCATTTACTTTCTTGTATATTGGAATCACTGAACATTGTTCCCATTCTTCAGAACAACTTCCTCCCTCCAAAATTTTATTAAGTAGAATATGTATATTTTTGTAGCACCTGGTTGTTCTGTTTGAATCACATTCTACGATCTTATATAATTCACTGGGTATTTTATCGTTTTCAGCTGATTTATAATTTCGAGTATATTTTGCTCCATTCTATCGGAGCATCCTTAATCTCAGTAATTCCTGGTCCAGAATTATAATATATTTTAAACTCTTTTTGAGTTTCTTCTATTTTACAGAGACTGGCAAAATGCAGTTTGCAAATCTCTAATTTTATGATTGATTCAAATATCAATTTTTTTTTATATGTGGACATATTAACTGGCTATTAATTGCTGTTCTCTTTTGAGACCTTTTGTTTGTTGATCCATTTTCAGCTGTTTTTGTGATCATGACCTTTTAAGGCTTCTATACCTTTTTTATGAATTTGACATGTTGTTTTCTCTTTATTTTCTTAGAGACTCTTTTTATCTCCTTTTGATATCTGATTTTGTTGATGTATCAAGTTGTTCTTTTCTGACCATTTTAGATCTATTTGTTTCGATCAATCTCTTAATCTTTTTTGATATTGGAAGGGCTTTATGTCCTACTTCTTCTTCTTTTATGATTTTATGCTTCCAGAGTAAATCTCGGATTTTCTTATTAAAAAAAAGTAATTTATTTTCACTATATTGTTATAGCGAGTGAGTGATCGGTGAAAACCTTATTGTCAAACGGGTTGCTAAAAACTTCACCGACGAGGGATGGAGGAAACTTGGCCCAGGCAAGATCGGATAAACACTCGAAGGTTCCTCTAAATTCAGGGCTATGCCCGATTATACCCTGACGGGCTTCGATAACTAGATGCAACATGTATGTTTTATACTCAAAGTGGAATGGCTTCGTGTCCATATACATCACTTTCTTGGACCACCCGGAATTTTGAAACCAAACGCTACACAAGACTCCTATGTGTCGTATATGCTCGAGCATGAGCTCTCCACCTCTACCTCCTAAGTAGTGGTTGTAGACTTGTTTTACAGACAACTGCAGCCTGCTGTCTTCCTTACTTTTCAAATTCGTAAAATTTTTCACAAGGAGTTAAGAGAAGATTGTCAATCTCTTAATGGAAGCACTAATTTTCAGCACTATAAAGTTTTTATTATACCGCAAGATAGTATGAAGATGCATTCCTTTCTTGCTCTAGTTTAAATTCATCTCGGACTAGCGAAAATCTAGATTTTCTCATTAAGTTTTTTTTACAATTTAATTTGCCATATTTTGGTTTTCTGCAAAAATATTTTAGAATAATGTCTTTTTGATAATTTTTGGCTTCTTTAAAAGCCATTTTAAATATTATTACTTTTTCGGCTTGAAATTTATCTGAACGGCTAGATGATCGGAAATATACCATTTCTATATTATATTCTAGCCTACTATTAAACATGGTTCATTTGATAGTGCAAAATCGATGGGCCTTTTTGACTTCTTATTGTTGTTGTACCTCGGGAAGGTGACCTGTCGTATAAAAAAGATAACTATCTTCGCATATCCATTTTAATGCCTTGGTCGGTATTTCATTCCAATCTCGGCCCATGATTATTCCGGAATATTTGTTATTATTCTTATAAGTAGCTCTGATCGAGGTTGGAATCACCAATCTTGACCTATTAACTTAACTTGAAAATGAAAAAACTAGAAAATACGATTTAATAGCAAATGAGTTATCATTGATTTACAAGTGCAAAGTAAATATAATTCCATATGTAATGACCTGGAAAGGGCTGGTAACGAAATACCACAACAAGTATAGTAAAAAGATAGGAATTGAGCCTAAAGTCAAAGTATACATCCAGTCTATTGTACTCAAGAAGACTCTGGAGTCTATTTCATTTGAAAGACGACGAAGTATTGAAGAGGCGGACAACCACGTGAGTCTTGAGCAGTTAATGGTTGGATCATCGGGTTTAAAAAAACGAAATTTATTCAACTAGAAGCGCCTGTGTCTCTATAGGAGGAAATTTTAAATCCCCTACCGAGGTCCTGGGCACTTAGAACAAATCTCAAGCCCATTCTTTCGAGCTTCGGCAAGCCCTTTTTTATCCATGCCGCTCCCGCATGTAAACCATCCGTCTCACCTCCCCTTTTTCGGGGTTTTCTTTTAGGAGTCTGCTGGCTGTGACGTTCTGATATAAACTGTTATTAGTTTCACACACATGAGTGTATTACTTATCTGGGCAGCCACGAAAAGGCTACAGTCATCCGTCTCACGACAGATTCTGCTCAGTGGAGAGGCACAAGCGCTTCCAGTTGTCTTGCTTCATTTTATTTAATCATTGCAGCTTCTTGATTAAAAGTTGGCCTATTCAAAGTTTCAAATCTAATTATCGAATGAAAATAACTGCAAATCAGAATATTGGTTGTTGATTCTAAAATGAAACAATAATTACATGCATATCCCTTCACAAGTAATTTACTAATGAAAATTTTCAGGATGTAAAACTAAATTTTTAATTTAAATCTGACTTTAATATAAGTCATTCATCAGAGAACTTTCTTGCTATGATAATCTTCTAGAAAACTAATTAATAATTAAAGGAAAATTATAAATAAATTCTAGGATTTAATGAATGAGTTTTAGTATTCCGATTCAGAATCCACTTCATGATTTATGCGATAAAATGACTCCGATTGTATGCTGTCAGATCGAGACCGTCTCCAGTTGGTGAAATTTTCTTGAATCACTACAGATATTAATGAATAGTAGATTTTAACAATATCATGCTCGATAATACTTAGTCTTAGTCCATCATCATTTAAAAAAACACCTAGAATGCGATGAACTACGGATTGGAAAAATCCAGAGGGACCTTTATTGATATCAAGATACACTAGGTAATCTAGAAAATTTTGTCTGCGAGCACGAAATCCCATCGTTGAAATGCAAATATAAATCCCGTATCGACAATCCTCTTAGATTCCATGCTTTTGAAAAATTTCATATTTTCAATAGTTAAGTTTTCGTCAATGCTTCGAAAGCTACCAAAAAAATCATGGAAGTTTCGAGCATAATAAACGGCATTTATTAGATTGATGAGAATTGTATTTAAATGCTTCTCGAATTTAACTATGAAATTTTCAGGTTCCGCATTCTTGTTTGAATTCATAAAAATGAGAAAATCATAATAGGACATCAAAAACAGGCAATGGGCTTGTGCTATTTTTAGCGGTCCAAATTGGACTTGGAGATATACATTCTGAAAAAATTTAAATAAATCTTCAAGGCTGGGGCTCGAGTTACTAGTAAATATGTCATTCAAACCTTCTTGAAATTCTGTCAATATAATCTTCTTGAGATGAGTAGACATAAAAGGTTCGGAATTAATGTTTAAATCCCCAATGAACGCATATTGTAAGTGCTTCTTATCCAAAATAAAATTGCAAGACTCGTCCTCTGGAAAAGGATACGCAACATATAAGTGATAAAGTTTTAACACTAAAATTACTAGTGATAACAATTTCTCATTATTTTCATCCTGTCTTCTAATCCATTGCAATCTTGTAAACTCTTCGTCAAAGGGCAATCTTTTGTGTCGATCATGTTTTGTGGACACTTAAATGTTGGGGACTTGCAGAAATTTTCAAAAGCATTCAATTTTTCTATCTTTGTCCAAACAGATGCATCCAAAAATTCAACTATCGCTTTTTTGGCTGTCAAAGAAACCATCGGGTTAGTTGAATCTAATAGCTCATTGTCTTTCAAATTTATGCTATCAAGATTACAGTAATTCCAATCAAGAATTTTTGGGGAATCCTCCTGGGATTGGATTGTTGTTGCCATAAGCGATGCTAGAAAATTCCAAAGAATCATGGGCTTGTCAAGAAAATTTTTTATTAAAAAATATCTTAAATGGATTAATAAAAATTTACCATCAATTAGATTATAATTCCCCAACATATATTATGATTATTTGATGGATATTCTTTCTTATCCAGTGATGGTATGATCGATTAGTTAAGACTTAAATACGAAAACTTTTTAATAAATATGTTTTTTTTAATTACTGATTTCATATATAATAAAAATTTTCGCATTTCCCATATTAAATATATATTTGCGTGATGAATAAAATTAAATAACATCTGAGATTACACTACACTACACTCTTCGATGTAGTATGTGCTGTACTAGGCGGGTGAAGTACGACCTGTTAGTAATGAGTAGTTGTAGAAAGATAGATTTGTTGAAGTAACCATAATTTATTATAAAAATTTTTCACTCATAAAAAATTCGGAAATCTTGAAGCTGGTTGGTGGAGTTGCTATTTTTTCAAAATGCCTTTCCTTTTCTTGTTTTCACTTGTTCAGTCTCAGAGGAAGTTACACGATGTGACGGGAAATATAGTCAGAGCTGTTCGGACTAAAAATTTCATCCTGTGGAGGGTTCCGTTCGAAAATGTGTGGTAGTTGCCAGAGCATGTTTCGAATATATAAAGTGCAGAATCTTGTGATCTCCGTTAAGAGTGTGGTTGGCTTTCTAAATTCTAGAAAATTTTTATCCGAGACAAAAGTAAGGAGGACTGTTGACTGCAGAGAACAATTGTCTGTAATGAAAATCAAGAGAGATTACTAAAGAGGTATATGTGTAAATCTAATACTCTAGAATCTGTGACACTTCATAGTCGGATGTTGTGTTCAGTTACGAAATAATGGATAGTCAAAGAAAATCTCTATATGTGGAAATTGAGATATTCAATTTGTATAGTACCACAACACGATCTAAATCGTGTGTTTCTGAAAACTTCTTTATTATTATCGATCCATTTAGAATATGATTTATCTCATGCTAAATATTTATCAGAAGATGTATTTGCTTAATTTGTCCTGTTATAGGTATAAAAATATATGTTTACCCTATTTATAAAAGCCAGTGCATTCATAATTTGGATTTTATCGACTTTAGAGTGTAGTTATCATATTTTTTAGCCTAGTCAAGTTTGCTGAATCCTAGATGAAGTTTTCCGCAAACCTTTTGACAATGAGACTTCATCGATCACTCATCAGCTATAAAAATATATAAAAATATATAAAAATTTTATTTATTTATTTATTTTTCTTTTTTGTTTAAATTAAATTAAATTAAATTCTGAAAATACAAAAAAATTTCACATAGCTATTTTCTGTTAGTCTTTGTTGAAAATCACAAAAAAATTGTTTATAAAGATTGTTTTGCTTATAAATGTTAAATCCATTTATTTGGACACTTTTCTGTATACTGTCTAATAATTAAAAAAATATTAAAAAATATTTTAATTTTATGTTAAAATTTTTAGCAATTTGACCATTAAATATTTCGATAAATCATTCAAAGAAAGAAAAAAATGCAATCTTTTAAATCAGCTTTAAATTCTCAGGGGAAATGCCTTCAACTTTCTCAACAGGAACCAATAATACAGTTCAGATTCTAAACTAAACTGCTATGTTTTTATTTCTATTATGAAATTATTCGACCGGAGTGAAATTATTTCCCCCCCTTTTTTAATAAATTTAATCAAATTTTAAATTTTCAATAGTCTAATGCTGGAAATCAATAATCTGTCCTTAGAAATTAAACCAGAAAATGTAATTGTTAAAACGAAATCCATTCTTAAAAATATTACAACAACTTTCGAGCCAGGAAAGATTAATTAATTGCATAATGGGACCAAACGGAGGAGGAAAAACCTCTTTCCTAAATCTTTTATATGGGAAATGCAGCAAGACTTCTTTGACTTCAGGTACTGTGCTATATGAAGGGAAACCAAGAGAGCACGTTAAGTGGTCCAAAAGCATTGACTATGTCGAGCAAAACCCAACAATTATTATAGACAAAACAGTGGGACAATTTATTAAAGAGTGTACCGAAATGTCAGATCCGATAGATGGTGAATATTACAATTCTACAATTGAGAATCTTGAAATTGAAAAGAATTGGAATACTAAAATGAAGTCTCTATCTAGGGGCGAAAAAAGAGAGTTTTCGTTGCAATTAGTCTAATTCAGAACAAGAAGATACTCTTACTTGATGAGCCTGTAAGTGATTTGGATTCACAACTTGCCCTTAAATTTATCGCATTCATGAAGAAGATGGCAATCGAGTTAAATTTAACAATCATTTTATCGGTTCATCAACCATCCCCTTTGAAATTTTCTGAAATTAACAATTTTTTATTTCTTTATGAGGGTCATTCTGTATATTCAGGTCCAGTTATTTTCCTGGAAAAATTCTTAGAAAGTAAAAATTTAAAAGTAGTTGATAAATTCACGACACGTGAGTTCATGTTTGAGATATTTTCAAGAAAATCATCCTTTGAATCTGTTGAAGAGCTAAGACCATATATGATGCATTACATGGATGAATTAGATTCTACTTATGAAGCAGCTAAGGGTAGGAATCGAGTTCTTCCATCGGATTCAAAGGATTTTGAATGGTGCAATCTCAGATCTATTCGCAGTTTGTCGGGAAGAATCTTAAACGATAACTACAGATCTCTTTTAATCTCAACCATAGACTTACCACTCTTATTATACCATATTTAAACCAGATTTATTACCCCGATTACTCAACTCAATAATGCTTCACCGATACCAATTGTTTGGTGGCTCGTTACGATTTTACAAGGTCTAACTGTTTTCTCTGTTTCGGGTTTCCTTATCTTTCGCTTGGTTATTTCATCACTTTTGAGTATAATCCTGAAATTGCTTTTTTTAAGAAACAAATATTCAGATCGATCTATAGTGTAGACAGTCTTTATGTATCTTTTTTTATCGGCAACCTAATTTTCCGCGCAATATCGACAAACTTTATTTATCTTTTTATGAGCTTGTCAAACGTATATGATGGAAGAATATCGGGTTTGGTTCCCTTCCTTATCATCCGTTTTATTCTTTCAGGTATATTTACATTTTTTACCGAAAACCTTTTTATTTTTCTCCCAAGTTTTTTTACATTCATTCCTGCAACAGTCTTATTTTTTATTCATCTGTTATTATTGAATTTTACTTCTCCTATTTTTTTATTATCGGTTTCTTCTGTGACAAACCAGATTTTTCTTCATATTATAAGGCTCATTGTCCTGATTTCCAATCCTTTATCTTTTTATGATCTTCTTTATCTCACAACTACAAAATTTTCCATACCAGTGGATATAGAAGAACAAGATAAGATGCGAATAGCCTTCAACAAATTATGTTTCTCCGAAAAAACTTACCTCTCTATAATCCATCTGTTACTGGTGTTCTCCTTATTAATTTACCTTGGCAGAAAAATGTTTGCAGCCAATTTTTCTACCCATTTTAGATTCAAACTTGAATAACTCGAACATTTCTGCCATTTCAGGTTCATTTTTTATTTGCTCAATTAAATGCTTTTAAAAATCTATTTTTTCATTAAGATACCCATCTCATTCAGGTGGCTTCTATAAAGAATTTATTTAATGGGCAAATCTAATATTTATTCTTTGATTGATTCCGTGTCGATTCTCTTATCTATGCCCGCGGATCTAAGCACTAACTGCTCAAGACTCACATGGTTGTCCGCCTCTTCGATACTTCTTCGTCGTTCAAATGAAATAAACTCCAGAGTCTTCTTGAGTGCAATAGACTGAATGTATGCTTCGATTTTAGGCTCAATCCCAATCTCTTTACTATACTTGTTGTGGCATTTCGTTACCAGCCCTCCCAGGTGGGACAAACTTCTTATCTTTAATCATATATATCCTGAGCAGAATCTGTCGTGAGACAGATAACTGTAGTCTTTGTGTGGTTTCCCGGATAAGTAACACACTTATGTGTGTGAAACTAATAACAGTTTATATCAGAACGCCACAGCCACCTGACTCATAAAATGAAAAATCCTGAAAAAGGGGAGGTGGGCCAGTAGCGTGTGGAGCGGCATGGATAAAAAAGGGCTTGTCCGAAGCTCGAAAGAGTGGGCTTAGGGTTTGTTCTAAGTGCCTAGGACCTCAGTAGGAGGTTTAAAATTTCCTCCTATTGAGGTACAAGCGCTTCTAGTTGAATAAATTTCGTTTTTTTTAGATTTAAGAGTTTGTTATTGAATTCATCAAACATTATTCTGTAATCTTTTTCTTCTTCAAGTATTTACTTGACTCTTATATCATTCCTTATACGTCTGCTGATCAGAATTTTTGCTCTATCGAATACGGTTTCACCATTATTCATTTTGTTGTACTCAGCCTTCCATCCTATTCTTACATACACTGGGTAGTGATCTGATATATGCCAATCTTTTAAAAGGTTCTCTTCTTTAATTATGTTCTTACTATTAGTTATACTGTAATCAATAATTCTACTATCTTCCTCCCCGTTTCTGTACGACTTCCTCCAATCATGATTCCTTTCGTATATATATTACTATTGTCTCTCTTGAATTTCTCAACGACTTTTGCCTTATCTGTATTCCAGTCACCAATATACAATGTCATTCTATCCCTTTCTAATAGTTCTTCGGTCCTATTTAGCGTGCCATGTCTCTCTCAACCCTGGTTGGCAACGTATATATTAACGATATCAAGCGTTTTGCCATTATGTCGTTCTATTCTTATTTTGATCATATACTTTTCAAGCTTAGTTACTTTAACCTTGTGTTTTAAATCGCTTTTAATTGGTGTTATGAGCCCATTCTCGCTTATAGTTTCTGTTGTAAAGCTTTCTATACAATTATAGTCGCCTACTAATGTTTTTCTGTCCTTAATCCGCTTCTTGGTTTCTTGTAGACATATTATATCAGGTTCTTCTTTATGTATTAATTCTATAATTTCATAATCCTTATTTTCGATTTCATTACCATTCAAGTTTATCACTCTTGGCTTGCCTTGCCTTTCTTTTTCCTGTGTCGTCTCACTGCTTTCTTCTTTTTAATTCTAGTCCTTTTCTCGCTTATATCTTCCAGACATTTGTTATTCAAATTATCTTCTATATTTATAGGTTTGTGGTCTATTTTCATCATATTAGTGGACGTGCTTTCAACCATATTGTTAAATATATCTTCTCTGCTTAAACTTTCATCTTCGACTACTGGACCGTCCCAGATTATCCTCTTGGTTCTAACATTGATTGTTGATCTCTTTATGTCATCTTCACTTCTCCATTGTGTATCTTTTCATTCTCATCTGTATTAATATATCTATTGGTTTTGTCGAGTTGTACATTTAAAACTTGAGAATTAGAAGGCATAATTTATTTAACGAATTCCGGATTTATATCTACAATTATAAATACGATTGGTTCTTGATCAATCATTTCATCTCATTAGTTGCTTTCATAATCATAGGCTTTACCTTGATTTATCGAGCTATCAGCAATCAGCTATATAGGCCAATGAAGTTACAAATACTTATTACAACAATATCAATCTTCAAATTTTTTTGTCTTGATTATTATTTCCATTTTTTTCTTCTCATTTGTATACATGAAATAGTAATTGGATTGTGGCTATTTTTCATCAAGATTATAATCGTGTTCTTCTACTTTTTTATTCTTAACCTAAAGAATTTATTTAATGGGTAACTCTAATAATTATCAATTACTCATTGATTGGTTCCGTGTCGAGTTTCTTATCTCCACCAGATGATCTAAGCACTAACTGCTCAAGACCCACGTGGTTGTCCGCATCTTCGATGCTCCGTCGTCTTTCAAATGAAATAGACTCCAGAGTCTTCTTGAGTACAATAGACTGGATGTACGCTTCGACTTTAGGCTCAATTCCTATCTCTTCACTATACTTGTTGTGGTATTTCGTTACCAGCCCTTCCCAGGTCATTACGTATGGAATTATATTCACTTTGCACTTGTAAATCAATGATAACTCAGTTGCTATTAAATCGTATTTTCTAGTTTTTTCATTTTCAGCTTGAGTTAATAGGTCAAGATTGGTGATTCCAACCTCGATCAGAGTTATTTCATTTTTCTTTTTATCATGTAGGAGGATATCTGGTCTATCATGTTGTATTTTAATGTCAGTCTTAATTCTTGTATCTACTCGAATCTCGACATTTTCATTTGCTACAACTTCTTGAACGGAATGGGATTTCAATTTTCTTGTCTTTTCAATTCCGAATCTTCTACAAAGTGATAAATGTATGCATCTTAATACTTCATTATGCCGTCTCATGTAATCATGACCAAGCATACGGCCGCATTTAGTGGCAAGGTGATCTACTGTCTTTGGCATAGCTTTGCACTTGACTTTTTCTCCAAAGAATATATTTCTATCCTGAAGGAGGCAATAAGCTCCTTCATCTCTTGGTTTCATATTTCCTTTGGTAAGCCACACTGAATAATCTTTAATGGAGGCAAGTTCATGATCACAGACCCTAAACAACCTTTCGTGAAGTTGTTTTCTTTTAATATCGGTCATTAGGGATTTAATCTGTGATTCATAAAGAGATTCTTTGGTAATCTCGCCTTCTGTAATGTACTTCAGTTTTATGTATTTGTCAATGGTTGAGAGATGTGTCTTATTGTCCTCTTCTACCTTAATTATGGCATTACGCCTTAAGGAGATATTTCTTGATTTTTCCAGGGAATTCTTCAATTGGAGGAGCATACTCTCACTCTTATGCTCAATTTTGGACATTCCTCTTCCCATCATTTCTCTTGGCAAATACAGCCTTTTTTTGTTTGCTGGCTGTAAGTGAACTTTATATTCCATTAGTACTTTCCTAATGGATTCATCGAGTTTGACATATTCTTCCGGTTCAAGATTTAGTAGTTAATCACAGACACTGCATGCTTGCTTATCGCTTTGAATAAATTCTTTGCATTCAGTTTGCTTTCACACAAGTTCTTGACTCTCTTTAAAATTTCATTTCTTACTTTTTCAAAGGAATCTTTGGATATTGTGCTACTAGCTGTCTCAATAATTCCCAGGTATTTGTAACTGTCTTTGCCTTCCAAAAACGTAGCATCTGATTCACAAACTTTGCTATTGGTAGCGGATTTGGTCTTATTCATTTCCAAGCCAATTGCATTAAAGAATGATTTTGTCTCATTCATCATTCTTTCAAGTTCTTCTTCAGATTCAGCAAGTAATTTCAAATCGTCAATGAATAAAAGGTGATTTGTAATATACATATCAGAATCAGTTTTAACACCGACTTTCTGATATTTGGCACTTAGCTGTCGGCTTAGTGGATCCATGCATAAAACAAATAAGAGAGGGGACAGGCTGTCTCCCTGTAGAATTCCTCTCTCCAACCTTTTCTCAAGAATTGATTCACCATTAAATCTAACATCAACTTTCCACTTTGAAATAGTGTCCTTAAGGAAGCTTGTGATCCACTCAGGGAATTTCAGGCTCTCTATACATTTGATAAGGTAGATGTGATCAACCGAATCAAACGCCTTTTTGACATGTATCCAAGCAGTTTTTAAAAAGTTGGAATGCTCTTTGTTGATAGCAAGATTTAGAAATGCTTGTTCTTTTGCTCCTTGGACCATTCTTACTGTTCCGAGTTTGTTTTCACACAAAAGTCCTCTAAACTCAACAATATTTTGCATTACTTGCGTAACACATTTAGTTGTGAGTTTATATAGATTCGACATACAGGTTATAGACCTGAAGTCTCCTCCTGTTTGAGGCTCTCCTTTGGGAATAAGGTATGTAATACCTTTATAAAACCAATCATCTTCACTTTTAGCATTCACACAGATACCTTTGATTATCTCATATAGACTTTCATGAAGAGGTCTCAATTTCTTAATAAAGAAATTATAGACTCCATCTGGACAAGCAGCTTTCCAATTTGGAAGAAAGCTGATGGTCTTCTGGAACTCTTCAAAGGAGGGGAAGTTGTCAAATTTCCTATCTCCATCTACATGCTCTCTTAGATAATCTTCGAATTGATCTTGGCTTCTCTCAGTCTCAGACTTGATCCACATATTGGACCGATAATCTTTAACTTCGAGAACTGGGACATTACTTTCCTTGGTCACCTCACCAGATAAACTTCTATAGAATTGTCTTCTATAGAGTTCAAAGGATCGGTTGGCTTTGGAGAAGTCTTTTCTCTTCTCATGCATTTCAATCTTTTTCTTGTAGATCAAGATTTTTTCCATGATTCGAGAAATTGCCTCAGTACAGTCCATTGAATTCCCCAGTTTGAGTTTTTCCTGACTCATAAATGTCAAGCATTTTCTCTTATCCTCTCTGGATAGCTTCTCGTTCTTTTGTGACTTACCAAGTAAATCACTAAGAACTTGAAGGTTTAATATCTTTTTATCGATACTATCTTTCCATTTAGAGGGTGTCCGGGTTTTCATGCTCTCTAATTCGTAGGTCATCTGTACACTCCTGATGGTCGCTGCGATTTCTGTCATACTCGTGTGGGCCTTGGTGCGAACATAATCGCTCACTATTAGAATCAGAGACTCTAAAAGCTGGCGATCCACTTTTTCATTAGGTATCTTCCTCGTCCTTTTGCTCATCCACTCTTCGGTAGACGTATTCTCTTGTATGTACTTGAGAAATACATCCTTTAACCGGATTTCGGATTTTGCTCTGGTCAGATTGCAGATTTCTAATGGATTATCAATCGTTTTGACACGCTTGACTGTGTCCCCTTCGAATCTATCAGGACGCCTTGAGACTGCCATCCTTTTAAATTCCTCTAGGGATATGTTCTTCTGGAACTTACCACAGAAGACAGTTAGAGCTCTGGACCAGCCGAATCTAGGCATCCTTCCAAATCTTCTTTGCACAGCAGAGAAAAACTCCTTTGGCCATCCAGGATCACACGACTTTATATCGTTGATTAGGACTTCCAAAGAAGTCTTGATGCTAGCTTTCAGATCAGATGGTGTCCTTGGGAGACTCTCTACTTCCTCAATCTTCACTTCTTCTGTAACTTCATTTGTTTTTCTTTGTTTTTCACTATTTTCTTCAAATTGTTCATTTTTTTCCAAACCCATTTATTCTTAACCTTATTTTTATTCTTTTTAAAATTAATCTCAACCGAAATTATCCTTCTTACGTTGTGCATCTTCTTCTTGGTTTCTTCATAATTATCCGTGTAGTTTACTGTCCATTTTGGTTGTTCCGATTTAATCTTATTCCTTTTTCATTATTTAAATCTAATTTATTACCAATTTCACTTTTTTATATAATCCATTTATATTTTCTTTAAGAGTACAAATTTTATCAACATATGCATTTCGAACGTTTTTATTAGATTTAACCGATTTATTTGGTTTTATATTCTCATTTTTATTGTTTATAGGCATCATATTCGTTATCACACTTCGATTTGTCTTATCTTTCTTCGCCAAACTGCCAGTATCAACATTTTTAATACAATCTTGTTCCTTCCTTGATTTGATCCAAACTGTATTAGCAAAAGTATTTGATTTAAAAATTTTCTGCAAAGTCCGCAAATTGTGTTCTGACATAATTATACTTAACTATATCCTAATCATACTTCTAAAATTAAATTGGTGTCCTTCAGTTCTCGCCCTAAGGATTCTTATAGCTTCTTCTGCTCGTTTTCCTATTTTATAAGTTCTATCTGATTTTAATTTGTCAATTTTCTTAAAAATTTATTTTTTTCTAAAAATCGAATTTTGAACTAAAGGAAGATTTTAATTATTTTTCGCTTTAAAATTTACAATCGGTTCCTTAAGGACATATTTCTGAGTGGTATCTGAGTGATCTGGTTGGTCATCGTGTGCTAAACGGTACAGGAATCCTGTATGATTGTATTTTAAACAAGACTCAACGTCATAGCCGAGTGTACTAGCAGCGCTAATACTTTTAAGTAGTTTTTAAAGCAGTTTGTACGATAAATCTCGTAGAATGTCCTACTATGAATAGAGACAGGCGAAATAGATGTACAGTTTAAGTAGTTGTTTGTTGGTGTTTTAACTGCTTCTGCACACGTAAAAGCGATAACTAGTTTGTTAGGCACGCAGCTCGTCCAGAATGATTCGAGCCGCACAGGCTGGGGAAGCAGACTAAGCAGGAAGTTGAGCGAGGATGATACGCCATTCTCCCATTTGGCCTGTATTGGCTGTCCTGGAAGATCAAATGGCCTCCTGACACAGTACAACATAGTTTTTCAAGTAATTTTTCTCCGACCATACACAGCAAATAGGAAAACATAAAAACAAATTTCCAGCTTTAAAAAAAAAACAAATTTATTCAACTAGAAGCGTTTGTGCCTCTATAGGAGAAAATTTTAAACCTCCTACTGAGGTCCTGGGCACTTAGAACAAATCCTAAGCCCATTTTTTCGAGCTTCGGGCAAGCCCTTTTTTATCCATGCCTCTCCTGCACACGCCACAACCTCCCCTTTTTCGGGTTTTTCTTTTTATGAGGAGGCTGTAACGTTCTGATATAAACTGTTATTAGTTTCACACACATAAGTGCGTTACTTATCTGGGAAACCAAGAAAAGGCAACGGTCGTCCTTCTCACGACAGATTCTGCACAGTTTCCAGCTTTAAACCAACTAAATCGTGCACTTTGTTAAGTTGGAATGTCTAATTAAAATTTTGTATCAATTTCTGGCCAAATTACATTGAATCAGAAATTATCTGTAAAGGATAAGAGCTTCCTGTTCTCATCCGGAACCATCATGTTGTGATTAACCAAAAAGAACATAAATTGATCAGGTTTTAATTGATTGACATGATTTGATCAATTAAAAATTATGAAAACAAATTATTAAATAAATTGATAATTGAAAAAAAT
Organism: Drosophila melanocephala; assembly: GCA_037043625.1. Classification (NCBI taxonomy): domain Eukaryota; kingdom Metazoa; phylum Arthropoda; class Insecta; order Diptera; family Drosophilidae; genus Drosophila; species Drosophila melanocephala. The sequence continues at coordinate 85,104 of JBAMBD010000748.1, read as the reverse complement.
GTTTATGCCGAAACTAGAAGATTGTGTCCCCTTGATAGTTATAAGATGATCAAACATTCTGAGAATTTAAGAAATTCTACTTGGGTTGCATTGAAGACTACTCATGACCATCAAAGTGAATCCACAACCATGTTACAGAAAACTAAACTACAATCTTTATTTTGTTTGCAATATTATTAAATAAAATGAAAATAAACCACCTGATTGGATATTCCTTCGTTTTAATTTAACAAATTGATTCTCATGAGTTGACATTTCATTTTTGTTGAATAAAAATTAAAAATTTTCAATTCCTTTTTTTTCTAGAAGATTGCATAGATCAATTTAATAATAGAATCAGGTTTTTAAATCGACAAATTATGATTCAATTGTGACCATTTGTAGACTTTAATAATATTTTTCAGAAATCACTGATTGAGAAACTAAAAATCATATTTTAGAAATTTCAGTTACTTGGCTTAGATGCAGATTTTATTAATGACTTTAAGAAATAAGTATTTGACCAACCAAATTCATCAACATAATCTCTGTTGGATTGATCTCATCAGTCTTTATAAAAAATACTAATTCCATTAATTACAATTATTTCTGATTAATTGGTAATTTTTTCCTCTTTTTTTATTAAATTTTTTTTTAATTTCTCAACCCCATGAATACGAAGAGAATTATTAACATAATGGCTTTTTTATGTTTCTGTAAAGCAGGATCGATCGAGCTGATATTTCAAGATGAGGAAACGGAATTCTATGAACTTGAGATTCTTAGTGAATTAGAATATTTTAAACCATCTATTATGATGTATCGAAACTTGCAGCTTCAATCTAGCAATCCCCCAGAAATGCAGATAGATCTATCACCGATAAAGAAATATAATTTCGAAAGATTTATCTCATTTAAATTGCTTTCGCGTGATGATGGTTGGACGCTTTCTAGTCCGACTGAATTCGATACTATATGCCGCATTCAAAATATTATTAGCACAAAATGCTTTGAGGAATCCGTGCACGCTCAAGCACATTTCAAAACCGTCTACAATAAAGAAATGTATAAAGGCTGGGTTATGAATAGATTTATGAATAATTCCATATGGTGTTTGTTCAATGTTGATGCAATTCTAAATGATTTATTTAGTCATGAATTTAGTGAAGAAACTAAAAAATTTTTTAGTAAAGTATTCATTCATTTAATTTATAAATCTGAATGTTGCCTGATAAGAGATAATGCTAATGAATTTAGCATTGTTCGAAGAACGAATACAATTCAAACTTCGGATGTTATCGATGACTTATTCACATGCACAACATTGCATATTCAAACGGAGTTTTGGTTTATCCATGGAAAATCAGGTATCCTCAAGAAGTTATTGCTTTTCTTGATTCTTTTTAAGGTTGAAAATTTAAAGGTAAGTTGTGATTGGAAATTAGGACGAAATGAATTTGAGATATTTTATGAAGATATAAAAAGGATTCAAGAATTTGAATCAAAGGAATCTATGCCACAAGAAAAATCAAATTTTTTGAGATTAAGAAGTTTGTCTTTTACCGGATTTGATATTAATCGAGATGGATTTGTCCAATTACTGCGCCCCTCCGCTTTACTCAAACATAAAATGACAGGCCTTGAAGTCAAATTGGAGAAAGACATAAACCTGGATTGGGGATTCGAATATTACCTTTTAGAATGGAAAGATCTAAGGGTACTTACAATTAAAAACTGCAAAATGTCAGAGAGTTCGCTAAATCAAATTCTGAAGAATTTAAGGTCACTTGTAGAATTGCGAATTGACTGCCACATTTTTGATGAGAAAACTGCAGTTAACTTTATCAATCTAGAATCTTTGGTAGTATTGGAAATCAACACGGATTTGGTGTATGTTCAAGATGCATGGATGGAAGAATACAAGAAAAACGACATTTCACGTTTGCCCCAAAACGTTGTTTCTGCTTTATTGAAGTCCATTTCTAAAATTCAAGTTTTGAAGCTTGAAGTCGATTTTTTTGATAGTTTTGTTGCCGCAGAATTCAATCAACTACAAAATCTTAAAGAATTGGGATTATCCGGTTTCAAGCATTCGTGTGAAACCCTAAAGGTCTTATTTAAGTCCTTGAAAAATGTTATAGTTTTGCAAATTTGCTTGTCAGGATTGGCAGCATGTTTTAACAAATTCGAATACAATAATATTCTGGATATGAATCTTTTTACGAACATCCAAATATTAAGACTTACGGAAGGTACGCTAACAGAGGTTGTCTTTCATATTCTGAATTTAGAGGGTTCTCAACTTGTGGAATTTCAAGCCACAGTTCATCGGATTGAAAGAGCCTTGCGCAATTATTCGCATTCAATCATACCTTATTCACCTCATATTAGGACATTGGTTTTGCAGTGTGATTTTATTTATGCTAGTAATGTGTTTGGCTTGGTTCAACAAATTCCTAATGTCGAGAGACTAGTCATAGGTTCTTCCGACTGCATCAATAGGGTATTTAAGGCTTTGTTGTGTCTCCAAAAATAGAAGACTCTTACATTATTTATACGTTTTGGAAATATGTCTCTTGGTCATGGCAAGGCAGATGACTTCGAATCAAAGTGCGGTACCCTGAAAATGGAAAATATGGTTTCACTGAGTGATCTGAGTCTTCAATGCTACAGACTAAATCAGGACACTTTATGGATTTTCGATTATATTCCAAACCTGAAATTCTTGAGGATTGCTCAGGATTCTGATCGATCTGATAAAATGCTTAAGACAACTCAAAGCCATGAATTTTTATTTGATTTAATGCCCAAACTCAAGGGAGTATGCTCTTTTTCTGTTATGGTGGAAGATAAACTACCGGTTCAGCTAGTTCTAAGTCGTAAATTTTGTTTCCAGTCATTCTTGTTTTTGAATTTAGAGGGCGGAAGACAAACCACGGAATTATTACTTACATTGATCGAATCGATAACATTTTTGAAAAAATTGAATATTAGTCTGTCAAATGATTGTGATAAGAATTATCCAGTGTTCAAGCCTTCTGATAATTATTTTTTTTCTGAATTAACTGTTTGCTATGAGAATGATAAAATTGAAGAATTTTTCTTAAAGCCCTTGTTCGATAAGATACCTTACATGCAAAAAATTATAAGGAATAACGGAATTGCACCTTACAGTATTATTTGCTCAAGATAATTCTATTAATTATGGCTTGAAGTTTGCATTCAAGCTTGTGGTATTTTCTTTTAATTGAATAATTCAGTGATCGTTTTAATTAAAGAAAACTACAATTTATTTATTCGGGGCTTCTGTCTCGCCTTTTGGCATAGCATCAATATTTATTTAAAACTTCTTCATCTATTTGCTATATTTATTTCAATATGCATTTTGTAAAGACGGAGTGGTTCTTTGTAAGGTAAAAGGTTGTTTGAGTCAGATACATTTAAAGTGTTTCATTATATAATCCACTGAAACAACAAACTTATTGAACAAATTTGTAATTATAATTAAAAATAATTATTGATCAAGCGAATCGAGGTTGGAATTACCAATCTTGACCTATTAACCCATGTTGAAAATGAAAAAACTAGAAAATATGATTTAATAGCAAATGAGTTATCGTTGATTTACAAGTGCAAAAAAAAAGTAATTTATTTTCACTATATTGCTATAGCTAGTGAGTGATCGGTGAAAACCTTATTGTCAAACAGGTTGCTAAAAACTCCACCCACGAGGATGGAGGAAACTTGGCCCAGGCAAGATAAGAAAAACACTCAACGGATCTTTCTAAATTCAGGGTTAAGCCCTATCATACCCTGGCGGGCTTTAATAACTAGGAGCAAAATATATGTTTTATACTCAAAGTGGAATGGCTTTATATCTATATACATACACTTTCTTAAACCACCCGGCATTTTGAAACCAAAGGCCACACAGGACTCCTATGTGTCGTAAATGCTCGAGCACGAGCTTTACACCTCTGACTCCTATATCAGACATGCTTTACAGACAACTGCAGCCTGCTGTCTTCCTTATTTTTAAAATTCAAAAAAATGTTCACAAGGAGGTATGAAAGAGATTGCCATTTCTCTTAATGGAAACACCAAGTTTCACCACTATAAAGTGTTTATTATACCGCAAAACAGTATGAAGATGCTTGCCTTTCTTGCTCTAGTTTAAAGCCATCTCTGATGGGTTTTTATTTCCTCAAGATTAATTATTTGCATTGCTTGTTCTTCTTCACCGAATTTTTTGAATTTTAGTTCAGGGTTAGCGTAGTAATTCATTTTTTTCTACAACTCTACTAAATTCTTGACTCAAGAGATTTTTCCTTCTTTCGTATTGGTTGAACTCATTTAATTCTTCTTGATCTATTAATGTCTTGTTCCGAAAAATTTTTGATTTACAAGTGCAAAGTGAATATAATTCAATACTTAATGACCTGGGAAGGGCTGGTAACGAAATATCACAATAAGTATAGTAAAGAGATTGTCATTTAGCCTAAAGTCGAAGCATACATCCAGTCTATTGTACTCAAGAAGATTTCAGAGTCTGTTTCATTTGAAAGATGACGGGCATCGAAGAGGCGGACAACTATGTGAGTCTTGGACTGTTGGTGCTCAGATCATCGGATGTAGATAGGAAACTTGACACAAATCAATAAAAAAGTAACTATAAAATTACCCATTAAATAAAATTTTCTTAGTAGTATCTTTAATATTGTATACAAAATCAGCATTTAAGAAGGCATATTTATTAAATGGAATTTCGTATTTATATCTTAATTAGCCAATCATATATTTATTAGTTCATTAAAGGAGATATATTGAATAACTTTAATATATATTGGACAATTATAACGAAGATCATAAACTAATTGGTTGTTTATCATTAACCCCTTTACGACATATATACTAGCAAAAATCACTCAAAGCTTCTTCAAAAAATGAATTCAACATTAAAGAAAAATTTTATTCAATAAATAGGTTAAATAGAAGAAGATTATATAAATCATTGTGAAAGGAATAAAGATCCATCAAAATATATTATTTGATTTTAATGTGCTCGACATCTGTCTGTCAAAGAGGTAAAAATTCCACGATCTAATGTTTCAATTCCTAAATATTGGCTTCTGACTTTGTTTGCTTCTTTCTTTGTTTACTCGCTTTTTGGTTGTTTCTTCCAACTCATGAATATCACTTTTTAGATCAACAGGGCTTGTGGTTTTCATTTTATTATAATCGGATATACTGCTGCGAATCATCTCACGAGGTTTATTGTGATCGTACCGGTCATTCGTGTCGTTGAAATGTCTTTTGTAATAATTACTGGATGGATATATTTTCGAATTTCTAAACATATTTTCATTTCTATTGTTAAAAGAGTTTTTAATTCCATCTGATTGATTCGGGGTGAATGGGTTGATCTGGAAATCATCTTCAATTGGAAATCCCTGGTTACTCTGTGAATTATTGAAAATTGAAAAATTTTGATACTGATTTTGTGGTTTAGCGGGGAAGATGGGCATTCCTAAACTAGCATCTGCTTTAATATTGGTTAAAATACCAGGTAATAAAAACAATGAGTTTGATGATGGGTCTGTGTAAGGCATTTGATAGTGAACATTCGAACTATTAGGGTCATAAACTGAGTTGTTAATGAAATTCTCAGAATTCATAGGAAAGATGGCTTGGGTTGGGTGTGAATTCTGAAAATTGGTATTAAAAACATGTTGGCTTTCAATTTTCTGGTTCCCTAAGTGATTGGTCAGGGTGGGTGGTTGATCGAACGGCATATTTGATGTAGAGCGCTTGCAATTGAAAAATGTCTGAAATCCTGGGAGTTTAATATTGCCACTGTGATTGTTTGGATTGGGAACAAGTTCTGATATTGAATTGCCAATATGTCTAGAATCTATATCCTGGGCTGCTTCAACTTTATGATCGATCTTTCTTTCGATATTTTCAATTAGAATCACTTTTTTTTTACTTCTAATTGTAATTAAAGTAGTCCCTTTAAATATAATTCTAGATGACAATAAACTAAAATACATCAGCTGACTCATAAAATATCCACATGGTTTTATTGGGGTATATAGGCTTTCATGCTTCTTTTTCCTTGGAAGTTCAAGCCCTCTACTCTTAAGTTCCGAATGCCTAATTACTCGACTAAGACACATCCTAAAGGAATTTATATTTTCATCTCTGTAAAACCTTAACAATCTTGTTAAATGATCGTTGAAGAAATAATTAAAATGCTTGTAAAATGTATATTTTTTGTTCACGATAAACTCAACAATTTGAAAGAGACTGCATTAATATGGTCTTTCAAAGAAGTCAGAGCATACATGTCGTTATCAACTGCTTTAATATCTGTTGATGATATATCCATTATTAAAATCTTGTTGAAGATCTCAAAAAGATCATGAAGTAGATAGAATGCATATCAAGTCTGCATCTAACAACGAATAATCCTATAACTTCCTTGTCTATGTCGTTTCGTCTGTTCCTGGTTAAATTTTTATATTCCTTTTCAAATATTCTTAGTTTTGGCAAAACCAAATTTCCAACGTAATGATGTGTATTTAATAGAGTTTTATGAAGGTCAGTTCCAATAAATAAATTGTCGGAACCGTTTGCTAAATCCATAAGATCAAAGATTTTTTGAAAGTTAAATAGATTGAAGGTTACAGCTCCATTTAGTTTTTCAATAGAAGATGCACTATCAAAAATTACATCGTAAATTCGTGCCAACAATGGATGATAATTAAAAAATTTCCCGTTTTTAAGAAAAATCATGAAAGGACTTTCTAAATTTAGATTAGGGACAAACTTCATATCTTTAATCATATATATCATGGCAGCAGAGACATATGCAAGTCTTTCATGCAAGGCGGTACATTCATTATTCGGAAGGTAATTATCGACATCCAAAGACACTTGTAAATAATATCTTGCGATTTGAGCTTTGAAATCCTCGGAGAATATATTGATACTGAAAACATCTGAATCAATCTGGTATATGGACTTATCCTTCCCGTATAAAAAGACGGATGCAAGCAAAAAGGAAATTTGATGGAAAACAATCATGAATTTCATGGGTTGGGCAAATTAATTTCTCAAAATCAGAATTTTATGTTAGTCCGTGATGACTTTAAACTAGAGAAAGAAAGGAATGCATCTTCATACTGTCTTGCGGTATAATAAACACTTTATAGTGCTGAAAATTTATGCTCCCATTAAGGGATTGGCAATCTCTTTCTTAACTCTTTGTGAAAATTTTTATGAATTTGAAAAATATGGAAAGAAAAACGAAATTTATTTATCTGGGGGCATCTGTGCCTCTGCTGCAGGGTGAAGTTTTAACCCCCTGCTCAGATATTTGGCACCTTAAACAAATTCTGAGCCCACTCTTTTGAGCTTCGGGCAAGCCATTTTTCTACATGCTGCTCCAGCATGTTGACCTTTCAGCAACCTTCAGGCCCCACATCCCCTTTTTTGGGGTTTTAATTTTTTAATTTGAATTTTTCACTCTTTTTTTTACTTGATTTTCTAATCTAGTGAATTTAACTAAAAGATAAAAGTTTGCTGACATTTCTTGTAGCTAAAATTAGCCAGTCATTCCTCACCCGTTGGTCCCATGTGGAGCTCAAGGTCGATGGGGACTTCCCCGGCCTTACCATTTCATTTATCTTGTTCTAATGTTGCGCTTCATACTGTCTGTTTAAAGTCAATTTTTACATTTCCTGTCTAACAATTATGGACCTTATTCTCTATGGATTGTTGAGTTATTATACTTCTCTGCAAATATCCTTCTTATTACAGTCCCCAATTATTTCTCAATTTTACTCATGAAGATAACAACTCTCCTCCTATAGTTTTTCATCATGTTTTTATCAAGGCCAACGTTTCTTTCTCATTTAGGTTGAAAAAAAACGAAATTTATTACTTAGGGACGCTTGTGCCTCAACAGGACAAAAATTTAAATCTCCTGTCAAGGTCTTGAGCGCCCAAAACAAATTCTAAGCCCACTCTTTCGAGCTTCTGGCAAGTCCTTTTTTATCCATGCCGCACACACCCACATGCATGTATACCATCCGCCCACCTCCCCTTCTTTAGGGTTTTTATTTTTATGAGGTGGCTATGACCTTCCGGTATAGATTTTCTCATTCTTTATTTAACTTTAAAAATTTTATTAAATCTCAAAATGTCACTTTATTTAAAATTCTTACTCCTTTTTAGAAAGTTAAATTTTTCATCGAAGGAACATTTTACCAAATTAAATCAATCGAATTTTTCAAAAAAGGTGTTTAGCTCTTCATTTTGGATAGAACAAGATTATCTAGTGTTATGACTTCTTCTAACCAGTGCAGGCACGCTGCATGAAAGTCTTTTGACTCAGACTCGACATTACCGTCGAGTATATTAGCTAAGCTAATATTTTCAGAAATTTTTTATCAAAGTCAGCACAGCTCGGGCTATATATTCCATTGTGGACAGAACAAGCTGCAAGAGCCGCACCAACAGGAAAGTCTCTTGATGGTCTTTTAACATACTCCAGCAAAAGCAGGAGCGGCGAAAAGTTGTTCAATCGGGCAGCCCGGCCCAGGAATTTGGGGCAGCTTATACCGGGGAGCAAGACCAAGCAGGGAAGTAAGAAAGAGTCGAACTCCATTCCCCCACTTGGCCTGCGTGGACTATCCCGAGAGGTCAACCGACCCCCAAAACAGTATAATTTAGTTTTTTAGAAAGTTTGACTCCGACCATACACTGTAAATCCGAAATTTTAAAAACGGGGTAAAAAATAAGGAAGATAGCAGGTTTCAGTTGTCTATAAAACAAGTCTGCAGTCACTACTTGGGAGATCGAGGTGTAAATCTCGTGCTCGAGAATTTACGGCACATAAGAGTTCTGTGTAGCGTTTTGTTTCAAAATGCCAGGTGATTCAAGAAAGTGTTTATATTTTGAATGGGCACAAAGCGATTCCACTTTGGATATAAAACATATATATTACCTCTTAGTTATCGAAGTCTCCAGGGTATGATAGGGTTTAGCCATGAATTTAGAGTGATCTGTTGTGTGTTTTTCTGATCTTCTCTTGGTCTGGGCCAAGTTTTCTCCATACAAGTGAAGTTTTTACAACCCTTTGAACAATAAGGTTTTCATCAATCACTCGCTAGAAAAAGCAATATAATGAAAAAAATTACTTTTTTTTTATAAAATATTTGCTCACTTTCTTGGATTTATAATATTAAAATTTTTCTTAAAATGACACTAAACCAGACAAGAACAAAAATTATCTTCATGAAATCTTCTGGTTATAAGAAATTCTTTATAATTTAGATCCTTAGTGCTTCTATTAAGTGTCCACTTGGCTCTGTTTAACTACTTGAAAGTTTTTATAACTAATGAAAAAATGTATTTTGCAGTTTTCCGTACACATCCTACATCCATTATTTAAAAGACATTGCTATAAACCCTGTTTGCACATATTTAAGTGTAGAATATTATTTAATTACCAAATGGAGAATAATTAACTTTTCAATTTCTAGAATGAAATAGACGTGAAGCAACTCGATTCAGATATAAAGATGGATGGTCCCATGATGTAGGAACTGGAAGCTGTATGTGATGCAAAAGATCTTGTTTTCACGCTTCCAACAGTATCATAATGCTGATGTGTTTATGCTAATCTTAAAAGTTTGGTCAAACAGTGATCACTAATATATAGTTCATCTTGTTTAGACAATGATTATTTGAATGATTCATATAGTTTTGAAGAATTTATGCAATTATTTGCTAGATTTAATAGGAGAATTAATACTGATCGTTGTGTGTCTCTTGACATTCCTTTAGGAACTCATTTGATGATTTCCTGGATATTTAATTAACATTTCATTTATACTGAAGATAAATATATATGGAGAAATGGCAAAAAGATCCCTGGTTAGCTTTGCTTATTGGAGTGCCAGAAGGCTACAGCCTCTCCATAAAAATAAAACCCCCCAAAAAAAGGAGGAGATGGGACGGTTACACGGCAAACATGTGGGAGCGGCATGGATATAAAAGAGCTTGCCCGAAGCTCGAAAGAGTGGGCTTGGGATTTGTGTTGAAGGCTTAAGACCTCGGCAGATGGTTTGATTTTTCCTCCTGCAGAGGCACAAGCGCTCCTGGTTAATAAATCTCGTTTTTTTACATTGTTGCCTGGATAAGTAAACACACTTATGGTGTGTGAAACTAATAACAACTCATACCGAAACGTCACCACCTCCCTAAAAAATAAATGAAGCGTGGAACCACAAGATAGTTGAAACTTCCTCTTACAGAGATACGGGCGCTTCAGTTGTATAAATTTTATTGTTTTTTAGAATTTAAAACTCAATTGAACATATCAAATGAATGACTTAATCGTCTAATTAAATTAAACTAAAAAAAAAGTAATTTATTTTCACTATATTTCTATAGCTAGTAAGTAATCGTTGAAAACCTTATTGTCAAACGGTTTGCTAAAAACTCCATCCACAACAGATGGAGGAAACTTGGTCCAGACAAGATCGGAAAAACACTTAACGGATCCTCTAAATTCAGGGCTAAACCCAATCATACCCTGACGGGCTTCAATAACTAGGAGCAACATATATGTTTTATACCCAAAGTGGAATGGCTTCGTGTCCATATATATATACTTTCTTGAACCACCCGGCATTTTGAAACCAAACGCCACACAGGACTCCTATGTGTCGTAAACATTACACCTCTACCTCCACATCAGACATGCTTACAGACAACTGTAGCCTGCTGTCTTCCTTATTTTTCAAATTCATAAAAATTTTTACAAAGAGTTATGAAAGAGATTGCCAATCTCTTAATAGGAGCATCGATTTTCACCACTATAAAGTGTTTATTATACCGCAAGAAGACAGTATGAAGATTCTTTCCTTTTTAGCTCTAGTTTAAAGTCATGTCGGACCAATTAAATTAAACTAGGATATAAATTTCAGAGAAAGAAAGGAAGTAATCAAGATAATAAATACTTTTAAAATGACAATTATCCTTTTATCAATAATATATATAATACATCAAATTGAAAATGAAAAAACTAGAAAATACGATTTAATAGCAAATGAGTTATCATTGATTTACAAGTGCAAAGTAAACATAATTCCATATGTAATGACCTGGGAAGGCTGGTAACGAAATACCACAACAAATATAGTAAAGAGATAGGAATTGAGCCTAAAGTCGAAGCGTACATCCAGTCTATTGTACTCAAGAAGACTCTGGTGCCTGTTTCATTTTAAAGACGACGGGCATCGAAGAGGCGGACAACCATGTGAGTCTTGAGCTGTTAGTGCACAGATCATCGGGTGTAGATAAGAGATTTGACACTGAATAAATCACAGAGTAACAATTAGATTACCCATTAAATAAATTTATTTCTAATTATAGATTAACTACCAAAAATCACTTAGAGCTTCTTCAAAAATGAATTCAACATTAAAGAAAATTTTTATTCAATAAATAGGTTAAATAGAAGAAAATGAAAATCCATCGATATATAGTATTTGATTTTAATGTGCTCAACATTTGTCTGTCAAAGAGATCAACAATTCCACGATCTAATATTTCAATTCCTAAATATTGGCTTCTGACTTTGTTTGCTTCTTTCTTTGTTTACTCTCTTTTTGGTCGTTTCTTCCAACTCATGAATATCATTTTTTAGATCAACAGGGCTTGAAGTTTTCATTTTATTATCATCAGCTATACTGCTTCGAATCATCTCACGAGGCTTATTGTAATTGTACTGGTCATTCGTGTCGTTGAAATGTCTTTTGTAATAATTATGGGATGGATATATTTTCGAATTTCTAAACATATTTTCATTTCTATTGTTAAAAGAGTTTTTAATTGCATCTGATTGATTCTGGGTAAATGGGTTGATCTGGGAGCCATCTTCAATTGGAAATCCCTGGTTACTCTGTGAATTATTGAAAATTGAAAAATTTTGATACTGATTTTGTGGTTTAGCGGGGAAGATTGGCATTCCTGAACTAGCATCTGCTTTAATATTAGTTAAAATACCAGGTAATGAAAACAATGAGTTTGATGATGGGTCTGTGTAAGGCATTTGATAGTGAACATTCGAACTATTAGGGCCATAAACTGAGTTGTTAATGAAATTCTCCAGAATTCATAGGAAAGATGGCTTGGGTTGGGTGTGAATTCTGAAAATTGGTATTAAAAACATGTTCGCTTTCAATGTTCTGGTTCCCTAGGTGATTGGTCAGGGTGGGTGGTTGATCGAACGGCATATTTGATGTAGAGCGCTTGCAATTGAAAAATGTCTGGAATCCTGGGAGTTTAATCATTGGCAGTGTGATTGTTCGGATTAGGAACAAGTTCTGATATTGAATTGCCAATGTGTCTAGAATCTATATCCTGGGCTGCTTCGGCTTCATGTTCGATCTCTCCCTTCGATGCTTTCAATTGGAATATCTTCGTCTTCGGATCTCAAGTGTAATTAAATTGGACCCTTTAAATCTAATTCCAGATGATAACAAATCAAAATACATTAGTTGACACATAAATACCCACATAGTTTGGCTGGGATACATAGGGTTTCATTCGTCGTTTTGCTTATGAGTTCAAGTCCTCTACTCTTAAGTTCCCAATGCCTAATTACTCGATTAAGACACATCCTAAAGGAATTTATCTTTTTATCTTTGCAGAACCTTAACAATCTTGTTAAATTATCATTGAAGAAATAATTAAAATGCTTGTAAAATGTATATCTTTTGTGCACGATAAACTTCAACAATTTGAAAGAGACTGCATCAATGTGAGCTTTCAAAGAAGTCAGAGCATACATGTCGTTATCAACTGCTTTAATATCTGTTGATGACATATTCATTATTAAAATCTTGTTGAAGATCTCAAAAAGATCATGAAGTAAATATAATGCATTATCAAGTCTGCATCTAACAACAGATAATCCTATATCTTCCTTGCCTACTTCTTTTCGTTTGTACCTAGTTAAATTTTTATATTCCTTTTCAAATGTTCTTAGTTTTGGCAAAACCAAATTTCCAACGTAATGATGTGTATTTAATAGAGTTTCATGAAGGTCAGCTCCAATAAATAAATTGCCAGAACCGTTTTCTAAATCTATAAGATCAAAGAGCCTTTTGAAAGTTAAATAGATTGAAGGTTACAGCTCCATTTAGTTTTTCAATAGAAGATGCACTGTCAAAAATTACATCGTAAATTCGTGCCAACAATGGATGAAAATTAAAAAATTTCCCGTTTTTAAGAAAAATCATGAAAGGACTTTCTAAATTTAGATTAGGGACAAACTTCTTATCTTTAATCATATATATCATAGCTGCAGATATATATGCAAATCGGTCATGAAATTCGGTACATTCTTTGTTCGGAAGATAAATATCGTCATCCAAAGACATTTGTAAATAGTACCTTGCGATTTGAGCTTTGAAATCGTCGGTGAATACATTGATACTGAAAACATCTGAATCAATCTGGTATATGGATTTATCCTTCCCGTATAAAGAAAAAGATGCAAGCAAAAAGGAAATTTGATGGAAAATAATCATGAATTTCGTGGGTTGGAGAAATTAATTTCTCAAAATCAGAATTTTATGAAAAAGTTGTCAACCTTCCATAGCTTCGGTGGTATGCGGTTGACGCGGTAAACTAGCCGAAAACTTGATAACCTGGCTCGAATTTCCTTGGGAAACTAGTTTGAATCAACTTATAAAAATATAAATCTTATCCAATAAGATATGTCAACAGCTATTCCAGAAAAAAAATCTTGGCTAAAAAAGAGTTATTAGAGTGAGTTGTGTCTTAGGTTAGAAATTTTGAGATTTCTGCTGTGGAATCTATCGAATTGAAAGGTTTGGAACGTTGATGGTATGGCATACATTGTTCTGCTTGTCTCCTGTTGTCCAAGTCTATCATTATATGATCTGACTGGACCCATAATTTAGGATAGTAGGTTCATTTGTAAAAAACGGGGCTTTAACCACCTGACAAAGGAGATTGGTATCTTGAAAAAATAAATTAGAGTTTTTTATAAGTACTTAATTGAAACACATGTCTTAAATCACCATGATGGAGATAATTTTTATTGGTATGTGAAGACAACACTCCATTATTGGATCTTTCCAAGCAGAATGATGAGATTCGAATTTGGATATACTAGAATTTGAGTGTGTTCACGATATCATTAGACTAGAGCAAGAAAGGAAAGTATCCAAATACTATTTTGCAGTATAATATATGCTTTATAATGCGGAAACTTGGTATTCCTTTAAGATATGAAAAAAAAAACATTGTTTTATTCATATTACTATAGCGTCGACTAGACAGATTCAAAAATCCGATTTGGCTATTAAACTCTGGTGTATCTTACCTGCCATACTCAGTTGGGCTTTGGTTACTGGAGGCACAATTTCATTGTGCACTTTCCCTACACAGTTCTGCCATGAAGGATAAACTTTTTCGGAAGATTTCTGAGAGTAATCGGCAAATGCTTTCAGCTCTCCTAGTTGACAGGTTCCCTTCGGGATATAAATATGTTTCCTTCTCAACTAGTTCTCGGATATTGTGTTGTTTTCTTCTGGTGTCGAGAATCCCAGATACATTTGTCTCTATATCTTCCAAACTTTGCAATTAAGTCACAAATACTTCATGTTTTCTTGTGTATTTGTTTTGCAATATATACACTTATTTATATGTTCAGGTCCAAGTTTCCTGTTAAATACCATCTTGTTTAGAAAATTATATGTTCCAGTTTTTATTTTTATGAAGTGATGTAGTCCTTCAGGTTCTATTCTTCTTTTGATCTTTAACCTCTTTAATATTTTACTAGTATCATGTTGATATGTCTTGGCTGTACTAGTAATTTGTCTCTTTTGATTATTCAAATTATATAATTTTCCAGGACTTCAGAATTTCATATATTTTCATTTATTGGTATTTTTAATTTTTCAACCATATTTTTGTACCTTTTGTCTGGGTAGATTTTCTTGACTTCAATCCTTGAATAATCTTATTAAGTCAGCCATAAGTCCATTTGAATGGTACCATTTTCATGGCCTCTTTCTCTCGCTACTGGTGCTTTTATTTAGATCTATTTGATCCCCATTTCTTCGTAGACTCTGTTTCTACTATTTATAAATTGACCAATACATAAATCTACTAATTTTTTGAGCCCGCTCATTCTATGTATTTCTGATCTATATATCCGAGTATGTATTATGATGCTATTAGCCTGCATCTTTTTGTATTCTAAGGAAGTTAATCTACTCCTTAGTGTGGGTATTAGAACTGCTATTTCTTCGTCCATTTTTGATTCGGAATTTTGCCATTTTATCATTACTTAATTGGCTGTTAAATTCAATTCCTAAATATGTGTAATTTTCTACACTTTATATTTCTTTGCCCATATAGTAAATTTTGTTTCGTGATTCATTGTTTTCTAATGCTTTAATTTGCATTATTCCACAGTTTGATGGGTTTATTTCCATTGAGTTCGCATCCATCCATTTGTAAAAGATCTGTAATTTTATATTCAGATTTTCAGTGTTTTCTGCTGCTACAACTGTATCATCTCCAAATAACAATGCTCCTAATCCTCCAGATAATCCTTCGACCTGGATTGAATTGATGTTTTCTATTAGATCATCTATGTAAATATTGAAGAGAAGTGTGAATGTTGGGCATCCTTGTCTCACTCCTCTTTTATATTCAAAATATGATGATTCCTGATTGCCGATTCGTATCTGTATTTTAGTTTTTCTGTACATATTTTTAATTACCTCAATAAAATTTAGTCCTAGTCTTTTGAATTCAACTTGGAATTTAATCTGTTATGTGGCACTAAGTCATATGTCTTTTTTAAATCGAAGAAACACAACAATGTGTCTCTTAAAAAAAATGGAATTTATTCACTAGAAGCGCCTGTGCCTCTATAGGAGAAAATTTTAAACCTCCTACTGACGTCCTGGGCACTTAGAATAAATCCTAAGCCCACTCTTTCGAGCAAGCCCTTTTTTATCCATGCCTCTCCCGCACACACGCATGTAAATCATCCGCCCATCTCCCCTTTTTTCATGTTTTTCTTTTTATGAGAAGGCTGTGACGTTCTGATATAAACTGTTATTAGTTTCACACACATAAGTGTGTTACTTACCCGGGTAACCACGAGAAGGCTACAGTCATCCATCTTACGATAGATTCTGCCCAGTAAAAAATATTAAATCTTCAAGTTCTTAATGATTTGCTTAGTAATTCACAAAAGAACGAGAATCTATCCAGAGAGAATAAGACAAAATGCCTGACATTTATAAGTCAGGAAAAGCTCAAACTGGGGAATTCAATGGACTGTACTGAGGCAATTTCCCTGAATCATGGAAAAGATCTTGATCTACATGAAAAAGATTGAAATGCATGAGAAGAGAAAAGACTTCTCCAAAGCCAACCGATCCTTTAAATTATATAGAAGACAATTCTAAGAAGTTTATCTGGTGAGGTTGCAAAGGAAAGTAATGTCCCAGTTCTCAAAGTCAAGGATTATTGGTCAAATATGTGGACCAAGTCTGAGACTGAGAGAGGCCAAGATCAACTCAATGATTATCTGAGAGAGCATTTAGATGGAGATAGGGAATTCGATAACTTCCACTCCTTTAAAAAGTCTCAGAAGATCATCAGCTTTCTTCCAAATTGGAGAGCTGCTGGTCCAGACGGAGTCTATAATTTATTTATAAAGAAATTGACACCTCTTCATGAAAGTCTATATGAGATAATCAAAGGTATCTGTGTGAATGCTAAAAGTGAAGATGATTGGTTTTATAAAGGTATTACATACCTTATTCCCAAAGGAGAGCCTCAAACAGGAGGAGACTTCAGGTCTATAACCTGTATGTCGAATCTATATAAACTCACAACTAAATGTGTTACGCAAGTAATGCAAAATATTGTTGAGTTTAGAGGACTTTTGTGTGAAAACAAACTCGGAACAGTAAGAATGGTTCAAGGAGCAAAAGAGCAAGCATTGTTAAATCTAGCCATCAACAAAGAGCATTCCAACTCTTTAAAAACTGCTTGGATAGATGTCAAAAAGGCGTTTGATTCGGTTGATCACGATTACCTTATCAAATGTATAGAAAGCCTGAAATTCCCTGAGTGGATCACAAGCTTCCTTAAAGACACTATTTCAAAATGGAAAGTTGATGTTAGATTTAATGGTAAATCAATTCTTGAGAAAAGGTTAGAGAGAGGAATTCTACAGGGAGACAGCCTGTCCCCTCTCTTATTTGTATTATGCATGGATCCACTAAGCCGAAAGCTAAGTGCCAAATATCAGAAAGTCGATATTGAAACCTAATCTGATATGTATATTACAAATCATCTTTTATTCATTGACGATTTGAAATTACTTGCTGAATCTGAAGAAGAACTTGAAAGAATGATGAATGAGACAAAATCGTTCTTTAAAGCAATTGGCTTGGAAATGAATAAGACCAAATCCGCAACCAATAGCAAAGTTTGTGAATCAAATGCTACGTTTTTGGAAGGTAAAGAAAGCTACAAATACTTGGGAATTATTGAGACAGCTAGTAGCACAATATCCAAAGATTCCTTTGAAAAAGTAAGAAATAAAATTTTAAAAAGAGTCAAGAATTTGTGTGAAAGCAAACTGAATGCAAAGAATTTATTCAAAGCGATAAGCAAGCATGCAGTGTCTGTGATAAATTACCATGTAGGAGTACTAAAGCTTGAGCCAGAAGAATATGTCAAACTCGATGAATCCATCAGGAAAGTACTAATGGAATACAAAGTCCACTTGCAGCCAGCAAACAAAAAAAGGCAGTATTTGCCAAGAGAAATGATGGGAAGAGGAATGTCCAATATTGAGCATAAGAGTGAGAGTATGCTCCTCCAACTAAAGAATTCCCTGGAGAGATCAAGAAGTATGTCCTTAAGGCGTAATGCCATAATTAAGGTCGAAGAAGACAATAAGACACATCTCTCCACTATTGACAAATACATAGAACTGAAGTACAATACAGAAGTCGCGATTACCAATGAATCTCTCTCGGAATCAAAAATTAAATCCCTAATGACCAAGATTAGAAGCAAACAACTCTACAAAAGGTTGTTTAGGGTCTGTGATCATGAATTTGTCTCCATTAAAGATTCTTCAGTATGGCTTACCAAAGGAAATATGAAGCCAAGTGACGAAGTAGCTTATTGCTTCCTTCAAGATAGAAATGTATTCTTTGGAGAAAAAGCCAGATGCCCACATAACAAAGCTGTGCCAAAAACAGTAGATCATCTTGCTACTAAATGCGATCGTATTCTATGATATGATTACATGAGAAGGCATAATGAAGTGTTAAGGTGCATACATTTATCATTGTGTAGGAAATTTGGAATTAAGAAGACAAGAAAACTAAAATCCCATTCCGTTCAAGAAGTTGTAGCAAATGAAAATGTCGAGATTCGAGAAGATGCAGAAATTAAGAGTGACATTAAAATACAATATGATAGATCAGATATCTTCTTACATGATAAAAAGAAAAATGAAATAACTCTGATCGAGGTTGGAATTACCAATCTTGACCTATTAACTTAAGTTGAAATCTGAAGAAAACTAGAAGATACGATTTAATAGCAAATGAGTTATCATTGATTTACAAGTGCAAAGTGAATATAATTCCATACGTAATGACCTGGGAAGGGCTGGTAACAAAATATCACAACAAATATAGTAAAGAAATAGGAATTGAGCCTAAATCGAAGCGTACATACAGTCTATTGTAATCAAGAAAACTCTGGAGTCTATTTCATTTGAAAGACGATGGAGCATCGAAGAGGCGGACAACCATGTGAGTCTTGAGCAGTTAGTGCACAGATCATTGGATGTAGACAAGAGGCTTGACACGGAATCAATTAAAGAGGAATTGATAATTTTTAGATTACCCATTAAATAAATTCTTCAGCGAAATAAATAAAATTTTTATCAAAGAACGATCCATATGTCATAACCCTTTCGATCAAATTTTCAAAAAAAAAATCTACAATTGAATGTCTAATGCTTTTTTCTCGATTATCTCAAACGACAGAGTCCATAATTATTTATTTAAATTTGGTCTTCTATATCCTATGATAATTGATATAACCCTGGTGACTTCTATCCTATCATAATACAAATTATACCTACACATATTTCCTTTCTATCAGATTTCAAATCCATGATATTATCATTGAGTAATTGGGTCCTCAAGTCATAGTAACAAGGAATTAGAATTGATTTCGACCAGGTTCAAAGTTCTATCAATTATAATTATGGTTGTGCTCACTTAGTTTATTAACTTTGTCGTAGACGAAGTCAGTATTTAAAGAAGACATATTTATTAAAGGGTTTTTCGTATATATATCTTAATAGACCAATCATATACTTAATAGTTTTAGTAAGGAGATATATTGAAATACTTCAATATATGTTGGTCAATTGTAAAGGGGATGATAAACTAATTGGTTAGTGACGAATTGTTGTTAAACCCTTTACGACGAACTTAATGAATCCAATTTTCATTTGTTCATTGATGATTTGAGCTGAAATTCATTCCAATCCATTTCTTTAAATGAACAACTTCACTCTCTTTCCAGTAGTTTTCTGTATGAATTACCAGTTCTTGTCTTAGCAGAGAAATCCAATCCCCATCTTCTTCTTTAAATAGCGTTTACTATAATATATTCATTTTCATATCTTATTTGGCCGATACAATCCCATTTGTTTTATACAATTACAATTATGATTTTTAAATTAACCTTTGTAAGTCTCGATCATATATATATTTTACAATTTCTTCAACTATTTTTACACGTACTGCCATTGACATTTTTATTCTCTATTTCTATATGATCGTGATTCTTAAATTGGGTTATTTTTATGGTCTGGAAAGTGTTTGGATTAAAAATACCAAACAGAAATCATCCAAAAATGTTTGCCCAAATACTGCCTGTCACTAGCTAATCCCAAATAATTCATTTATTAACATTAGTTTTTCAAGAAATCTTAACAAATAATTCTTAGAAATAAAAATTATTAGTGTCCAAGATAACACTAAACTAGAGCAAGAAAGGAAAACACTTTCATGCTCTTATGCGGTATAATAAACATTTTATATTGCTAAAATTGGTGCTGCCATTGGGAATTTTTTTTTATCTTCCTTAACTCTTTTAAAATTTTTATGAGATAAAAAAATAGAGAAGACAGCAAGCTGCAAATGCTCGTGTGGCCTAATGTTAAGGCGTAGCTCTCCTAAAGCTGAAATTGGGGGTTCGAGTCCCGTCACGGGCGCTAAAATTTTCCTGGAACCAAGGCCACAGGGGTATGAGGGATCTATCAGAGCTGTAGTCATGAAGGAGAGTTTTTTGTGAGTAAAAATTTTACACAACCCAAAGGGTGTCTTTTGAAGAT
This sequence comes from Drosophila melanocephala, assembly GCA_037043625.1. Classification (NCBI taxonomy): domain Eukaryota; kingdom Metazoa; phylum Arthropoda; class Insecta; order Diptera; family Drosophilidae; genus Drosophila; species Drosophila melanocephala. The sequence continues at coordinate 64,619 of JBAMBD010000748.1, read as the reverse complement.
TCTCTCTCCTTTGGCGCAAAAAAAAAGCTGCAATTCTCTGTAAAACAAATATGTTTTTATGGGGTGGAGAACTAAAGCTCTTGAATCTACGATACATAGAAGTCCTGTGTAGCGTATGTGTTCAAAATTCTGGGTGGTTCAAGAAAGTGCTTATATATGGAATGGGTATAAAGCAAATGTGGTGCTCCTAGTTATAAAAGCCTACCAAGGTATGAGAAGGGCTATCTCTTGATCTAGAATGATCGATTGTGTGGTTTTCTGGTCTTGTCTCTGCCAGTATATCCATTCTTTGTATTGAAGTTTTTAGAAGCCCGTTCAATATCATGGATTTCGCCGTCTCTCACTAGTTATAGAAATATAGTGAAATAGACTTCCGCTTTTAAAGTAATAAATCTTAGTAAATAATTAAAAAGTATTTATAGATAGGTTTTAAATATCGAAAATTTATTGAAAATGTGGTTTTAAACAGGATTGATATCATAAGGTTGTTGAAAGTTTAACATAATATTGTATTATTTGCTTAGATTAGTATCAGATTTTTTACATGAAACCCAATTCTAAAATGTTTCAGATTTGCTACATAGTAATTTTCAAAAATGTAAACATGGTTGAAAGAAGAAAATATCGTACTAAAACCATTGCTATATCTTATAAAGTTCAGGATCAGTCTGAAGATATCCCAGCAATCATTAGTCAGATTTCAAGTCCGGCTCCAACAATAAGCATTCCAAAGCAGATTGAAGAAGTAATTGAACCTAATCCCGTTCTGGCCTTCGAACTCCCTATAGATAGCAATTCAATTGTAGGAAGAATCGGAGTAGGGGAGCCTGATCCTAGTCCTACACAAGTTGTAGAAGGGATCATCGAAAAGAGACGGGTTTCAAGGCGTGCTACGAGAAACCGAACCATTTATATCAGTAGGGAAGATATGAATGGAATAATCGGGAATCGTATTACGTCGTCCAATGCATTAGGGGTAAGCATTGGGTCTGATGACTCCCAAGGCTGCAATATTAAGCAGTTGATAAATTTTTTTGAGGCAGGGACGGCTTCAACAAAGAAGACCAATATGCCAATTAAGAAGATTCGACAAGGCGATAAGATGAAAAACCTGATAAATTTCTATGAGACTTTGTTCCAAAATAATTAAATTTCTTCTTAAATTTTTTTAAAAGTCTTATAATTTCTTTAATTCTGAGGTTGAACTTAAAATAAAAGGGATTTTTTATCCAAGAGTGCTTATGCTTTTCCTGGTAAAAATTTAAACGTCCTGCCGAGGCCTTGAGCACCCAAAACAAATCCTAAGCCTACTCTTAAGCTTCATGTATGTGACCCCGTTTTTATGTTTTCCGATTTGCAGTGTATGATCGGAGAAAAATTAATTAACAAAGTATGTTATACTATGTTGGAAGGTCATTTGATCTTCCGGGACTGCCAATGCAGATCAAGTGGGAGTGTGGCTTGCCATTCTTGCCTACTTTCCTGCTTGGTCTGCTTCCCCAGTATGAGCTGCTCGAATTATTCGGGACGAGCAGCGTGTCTAAAAAACTATTTTTCGCTTTTGCGTGTGCAGAGGCATGTTAAAATACTAATAAACAACTACTTAGACTCTACGTCTATCTCGTCTGCCTCTGTCCATAGTTGGACATGCTACGAAATCGATCGTATGAACTGCTTTAAAAAGCTATTTAAAAGTATTAGCTCTGCTAGTACACTCAGCCATAACGCCGAGTCTTGCTTAAAAAACTATTGTACAGCATGTCTGTACTGTTTAACGCACTATAACCGACCAAACCACTCCGATACAACCCATAATGGTGTTTTTAATGATTCTACCACGATTTCTGAAGCAAAAAAGCATTAAATGTTCCTTCTGTCCAAAAGTCGACTTTTCAGAAAAAGTAAATTTTTTAAAAAATTTTAAGATGATTGATGAATTAAAATCAGTTGTAATTTATAAAATGGTAAAACGAACAAAGGAAGTTATGAGAATTATTGGTACGAAAAGTGGAGGATGCCAGCTAAACCATACAAATAGGATTAGAAAGTGGTTCAAGATATCGTCACTTAGAATCACATCTGAACACAACTTGCAAATCTTAAGAAAAATCATTACAACTAAAATTTTTGTTAAAGCAGTTGTAATCGAATCAAAGAATGAACGAGATTATATGAAAGGTTGTAATACAGGTAGTTCAGCGGCAATACAAGAAACAGACAACAAACCAAATATTGACACGAGGTTATTAGAAGATAAAAAGAAAGTTGGGAAAATAAATAAATCTATTGAATTTACTACTGGGCAGAATCTGTCGTGAGACGGATGACTGTAGCCTTTTCGTGGCTGCCCGGATAAGTAGCACACTTATGTGTGTGAAACCAATAACAGTTTATATCAGAACGTCACGTCACATCACAGCAGACTCATAAAAAGAAAAACTCGAAAAAGAGGAGGTGGGGCCGGATGATTGCATGCGTGTGTGTATGTGCGGCATGGATAAAAAAGGACTTGCCCGAAGCTCGGAAGAGTGAGCTTAGGATTTGCTCCAAGTGCCCAGGACCTCAGTAGGAGGCTTAAAATTTCCTCCTATAGAGGCACAGGCGCTTCTAGTTGTTTCGTTTTTTTTTATTGAATTTACTAAAAATGCTGAAAATAAAAATATTTACAAAACTTATAATCAAAAAGAGAACATAAATGTAATATATGAAAAGTTCAAAATAAATGATAAAATAGATTTAAATACTGGAAATGAAATTAAGAATAAACCTGAAGTACCGAAATGGATATTAGACCATACTGGCAGCTACGAAGAAACCAAGGAGAAGATACAACACGTAAGAAGGGTAATCTCAGTTGAAGTAAATATTAAAAAGGATAAAAATAATATTAAGGACAACATGATAGAAGAAAACAATTATAAACCTACTGAGAAACAGCTACAATCTAATAAGTGCTACAATGAATACGAATGAGGAGAGAAAGAAGGTGGAAATGGTAATCAAGAAAAAGCATCTTGAAGATAGGTATACTAATATGGATGAGAATGAAGAAATATACAATGGGGAAATTAAGGATGAACTAAAGAGATCAAGAATTAATGCTATTACTAAGAAGATCAATTGGGACGGTCTAATAGAAGGAAATGAAAGTGTAACTAAAGAAAAAAGATTTAATAATATGGCTAAAAGCACCTACAATAATATGATAAACACTATCGATAACCAGGTAAATAAAGAAGACAATTTGAACTACGACTTTCTGGAAGATATAGGAACAAATACTGAGACTGAGGATATTTATGAGATTGTAGATAGAAATAAAAAAGAGAATGCAGTGAGAAGACGCAGGAAAATAAAAGATAAAGGTGAGCTTAGAGTGATAAGCTTGAATTGTAATGGAATCCAAAATAAGGATTATGAAAATTAAGGTGTTGATACGAAAAGAAGCACCTGATATAATATGTCTACAAGAAACCAAGAGACAGATTAAGGAAAGTAAGATATTCGTAGACGGTTATAATTGTATAGAAAGCTTTGCTACAGAAAATATCAGCGAGAATGGATTAATAACACTGATTAAAAACAATTTAAAACACGGTGTTAAAGTAACAAAGCTTGAAAAGTATATAATTGGAATAAGAATAAAACGACAAAATGGCAAAACGCTTGACATCATTAATACATACGTGGCCAACCAGGGCGGAGAGAGACATGACACGCTAAATAAGACTGAAGAACTATTAAAAAGGGATAGAACAACATTGTGTATTGGAGACTGGAATACAGACAAAGCAGAACTGGTTGATAAATTTAAGAGAGACAATAGTAATATATATACGAAAGGAAGCATGGTCGGAGGAAGTCGTATAGTAAACGGGGCAGAAACTAGTAGAATTATTGATTACAGTATAAGCAATAATAAGAATATAATTAAAGAAGAAAGATTTTTAAAAGATTGGCATATATTAGACCACTACCCAATGTATGTAAGAATAGGATAGAAGATTGAGCACAGCAAAATGAACAAGAGAGAAATCATATTTGATAGAGCAAAAATTCTGAGCAGTACCAATATAAGAAATGATATAAGAACCAAGTTAATACTCGAAGAAAAAGAAAATTGCAGAATAATGTTTGATGAATTTTATAATAAACTGTTAAATCTAACAGAAGAACATGATTTATGGAGACTGGTGGAAAGGAATTTTAAACAGATAAGGTATAAAAGTATTGAAAGATTAAATAAGACAAGGCGAAAGTTAACCGATATTGAGGATATCAAAATTATGACTATAGAATTTAGAAAGAAAATTAAAGAATTGCAAAGGAAGAAGTTTGAAAACTTTATCGAAAGATGACGAGAAATATTAAGGAAGAACGACTCAAGAAACGCTTTTAAATGGCTTAAGACAATAAGTAAACTTAATAGTGAGAACGATACGTCGAATACACCATTGCTAGATGTAGAAAATAATACTGTAGCAACATCAGACATAGAGAAAGTAAAAGTAATTCGAAAACATCTTAGCAAACTGGCAGTGAAGGAAACGGTTAATGACAGACAAAACTTGTCTGAAAGCAGAATAACGACATATAATATAGATATTGGTAATGAATCGGATAAGGTTATTGAATGGATTGAAGTTATAAATGCGTTGAAAAGATGTCAAAACGGAAAAGCGGCAAGCAAGGATAAGCTCCCGTGTGAAATATACAAGATATGCGAGGTAGATAGAAAATGTGAAACAGGAATGAGTAAGGTCATGTTAGAATTATTTAGGATGTGTTTTGATGAAGCGTCTACGCCTGAACAATGGACTGAGAATCTGGTAGTATTGATTCTCAAGAAAGGAGATTTAAAATCACTTGATAATTATAGAGGAATGACATTGATTAAAAAAAATGAAATTTATTCAACTAGAAGCGCCTGTGCCTCTATAGGAGGAAATTTTAACCCTCCTACTGAGTTCCTTGGCACTTAGAACAAATCCTAAACCCACTCTTTCGAGCTTCGGACAAGCCCTTTTTATCCATGCCGCTCCACACGCTACTGGCCCACCTCTCCTTTTTTCGGGTTTTTCTTTTTATGAGTCTGCTGGCTGTGACGTTCTGATATAAACTGTTATTGGTTTCACACTCATGAGTGTATTACTTATCCGGGCAACTACGAAAAGGCTACAGTCATCCATCTTACGACAGATTCTGCCCAGGAATAACATTGATTAACACCCTGTCTAAAATATAGTGTAAAATCTTGGCGGCTAGACTGGCGAATATAATAAAGCTTTACGGACTGATTAGAAAAGAACAGACAGGATTCATAGAAAATCAAATTGGTTTAAATAGTGCATTGGCTGTAGTAAAAATTATTCAAAGAAGAACATTGTATAAGAAAAGTACATATTTAGGATTCATCGATTTTAGAAAAGCCTACGATTTAGTATCACGTGAAAGATTGATTGCAAAATTAGAAAGAAAGCAGCTTGGAAGTAAGTTCATTAATGTATTTAAAAGCATATATGCGAAAACAAAATTGAGAGCAAAGTTTAACAAAAAGGTATCAGAAAAGTTTGATTACGATCGAGGAGTAAGACAAGGCTGTCCAACTTCACCGCTATTATTTGATATATATATTGATGATCTACTAGATGAAATCTCAGGAATCTCAATACCGAATACCAATATTTCTATACCAGGATTATGCTTTGCCGACGATACGTTATTTTTTGCGGAAAACATGGATGATATGAAGACGAAATTCACACTATTGGAACGATGGGCAACAGAAAACTATATGGAAATCAATGCAAGTAAATGTGGTATTATGAAGTTTGAACAAAACACAACAGATTGCACTCATTTATTAGCATCCAGTGGAAAAATCCCAGTTGTAAACAAATATAAATATTTAGGAGTAGAATTAAATGATAAAATGGATTTTAAAATGATGGCACAAGGCCGAGTCGATATAGGATGTCAGACGCTCGGGATGATTGGTAGAACACTAACTGCAAAAAATATTCCAACAGGTTATAAAGCAATGCTGATCAAATCGATCTTAATACCAAGGATGACACATGGAATAGATATATTTGGTTTCAGATACTCGAATCTAACAACCCTGAGAGCAATATTGAACAAATCACTTAGGCTAATGACTGGGACGAACAACGTGTGTATAAGTGTGGTATGTAACGAATATAAAATAGAATACCTTGAGAAATTGGGCCGGTATATGTAACTAAAAAATGTTATTAGTTCTGAGAGTGATTCAACATCTATAGTTAGTGAACTGTATAATACTTCTAGTTATATTAAGGATCATGGGCAGAATCTGTTGTGAGACAGATGGATGATTGTAGCCTTTTCGTGGTTACCCAGATAAGTAACACACTTATGTGTGTGAAACTAATAACAGTTTATATCAGAACGTCACGGCCAGCCGACTCATAAAAAGAAAAATCCAGAAAAAAGAGGAGGTGGGCCGGTGTGTGCGGGAGCGGCATGGATAAAAAAGGGCTTGCCCGAAGCTCGAAAGAGTGGGCTTAGGATTTGTTCCAAGTGCCCAGGACCTCGGTAGGAGGTTTAAAATTTCCTCCTATAGAGACACAGGCGCTTCTAGTTGAATAAATTTCGTTTTTTTTTAATTTTTGGAATACCAGAAGGCCATAGCTTCTCCATAAAAATCCCCCCCCCCCAAAAAAAAAGGGGAGTTGGGGCGGCAAACATGTGGGAGTGGCATGGATATAAAAGAGCTTGCCCGAAGCTCCGAAAGGGTGGGTTTGGGATTTGTGTTAAAGGCTTAAGACCTCGGTAGATGGTTTGATTTTTCCTCCTGCAGAGGCACAAGCGCATCTGATTAATAAATCTCGTTTTTTTGCATGGTTGCCCGGATAAGTAACGCACTTATAGTGTGTAAAACCAATAGCAACTCATGCTGGAACGTCACCACCTCCCTAAAAATAAATGAAGCGTGAGACCACAAGATAGTTGAAACTTCCTCTGCAGAGATGCGGGCGCTTCAGTGAATAAATTTTATTGTTTTTTAGAATTTAAAACTCAATTGAACATATCAAATAAATGACTTAATCGTCTAATTAAATTAAACTAAGATATAAATTTCAGAGGAAGTAATCAAGATAATAAATACTTTTCAAATGACAATTGTCCTTTTATCAATAATATCTATAATACATCAAATACAACGTATATTCGATAGAAAGTTATGAAACTAATAACAAAATGTATAATAAATCGTGTTTTCACTATTGTATGTTCGAACGGATCTTGAATAGAAACTTGTAGGTAATTATAGATTGTCATTTATAGGTGTCAAATTTAATCGGATGTTTACGGAAATTAAATTATAATCGAAAGAGTTTTTGATACATTTATAGATTAACTAGCAAAAATCACTTAGAGCTTCTTCAAAAAATGAATTCAACATTAGAGAAAATTTTTATTGAATAAATAGGTTAAATAGAAGAAGATTATATAAATCATTGTGAAAGTAATGAAGATCCATCAATATATAGTGTTTGATTTTAATGTGCTCGACATTTGTCTGTCAAAGAGGTAAAAATTTCACGATCTAATGTTTCAATTCCTAAATATTGGCTTCTGACTTTGTTTGCTTCTTTCTTTGTTTACTCTCTTTTTGGTCGTTTCTTCCAACTCATGAATATCACTTTTTAGATCAACAGGGCTTGTGGTTTTCATTTTATTATCATCAGCTATACTGCTTCGAATCTTCTCACGAGGCTTATTGTGATCGTACTGGTCATTCGTGTCGTTTAAATGTCTTTTGTAATTACCGGATGGATATATTTTCGAATTTCTAAACATATTTTCATTTCTATTGTTAAAAGAGTTTTTAATTGCATCTGATTGATTCTGGGTAAATGGGTTGATCTGGGAGCCATCTTCAATTGGAAATCCTGGGTTACTCTGTGAATTATTGAAAATTGAAAAATTTTGATACTGATTTTGTGGTTTAACGGGGAAGATTGGCATTCCTGAACTAGCATCTGCTTTAATATTAGTTAAAATACCAGGTAATGAAAACAATGAGTTTGATGATGGGTCTGTGTAAGGCATTTGATAGTGAACAGTCGAACTATTAGGATCATAAACTGAGTTGTTAATGAAATTTCCAGAATTCATAGGAAAGATGGCTTGGGTTGGGTGTGAATTCTGAAAATTGGTATTGAAAACAAGTTTGTTTTCTATGTTCTGGTTTCCTAAGTAATTGATCAGGGTGGATGGTTGATCGAACGGCATATTTAATGTAGAGCGCTTACAATCGCAAAATGTCTGAAATCCTGGGAGTTTAATGTTGCCACAATGATTGTTTGGATTAGGAACAAGTTCTGATATTGAATTGCCAATATTTCTAGAATATATATCCTGGGCTGCTTCAATCTTGTGATCAATCTTTCTTTCGATGCTTTCAATTGGAATATCTTCGTATTTGGTCTCAATTGTAATTAGATTGGATCCTTTAAATATAATTCCAGATGATAACAAATCAAAATACATCAGTTGACACGTAAAATACCCACATGATTTGACTGAGATATCTAGGCTTTCATGCTTCTTTTCGCTTATGAGTTCAATTCCTCTACTCTTAAGTTCCCAATGCCTAACTACTCGATTAAGACACGTCTTAAAGGAATTTGTCTTTTTATCTTTGTAGAACCTTAACAATCTTGTTAAATTATCATTGAAGAAATAATTAAAATGCTTGTAAAATGTATATTTTTTGTTCACGATAAACTTCAACAATTAAATAAAAGTGGGCTTTCAAAGAAGTCAAACCATCCATGTCGTTATCAACTATCTTAATCTCAGTTGATGATATATTCATTATTAAAATCTTGTTAAAGATCTCAAAGAGATTATGAAGTAGATAGAATGCATTATCAAGTCTACATCTAACAACAGATAATCCTATATCTTCCTTGTCTATGTCGTTTCGTTTGTACCTAGTTAAATTTTTATATTCCTTTTCAAATATTCTTAGTTTTGGCAAAACCAAATTTCCAACGTAATGATGTGTATTTAATAGAGTTTTATGAAGATCAGTTCCAATAAATAAATTGTCGGAACCGTTTGCTAAATCCATAAGATCAACGACTTTTTGAAAGTCAAATAGATTGAAGGTTACAGCTCCATTTAGTTTTTCAATAGAAGATGCACTATCAAAAATTACATCGTAAATTCGTGCCAACAATGGATGATAATTAAAAAATTTCCCGTTTTTAAGAAAAATCATGAAAGGACTTTCTAAATTTAGATTAGGGACAAAATTCTTGTCTTTAATCATATACATCATGGCTGCAGAGATATATGCAAGTCTTTCATGAAATTCGGTACATTCTTTGTTCGGAAGGTAAATATCGACATCCAAAGATACTTGTAAATAGTACCTTGCGATTTGAGCTTTGAAATCGTCGGTGAATACATTGATACTGAAAACATCTGAATCGATCTGGTATATGGACTTATCCTTCCCGTATAAAGAAAAAGATGCAAGCAAAAAGGAAATTTGATGGAAAATAATCATGAATTTCGTGGGTTGGAGAAATTAATTTCTCAAAATCAGAATTTTATGAAAAAGTTGTCAACCTTCCATAGCTTCGGTGGTATGCGGTTGGCGCGGTAAATTAACCGAAAACTTGATAACCTGGCTCGAATTTCCTTGGGAAACTAGTTTGAATCAATATATAAAATTTTAAATCGTATCCAATAAGATATGTCAAAAACTATTCCAGAAAAAACACTTAGCTAAAAAAAGAGTTATTGGTGTGAGTTGTGTCTTAGGTTAAATATTTTGAGATTTCTGCTGTCGAATCTATCGAATTGAAAGGTTTGGAACGCTGATGGTATGGCATACATTATTCTGCTTGTCTCCTGTTGTCCATGCCCATCATTATATGATCTGGTTGGACCCATGATTTATGATAGCAAGTTTTGTTCTAAAAGATACGTTTTTGGCAATCAGACAAAGAGGACCGGTATCTTGAAAAGATAATTTGAGTTTTTTATAAGTAATTAATTGAAAAACATGTCCTAAATCACCATAATGGAGATAATTTCTAAAAAAAAACGAAACAACTAGAAGCGCCTGTGCCTCTTTAGGAGGAAATTTTAAACCTCCTACTGAGTTCTTTGGCACTTAGAACAAATCCTAAGCCCACTCTTCGAGCTTCGGGCAAACCCTTTTTTATCCATGCCGCTCCCGCACACACCACCACCTCCCCTTCTTTCGGGTTTTTCTTTTTATGAGGAGGCTGTGACGTTCTAATATAAGCTATTGTTGGTTTAACACACATAAGTGTGTTACTTATCCGGGCAACCACGAAAAGGCTACAGTCATCCTTTTCACGACAAATTCTGCCCAGGATAAAGTGATGATGTTTTATTTTTGACTGATCTTCCGGTCTATTGTTATTTGCATCTGCAATATTTGAATTTGTTATTGACGCATAGTTTATTTGGTCTTTGAGAACCTGAGTTGCTTTAACCTCTCTATTTGTAATCAAGATTCCGGTCGAAGGGGTGTTTTTGTAGCAAAATTCGGGTTCTATACTGGAGCCATTGCCTTTTTTCGTTAATTTCGTTTTCGCATGAAGATTTATATTCTTCATCCATGTTTTTATTTTTGTAGCTGTCGCAACCATTATTTACACGACCTAAAATTAAGTTTTCTTTATTTTCGGAGGATTCACCATTTCTATTGATTTAAATTTCTTTGAATAAAAATTTTCAGAATTTTTCCCATGTGGTTTTTCATTTTTTGGTTCCTTTCTTCGCTGGATTGCTTCGAGCGAAATTTAAAAGATTTAGTTTTATTGACCTCTACACTTTTTGAATTGCCACGAACTTTTAAGGCAGCAGCCTTATTTTGGGCCATGCTGTTTGGTGTGTTTGGAACATCATCGGTTGCTATAGTGGCTTTGGTAAATTTTGTATCCGCCTTCTTTCTTATTGATAGATTTTTGAAATAAAATTTTTGAATATTTTGTCCTCTTTGGTCTTTTATTTTTTTTACTTTTCGCTACACAAGAATGTTGTGAGCTAAAAATTTTTAATAAAGCAATCTACGTTCTTTTTAATGATTTTCAAATAGGAAATACTGTTTTCTTCCCTTTTGATGATATTTTTATTTTCGAAGCAATTTCTTTCTTTTAAAGTTTTAATATTATAATTAAAAATGAATTGGAGTAATTAGATTTCTATAATTAATGGCAAATAACCCAAATATATTGGTAATGGATTTTCCATGGTGTTTCACACGCTTTGACAAATTTCTTTGCCAGCATTCTGGTGATAAAATTGTTCTTTCTTGTCAATCAACATATTCATTGGTTTCCCATATAATTCAGGCTTTAGCATGCATGCTTCTTCACTGCAGATTCTGCAGATAATAGTACCTTTAGGTTCAGTATTAAAAAACGAAATTTGTTGATGGGATTGGTTGTGCCTATAAAAAAACGAAACAATTAGAAGCAGTATGTCTCCACAAAAGGACATTTTAACCTCATGCCAGGCCACTCAACATAAATCCTAAGCTCATTCCTTCGAGCTTTTGGCAAGCCCTTTCTTATATATGCTGCTCCTACACACGCACACACATGCAACCTTCCGGCCTAACCCCCCTTGCAGGGTATTTTTTTTTTCTTTAAGCGAGGCTCTGCCCTTCTGGCATTAAAATATTTTTAATTTGAATTTTTGACTCTTTTATTTTACTTGATTTTTTAACCTGATGAATTTAACTAAAAGTTTAAAGCCTGCTGGCATTTCTTGTGGCCAAAAGCAACCGGCTATTCCTCATCCGTTGGACCCTTGTGGAACTCAAGGTCGATGGGGATTTCCCAGGCCTTGCTAAGGATTAATGGTAATTAGCCGATTAGTTTATCATCACTTTACAATTGTCCAATGGTTATTAATAGGTCTTCTTTATTATCTAATAATAAGATATAAATACGAAAACCATTTGATAAATATGCCTTCTTTAAATGCTGATTTTGTATACAATATTAAAGATAGTACTAAGAAAATTTTATTTAATGGGTAATCTTATAATTATTCTTTGATTGATTCCGTGTCAAGTCTCTTATCTACACTCGATGATCTGTGCACTAACTGTTCAAGACTCACATAGTTGTCGGCCTCTTCGATGCACCCAGAGTCTCCTTGAGTACAATAGACTGAATGTATGCTTCGACTTTAGACTCAATTCCTATCTCTTTACTATACTTGTTGTGATATTTTGTTACCAGCCCTTCCCAGGTCATTACGTATGGAATTATGTTCACTTTGCACTTCTAAATCAATGATCATAACTCATTTGCTATTAAATCATATTTTCTAGTTTTTTCATTTTCAACTTGAGTTAATAGGTCAAGATTAATAATTCCAACCTCGATCAGAGTTGTTTCTTTTTATCATGTAAGAAGATATCTGGTCTATCATGTTGTAATTCTTGTATCTAATCGAATCTCGACATTTTCATTTGCTACAACCTCTTGAACGGAATGTGATTTCAATTTCTTGTCTTCTTAATTATGAATCTCCTACACAATGATAAATGTATGCATCTTAATACTTCATTATGCCTTCTCATGTAATCATGACCTAGCATACGGTCACATTTAGTAGCAAGATGATCTACTGCCTTTGACACAGCTTTGCAATGTGGGCATCTGACCTTTTCTCCAAAGAATATATTTCTATCCTGAAGGAAGCAATAAGCTCCAAGATAGTACTAAAATATCTATTCAAACATAGTTAACTGTAGGTGACTTTTTGATTACAAAATAGAGAGCAATTGACTTTTCTATTTGTGGAACGGTTTGTGAAAGAAGCCATTCCATTCTGAAATAAAACATTTATGTCCCATGTTATGGTAACTTTTGGCCTGATGTGGTGCTAAATATCTTGGTTTCAAATTTTATACTCTATCATAGTGCTGGCTAGGCAGATTCTGTCGTGGGACAGACGAATATAATCTTTTCGGAATAGCTCTAATAAGTAACACACGCTTTTGTATGTGAAATGAACAACAGTTCATACGAGAACGTTACAGCCTCCTCATAAAAACAAAAACAGGGATGATGAAATCAAGGGATCAACATGCACATGTAAGTAATGCCTTGCTCAAAGCTCGAAATGGTTGGCTCAGGGTTTGTGTTCAAAACCTCAGTAGGGGGTGTGGAACTTCCTCTTGCGGTGGTAAAAGCACTCCTAGTTAATAAATCTAGTCTTTTTCAATAATTGCATTTCTTAAACCTGATTTCGATTTTGAAACAATAAATTCTTCTATTTGACATAACAATTGAATCAGATTGTCAAATATTTGTATCAAGAGAATGATCATGTTTTGACAGTCTATGCTGAGAAATGAAACATGGATAGTTTAAAGCCAACTGAACATGTTCTATTTCAACAAAATATTTTATTTCTTTGCTTGAAACTACAAAATCACAATTGAACAATCCAATGTTAAATCCTCTTCTTTAAGTCCCATTAACCACCCAAAGCAAAATAAGATATTCTTTTATAATTTAAAATGATTAGCTGTCATTCTCATCACAAGTAATTTCTACGAATGAATCGTACTTGAATGACTTGGGACACTTTATGTGCAATACTATATTGTCTGATAGCTTCATTTCCCCGTACAAATGATTCCTGTATTTTCTCTCCACTGCTTCAGTTTTAATTAATAAATTCTTGTAGTTGCTCTTCATGGGATTAGAATTAACAGGAATTAAAATAAATTCTACATTCAAACGAATCATCAACAATTTGAAACCCCTCTCTGTTTAATTAAAATAACAAATTTTTTATTCCTCATGGAAACAGCTGATGGATTTACTTTTAAGAGAAAAGAAAGCAATACAAGGATACAAACAAAGATGAATAAAAAAGTTAGAACTGAAGCTGAAAATTTTGAGTTAAGTGTTTTGAATAAAGTTAAAAGGAGAAATGAAGAAAATGAATTCAACTTTGTGAGGAGAAGTGAAGGATTAAATACTGTTAAGAGAGGGAAAGATATTGTAGTTTCAGTTAAGAGAGAAGGATTAAATACTGTTAAGAGAGGGAAAGGTGTAATACTGTTAGGAGAGAAGGTGTAAATACTGTTATGAAAGGGAAAGAAATCAAAAGAAAACCCAGGAAGAACACTGTGAAAATAATAGAAAGGAAGGAGAACCCTTCAGTTGAAGACAACAGTATTGTCCTTGCTGTGTCTAGCAGCAGCTTGGATGAGATACCCGAAGTCTTCCCAAGTGACACCACCCTTGATAATTCACTGGAAATGGAAGCACCGGTGATAGAAGACAAAATAAAATCAAATGAAATTCATAGCATCTTGAAAAGTAATACAATAAACGAGCTAATAAAAGAAAGTCTTGCTTTTTTGAAAGACGAAAGTTCTTATTCAAAGCAGATTGCATATTGCTGCACCAACAAGTATTTTAGTGATATTAATTATAAAAGAGAAATAGAATTAGTTGAAAGCAGAACCGAAGGAATCAGAACTGAGCAAAACAAATGGAAGAATATACACGCTGAATTAAGCACTAATAGACCTGTCGTGTTTTCCATAGAGCCAATGCTTCCACACGTTGAGAAAGAATTTTCTTTGACTTCCAACAATGAAATGATAAGGGAATTTCAAGAAAAGGCTGAGAATCTTTTATTTCTGGAAAGCAAGCTGAAATATTTTCTGGAAAATTCCAAGCTTAAAAGCGAAAGTCTTCTTAGAAATATTTTTGAATGACTGGAAGAAAAGCCAGTTGATGGAATTTTCTTATTAAAGGCAATGAGCAGGCTTGGAAGATAAAAGTAAAGTAATCAAAATATTTAAATTGTTTTCTTATTTCAGTCATTTTATTTGTTAGTTGGATTTATTTTATTAATTTACTGTTTATAAATAAATGTTTGGATTTCATTAATCTTTTGTTTTTTAAATTTTATTGCATGTCTTTTTATGCTGGCTTGTGCACACCTTCTGCGATTTTTCAATTCATTTTTTAAATTTTATTGTATGTCTTTTTATGCTGGCTTGCACACCTTCTGCGATTTTTGAATTTTATTGTATGCATTTTTATGCTGGCTCGCACACCTTCTGCGATTTTTCAATTCATTTTTTAAATTTTATTTATATTTTTAGCCCATGTCTGCTCCTGTTAAAAAATCATTCATTTCTACTTTCTCGAAAAATACTAAGACTTTTCTGAGGGAAGCTAAATATCCCACTTTCAAGAACTATTCAGACATCATGAAAGGGCATTTGATTGGACTTGTTGTGTTGGGAATGTTTGCTTACACCATTAAAGTCATAAATATTCCAATTAGCAATTTCTTCATTGGTGGAACCAAGGCTTCCGCATAAACTCAATTTTATTAAATATTTGTTTGCATAAAGGAAAGGAGCAAATTTTACAGTTATTTTTTTAAAATTAAATTCCTGATTTAATCAAAACGGAAAGATATTTAAAGTTACCTTTAAAATGGAAGTTTTAACCATCTTAATTGAAATACTAATTTAATTATTTCTAGTTTAAGTATTTTCATATTTCTTCATAGCTGTTCCCTTTCTTCATCTCCAGATCAGGTTTCCTTCTGTTTTTGTATTCTACCCTGTGTTTTCATTTCTTGTTCTGAGCTAATAATTGTATCTGTTTTTATTCCTTAAAGGATGACAGCTTTGTAAATCATTGTTAACCGCGTATATACGACATAGGCCATTGCATATAATGAAATCAATGGATTTTCAATAAAAAACAACATTTATTCAACTGAATGCGCCTATGTCTCTGCAGGAGGAAATTTTAACACACTTGGTGCAACCCTTTTTTATCCATGCTGGTTTCGCATCTCGACTGCAGGCCATCACTCCGATCATACACACTTCGATTACTGGAGACAAGAGGAACAATGCGTGCTTTTACATCTAGTTTTCTATTAAATACATTCTACAACCTTTCAGCCCCTTTAACATAAGATACAATCCTCAACCAAAGACTTTTTGACCAGTAAAATTTTAGTTAAGTAATAGCTGTTCTACTCTTATTGGATACGCTTTACATGTGTTTTAAGATCAGATACAAATTATTTCACTCTACAGGATTCGAACCCTTGTCTCAAAAATTTTCGTTATTTCCAATGTCAACTTCACACCACTGTGCTAAGGGTGGTGAAATTGAATTCAATATTTCTTACATTTTCTTTTGTCTTCCTAAAGGACAAAATCTATTTTAGAGAATAAGTTGAATAATGTTTTCAATTATTATTTCTAGCAATGATAATTAAATTATTAAAATTCATATAATAAATTGATTTGGTCAATGTCTTTATTCTATCATCTTGAGATACCTGAAGCCATTCAAAATTTCTTAATATTATCTTTTCGGGGTAAAGAATTTTTTTTCACTCAAAAAATTTCCTCCTTAAAATCCTTCACAGCTGCCATTTTTAGACACAAATGTCTCCTTTACGATGATGTATGCTTTTGCAATCTAATAAAATCTTTTTTTAGTTTTCACTATTGTTCTTTATTTAAAGAACCTAAGTCTTTCTTTCCAGAGAAAATTTGAAAAAATAATCCACACGGAGAAGAAGCAAAAAGTGAAAAATCATAAATTGGAATTGAAGGTAACAAAAGACGATATTGAAACAATTGATTTGAATAAGGAAAGAGAAGACGAGAAGTATGATCCAACAAGTGAATTCGAAGACGAAATGTATGGTCTGAGATGACTTTAAACCAGAGCAAGAAAGGAATGCATCTTCTTACTGTCTTGCGGTATACTAAACACTTTATCGATGCATCCATTAAGAGATTGGCAATCTCTTTCTTAATTCCTTGTGAAAAATTTTATGAATTTTAAAAATAAGGAAGACAGCAGGCTGCAGTTGCCTGTAAAACAAGTCTGTAGTCACTACTTAGGAGGTAGAGATGTAATGTTTACGACACATAGGAGTCCTGTGTAGCGTTTGGTTTCAAAATTCCGAGTTGTTTAAGAAAGTGTATATATATGGACACGAAGCCATTCCACTTTGGGTATAAAACATATATTTTGCTCCTAGTTATCGAAGCCCACCAGGGTATGATTGGGCTTAGTCCTGAATTTAGAGTGATCCGTTGAGTGTTTTTCCGATCTTGCCTGGGCCAAGTTTCCTCCATCCCTCGTGGGTGGAGTTTTTAGCAACCCGTTTGACAATAAGATTTTCACCGATCACTCATTAGCTATAGCAATATAGTGAAAATAAATTACTTTTTTTTATTAGTAAATCTATTTGAAAATTTTCGCGACAGGAATTTAATTTACTTTTTTTCTCTTTGCATTTTTCTCTTAAGGACATGATTAAGTATCAAATCAAACAAGAATATTATCAATGCATATGCTACAGTGAGATAAATGAAAGCAAATTGTCTTAGAGTTATAATCGTATCATCTAATCCCAATGAATAATACAGAAAGGTGGATGCGCCTTGTATTTCTTGAATAGTGAAATTCATGGGGGTATTTTAAATTTTAATTTAAAGGATTTATTTAATGGGTAATCTAATAGTTATTCTTTGACTGATTCCGTGTCAAGTCTTTTGTCTACATCCGATGATCTGTGCACTAACTGCTCAAGACTCACATGGTTGTCCGCCTATTCGATGCCCCGTCGTCTTTGTTATTGGCTAAATAATATGTAAATAAAGAAAATGAAAATAAATGATGTCTTTTAAAAGTTAAGTTTCATTCTCTTAAGACAAAATAAATAAACATGTCGGTTCCAACCTAATTATTCAGAGCGTATCCCAACTCGAAATAGTAATAAAGGTGAGTTCCATCAATCATATTACACAAGTTTAATGATTGGTGTGTAAGAATGGTAGTCATCTCTAGCTGGACAACATGGAATAAATCAGCAATGATAAAAAATTTTCTTTGAAAACCTATTTATTAGACTTTATGAAATATACGAAGATCGAATGCACAGTTCAAGGTCTGCTAATTCTAAAACGCTTAAAATATACGATAAACGGCACTTTGAGTGGTCAAGTGGAATTTTCTTTGTAGTGATGGTGCATTGTCAATCAACGAGCCTAACAATAAATTCCGGGTTTTTTGATGATTTTCTAAACTAAAGAACAATTCAAAAAAGTTATTAGAAGGATAGCATTTGACAGGATCTTCATCACGAATCTTTAAAACACCAATAAATAAATTTCTCAGATGTCTCATCGAATTAATTAAATTGCCAAAGAATTCCTTGGACTGTCTCCCATAATTTAAATACAACCTTCTAATGCTTGTATATTTCCCAAAGCTTTCGGCAAGCTTCATAGGGAGATTATCGTCGACTGGGATGGAAAGAATAGATCAATTTTTAATTCTAGGCAACATATCGGCTAAAAATTTAGAGTTCAAAGTTCGATTTTTGAATATCAAGTGTTGGGAAGTGCTCAAGGAAAACACCATAATTTTCAAATTTGGCAAGAAATCAAAAATCTTTAAGGTGTCTAAACTTAGATCAATGGTTACAATCTCAAGTCTCATTAATGAATCCATTATAGAGAATGGGCCGCATTCCTGATAGAAATTAGAATCCATAATGGGAAATACATTCGCATATTCAGAACGATTAACTAGAGCTAGAAAACTCAATTTTTTGAGGCGTGACAAGACTAAGAATACATCCTTCAAACGTGAATAACAATCAATTTTCAGTTCTTCAACCTGTGGTATTTTTGAAACGAGGTCAGACAAATTAACAGCACTTAAAAAAGGATATGCCAGGATGAATTTCTTTACATGAAGCAAAACTGGCATATATTGTTCTGGAGAGTTGGAGGTGGATGAAGGCAATAAAAATCCCATAAATTCAATAATATTAGGTATATTTTGGATTAGCTTAGAAAAGACAGGGGTTCCCATTTTTTGAGGAATTATCAATCTTTTAATCCGTTTGAAAATATCTTGTTTGAAAATACCATCTAATGCAGAAGATGTGGCATTTGCCAAATTAATGAAAGAAATTTGCAAATCTGTCACATTTTTCACAGACTTAAATAATATATCAAGAAAATCAACGTTTTGTGCGATACCACCTAATCTTAATACTTCGAGATACTTGAGTCTTCCGAGATCTTCCGCATTTTTAGAATTAAGCATACCGGTTTCCAATTTAAGAGTTTGAATTTGGGGAATGGCCTTTAATAAATCAGAAAGCACATTCGCAAGCAAATACTCGAGTTTTAATTTACTTGATGGTGGCTCTGATTTGGGATTACCCAAATCCGTGTTGATTTCCAATACTTCTAAAGATTTTAAATTATTAAATTTCCTTGCAGTTGTCTCCGAGAAACGATCACAATCAAATCTGAATTTCTTAAGTGATACTAAATTTTGCAGAAGTTTACTTAACACACCTTCTGGAATTTTGTAATTTTTAATTGTCAGTATCTCTAATCGAGCACCAAGGTCAGAGAGTAAATCATCGTAATCAAAGTCTGGGGTTTCACCTTGCTTCAATCTAACTTCCAGTCCCTTCATTCCAGGTTAAATGTCAGCTGCCAAAACCAATAACTCTAGGAATACATTTGAATCAATATCGAACCCGATAAACGACAAACTATTCAATCTCACAATACTTTGCTCTTCCAGGGTATCTATTTGTCCCATAGATTTCATTTTCTCCAACTCTAATCTTTGAATTTCTAAAATATTATTTTGAAATGTAAGACACTCAAATCCTTCTAATCTCCAATCACAGCTTACAATCAACTCTTCAATTTCAAAAGCGATCAAGAAAAGCAATAATTTTGATAGGATGTCTAATCTTCCAGGGAGACTAAAAAGTTCACATTTAATATGCCATTTTTTATATGCGAAAAGATTCTCAATAATATCTGATTCATCTATCAAGTTCGTTCCAGTATCAACATCAATAATTAATTCTTTAGTATCCTCATAACCTATCAGGGAACATCCAGAAGTAGCAATTTGATAAATAAAAAATTTTCCAAGAAGTAATTTTGCATCATAATTGAATTTATATGAATATAAATCCTTCAAAAATTCTTCATTATAAAAAATACTCTTTGATAAATTTTCCTCCAATGTATTACTAAATATGGCACTGTCATACGATAAGCAAAGAAAAAAGGCTAGTTGCTCACAAAGATTGTCGAATTGTTGTAAATCAGAAAGCTTTACATCATCCTGAAAACAAAAACTGTAACATATATCGAAATCATCTTTATATGCCTCTTGCATATCATACCAATTTGGTGCCTGTTTTACTTCTGTACCATCCTCTTTGAGTTTTGGATTGAGGAGATTGGATCTAATTTTGCCTTGAAAATACGGAATTTGGTTGATATTTTCATATAGATAAAATCCTGTTTGATTGTTCATAAATAATATCTCGGTAATTTCTGGTTTGCAAAAGCATAGAAAGGTTACCATGTTAACAATTTTCTTACAACGCATTGGGTTAATAAATTTAAAAAAGAAATTCCGATCAAATTTTACTCACAGAAAATGAGAAATACTTGAAAAAAATAAATTTATTCAACTAGAAGCACCTGTGTCTCTACAAAAGAATATTTTAATTTCTTACTAAGGTCCTGGGCACTTTAAATAAATCATAGTTCACTCTTTCGATCAAGCCCTTTTTTATGCATGCTCTTCCCTTTGTTGTTGATCGGGTTGGCCTTTTGGCGCACCTCCCATTTTTCCGGTTTTTCTTTTTATGAGGAGGCTGTGACGTTCTGATATAAACTGTTATTAGTTTCACACACAAAAGTGTGTTACTTATTCGGGAAACCACGGAAGGCTAAAGTCATCCGTCTTACGACAGATTCTGCCAAGTTTCTCAGGATTTAAACGTACAAGTCGAACAAAACTAACAATATATATCTCAATTATCTTTTGCACAAGTTCAGATGCCTCCCCATTTTCAAAGGTGAATGGATCTAAACCATGCCTGCTTAATGCATCAGCACATACCATTTCGCAGCCTTTCCTATATTGAACCTTAAATTGAAATCTTTCCAACCTC
Source organism: Drosophila melanocephala (assembly GCA_037043625.1). Lineage (NCBI taxonomy): Eukaryota > Metazoa > Arthropoda > Insecta > Diptera > Drosophilidae > Drosophila > Drosophila melanocephala. The sequence goes on along the minus strand of JBAMBD010000748.1, from coordinate 43,547 downwards.
TCAAACCATCTCTGAATTCCTGCAGTGCCAAATTCTGGTTTTGATTTCGTGGTGAGAATCGCTTTATGGTCTGTGGTCAAGTCAAATTTCCTTCCTCCTAAATAATATTGAAGTTTCTCCATTCCCCATAATGCAGCCAATACTTCCTTCTCTGTGAAAGAATAATTTCTTTCTAGCTTACTGAGAACTCAAGAAATATATTATATAGCTTTGTCTTGCTGCTTCAAAATAGCTCCAATGCCATTATCTGAAGCATCTGTTTCTAGAATATATGATTTATTTTCGTCTGACATAGCGAGCTCCAAGTTATTTGCCCATTGTTCTTTTATCTTATTAAATGCTTCTTCATGAATTTTTGTCAATGTGAAAATGATTTCTTTGTTTGTTAGATTTATAAGTTGAGCTGACAGAGTGGAAAATTCGAGTTTGAAATCTCGGTCATAATTTACAATCCCCAGGAATCTTTGTATATCTGTTTTATTGTTTGGAGTCTTAAACTCAACAATTCCATGTGATCGAGATATCTTCGGAAAAATCCTGTTGTAGAATATATTATCACCAAAGAAATCAATTCTCTCTGCTCAGAAGATTCTTTTTTCGGTGTTCTCATGCAACCCATATTGATCAGGGCGTTTCTTGAAAATCTCAAAATTTTTATCATGGTTATCTATATCACGATCAAATATAAGTATATCATCAGTGTATATTAAGCGTATGCACATACTAAAACTTGCAAGATTGTTTTCATAGCGCACTGAAATATGCAAGGACTATTCTTGAATTCTTGAGGCACCTTTTTGAAATACATCAACCTATTTCCAACATAAAATGTAGTTTTTTCTCTATCCTCAGGCTTTATATCATATGAAAAAATCCACCTTTAAGATCAATTGAACTAAAACATCTATCTCCGTTTAGAGTGAAAAATATTTCTTTGATTCTCGGTAATGAATAATTGTCAGAATCTACCAGCTCATTTAACGTCTGAAGTCAATACAAAATCTTAAATTTCTCAATTTTTTGAACCAATACTACTGGATTTGGCCACTTTGATTTACTATACTCAACAATACCAGATTCTTCCATTTTTTAACCAATTTCTTAAATTCTTAAAGGTCATCCTTGCTTCTAATTGGTCTTGTCCAGCTGATGATAATAATCGATTTAATTGATATCTTACAAATAACTGGTATTTTCTTGAAGCCCTGATAGCTCATCAATCATCATATTGTCTATGATTATTTCTCTTAAGCCTTTGTTATAAAATTTAAATTGTGTATCAACGGTCTTTCCTCTATGTTTTACTTGCAGCCTTACTTCAGAATTAACATCGAGAAAGGTTCCATTTATCAATTTAATGTTTTCTGCCTCTAAATGCTTTATTTCTTTAACTCCTCTTATATCTTTCAAATAGTTCTTATGAATCAGATTAATATTGGAACCTGTATCAAACAATACCATATAAATAGAATTATTTGATTCTACGTTTTTCCTTGAGGAGTCTTTATGGCTTGTATCAATAGAATTTATTTATCACCTTTCAGCCCTCTTTGGGCACTTATTCCAGGAATGACCTTCAGATTCGCATTTGTAGCAAACCATTTTCTTCATATTGTTCTCCCTAATCTTCTCATCTTAAAAAAACGAAATTTATTCAACTAGAAGCGCCTGTGCCTCTATAGGAGGAAATTCTAAACCTCCTACTGAGGTCCTGGGCACTTGGAACAAATCCTAAGCCCACTCTTTCAAGCTTCGGGCAAGCCCTTTTTTATCCATGCCGCACATACACACACGCATTTTGATCCTTTCGATCATCATCCGGCCCCACCTCCCCTTTTTTCGGGTTTTTCTTTTTATGAGGAGGCTGTGACGTGACGTTCTGATATAAACTGTTATTGGTTTCACACACATAAGTGTGTTACTTATCTGGGCAACCACGAAAAGGCTACAGTCATCCATCTTACGACAGATTCTGCCCAGCGCCTGTGCCTCAATAGGAGGAAAATTTAAACCACCTGCTGAGGTCTTGAGCTACCAAAACAAATCCAAAACCCACTCTTTCGAGTTTCGGGCAAGCCCCTTTTATACATGCTACTTCCGCATGTCGATCCTTCGACAACCTTCCGGCCCTACCTCCCCTTTTTTTGGGTTTTTCTTTTTATGAGAAGGTTGTGACGTTCTGATATAAACTGTTATTAGTTTCACACACATGAGTGTATTACTTATCCGGGCAGCCACGAAAAGGCTACAGTCATCCGTCTCACGACAGATTCTGACCAGACAAACATAGTAAAGAGATAGGAATTGAGCCTATAGTCGAAGCATACATTCAGTCTATTGTACTCTAGATGACTCTGGAGTCTATTTCATTTGAAAGACGACGAAGCATCGAAGAGGCGGACAACCATGTGAGTCTTGAGCAGTTAGTGCACAGATCATTGGATGTAACAAGAGGTTTGACACGGAATCGATTAAAGAGGAATTGATAATTTTTAGATTACCCATTAAATAAATTCTTCAGCGAAATAAATAAAATTTTTATCAAAGAACGATCCATGTGTCATAACCCTTTCGATCAAATTTTCAAAAAAAAAATCAACAATTGAATGTCTAATGCTTTTTTCTCGATTATCTCAAATGACAGAGTCCATATTTATTTTTTTAAATTTGGTCTTCTATATCCTATGATAATTGATATAACCCTGGTGACTTCTATCCTATCATAATACAAATTATACCTACACATATTTCCTTTCTATCAGATTTCAAATCCATGATATTATCATTGAGTATTTGGGTCCTCAAGTCATAGTAACAAGGAATTAGAATTGATTTCGACCAGGTTCAAAGTTCTATCAATTATAATTATGGTTGTGCTCACTTAGTTTATTAACTTTGTCGTAGACGAAGTCAGTATTTAAAGAAGACATATTTATTAAAGGGTTTTTCGTATATATATCTTAATAGACCAATCATATACTTAATAGTTTTAGTAAGGAGATATATTGAAATACTTCAATATATGTTGGTCAATTGTAAAGGGGATGATAAACTAATTGGTTAGTGACGAATTGTTGTTAAACCCTTTACGACGAACTTAATGAATCCAATTTTCATTTGTTCATTGATGATTTGAGCTGAAATTCATTCCAATCCATTTCTTTAAATGAACAACTTCACTCTCTTTCCAGTAGTTTTCTGTATGAATTACAAGTTCTTGTCTTAGCAGAGAAATCCAATCCCCATCTTCTTCTTTAAATAGCGTTTACTATGATATATTTAATCTCATATCTTATTTAGCCGGTACAATCCCATTTGTTTTATACAATTACAGTTGTGATTTTTAAATTAACCTTTGTAAGTCTCGATCATATATATATTTTACAATTTCTTCAACTATTTTTACACGTACTGCCATTGACATTTTTATTCTCTATTTCTATACGATCGTGATTCTTAAATTGGGTTATTTTTATGGTCTGGAAAGTGTTTGGATTAAAATACCAAACAGAAATCATCCCAAAAATTTTGCCCAAATACTGCCTGTCACTAGCTAATCCAAAATAATTCATTTATTAACATTCGTTTTTCAAGAAATCTTAACAAATAATTCTTTATAAATAAAAATTATTAGTGTCCAAGATAACATTAAACTAGAGCAAGAAAGGAAACCCTCTTCATGCTGTCTTGCGGTATAATAAACATTTTATATTGCTAACGTTGGTGCTGCCATTGGGAAATTTTTTTTATCTTCCTTAACTCCTTTAAAATTTTTATGAGATAAAAAAATAGGGAAGACAGCAAGCTGCAATTCTCTGTAAAACAAATCTGTTTTTATGGGGTGGAGATCTAAAACTCTTGAATCTACGATACATAGAAGTCCTGTGTAGCGTTTGTGTTCAAAATTCTGGGTGGTTCAAGAAGGTGCTTATATATGGAATGGGTATAAACCAAATGTGGTGCTCCTAGTTAATAAAGCCCAACGGGATTTGATAGGCTTGATCGATTGGGTGGTTTTCTGATCTTGTCTCTGCCAATATATCCATTCTTTGTATTGAAGTTTTTAGCAGCCCGTTCAATATCACGGCTTTCGCCGTCTCTCATTAGCTATAGAAATATAGTGAAATAGACTTCCGCTTTTAAAGCAATAAATCTTAGCAAATAATTAAAAAGTATTTATAGATTGGTTCCAAATATCAAAAATTTATTGAAAATGTGGTTTTAAAATGTGGTTGAAATTGTATTATTTGCTTAGATTAGTATCAGATTTTATACATGAAACCCAATTCGTAAAATGTTTCAGGTTTCTTAATGAAAATTACTTTTGGAATTAAAATGTTTCAGATTTGCTATATAGTAATTTTCAAAAATCTAAACATGGTTGAAAGAAGAAAATATCGTACTAAAACCATTGCTATATCTTATAAAGCTCAGGAGCAGACAACCAACTAGGATCAGTCTGACGATATCCCAACAGTCATTAGTCAGATTTCAAGTCCGACCCCAACAATAAGAATTCCAAAGCAGATTAAAGAAGTAACCGAACCTAATCCCGTTCTGGCCTCCGAACTCCCTATAGATAGCAATTCAATTGTAGGAAGAATCGGAGTAGGGGCGCCTGATGCTAGTACTACACAAGTTGTAGAAGGGATCATCGAAAAGAGACGGGTTTCAAGGCGTGCTACGAGAAACCGAACCATTCATATCAGTAAGGAAGATATGAATGGAATAATCGGGAATCGTATTACGTCGTCCAATGCATTAGGGGTAAGAATTAGGCCTGATGACTCCCAAGGCTGCAATATTAAGCAGTTGATCAATTTGTTTGAGGCAGGGACGCCTTCAACAAAGAAGACCAATATGCCAATTGAGAAGATTCGACAAGGCGATAAGATGAAAAACCTGATAAATTTCTATGAGACTTTGTTCCAAAATAATTAAATTTCTTCTTAAATTTTTTTAAAAGTCTTATTATTTCTTTTAATTCTGAGGTTGAACTTAAAATAAAAGGGATTTTTTATCCAGGAGTGCTTATCCTTTTCCTGGTAAAATTTTAAAATTCCTGCCGAGGCCTTGAGCACCCAAAACAAATCCTAAGCCTACTCTTAAGCTTCATGCATGTGAGCGCACGGCCACCTCCTCTTTTTATAGATTTTTGCTTTCATGAGAAGACCATAACGCTCTGCAAAAGACAGTAATCAAGTTACCACATATATGTGTGTTGCTTATCAGGATAACCACGAAAGGCTACAGTCACATGTCTCACGACAGAATCTATCTAGATATATTAGTGCTAAAGCTTTGTCTCTATTTTTCTTCATAGATCTCAATAAAGCAAGCTAATCTTGGATTTTTAAATGCCTTCGATCTTCTTGTACTTGCTATTTTACTATAATATAAAAATTGGACTACTTGAATGCTGCATTATTATTAGAATATGATCTATCCCCCTTAGAATATGATTTCAATCAAATTCCCCTATTTATGTAAGTATAAAAACGGGAATATGATTATAATCGATAGGATAATTACAGAGTACAAAAAACGTACAATAAATAGTTTATTATTAATTGAATCTCCCAGAAAACCAGCAATTATATTCGAATTACTAAGAAGATGTTTTTGATATTTCTTTACAATAAATATTTTATCAGATCTATTAAAAATAGCACAGACATTGAAAAAAAAGCAAAAATTAATCTAAAATAGCAAATAATTACAAAGATTGATTCTCAATTCTTTTAAATCTCATCAATTAAGAATATTACTAAGTTTCCTGCGTCAAATAATTTAATCAATAGGTTAGATTTGAAATTTACTACCACCATATGTCATAAACAATGTACATACACCATTAGTGTTTAAGGATGTCCTTTCTCAATCAATTCAATTTCTTTTATAGATTCCAATTCTGCTCTTGAATTGTATTCGAATAATATTTTATGATAATAGTTAACTTAAAATGATCTCTTTAATCCAATGGATTACCTGTAATTCAAAACTTCCCTAGTAATTCAATAAATAACTTTAAATTCTGAGATAAATTTTTCTTTTCAAAATTCTTTGTTCATTAGTTGAAAGATTTCCAAGATCTTCTATGCCTTCCTGAGAATTAGTTGTTATCCCCAATCTTTGAAATGTTGTCTTTATGTTTATTTCTATTTTTTTACAATAATAGTAAATAAAAATACAGAATTTTCTGTACAATAGCATCAGGAGAGAACAACAGATCAACTCTACAAAGCACATGATTGAAAGTATAAGTGCGTCAGTTAAGAAACAATTCGGCATGAATCCTAGATTTTTAATAGCTCAACTATCATCCCCAAATAGAAATCTGTATATGAATTTTGTAAGGTTCTAATAGTTCCGATATTCAATAATGATAAGAAGAACAAAGATAAGTAAGAAATAACAAATTTCTTATGTGAAAGCATATTGGAAATTGTATGATTAGTGGCATTTAATAGAGCGACATCCCTTAGGAATAGCATTAAGGAACTGATTCTGAGATAAAAATTTGAGATCCGTGTTTAGGGAAGAATATTTCAGAATTCAAAAATTTAACTATAAGTATTAAAATAACAGCTTGAAATCTTAAAACCAAAATATTAATCTTGCTCTTTATAGTTGTATAGTGTCCATTGTGTGTATCTTCATCTTCAGACATTATACTGTTATATATATAATAAAAAGAAATTGCAAACACGATGCCACACATGATAAATATTGAATATTCTCATCGTCTATTTCCTGAAAAGCCGATATGACAGAATTTCACAATCCCGAAAGTCTTTCGGTTACATCTAAATATAATTCCACCATAGCTTCTAGACCTTTTAAATTTTTGAATTTAGTTTAAAATCATTTTTATTTAAAATATCTAATATTCAACAAATTTATAAAATGTTGATATCAAATCGTAAGTGAATTTCAAAGCAAAATATCTACTAAATTCTTGTCTTCTCGTTTCCAAGAATGGAGTTTGATCATTGTTTTTAATTAAATTGATCCAAACAAATCAAATTTAACAATGAATCTATATGATTACTCTTACAAACTCTTTCTTCTAACAAGATTGCTGATCGTAGAAATCAATTTTTTAAAAAATCATCACATTTTGATAAAAAAAAAAACGAAATTTATTAAACTAGGAGCACCTGTGCCTCTAGAGGAGGAAATTTTAACCTCCTGTTAAGGTCCTGGGCACTTGTAATAAATCCTAAGCCAACTCTTTCGGGCTTCAGGCAAGCCCTTTTTTATACATGCCGTTCCCGCATGTTGATCCTTTCGATCATCATCCGGCCCACCTCCCCTTTTTAGGGTTTTTGTTTTTATGGAGAGGCTGTGACTTTCTGGCAATGAACTATTTTGAACTTTTTGTTTTCACTGCTATCTTTGAATTACTCTTTTCTTAACTTAATTTTGTATAGTAACGGCATCCACCTGTTGAGGTGGTAGTCTGCTACTCTTACTGCAGCCTAAGGCAACCGGATATTCCTCACCCGTTGGACCCTTGTGGAGCTCAATGTCGGAAGGGTATCTATCCAGTCTTAAACTGCCCGTTCCGTCTCATTTCAGCCCCGTCGTTCGTTCGGTGTGCTTAAAGCTAATTTCAACCTTTTCATTTCTTCATTTGGTTGAGTTATTATATTTCTCGGCGAATATCCTTCTTATTGCAATCCTCCGTTTTTTCTCGATTCTGCTCATAAAGATAACAACTCTCCTTTTATAGTTCTTCATCATGTTTGTATCAAGGCCAACGTTTACTGCCCCATTTAGGCAGAATTCTACAAGCTTGTCTATGTACTCATTTCCAGCCTTGATTCTTAACACCTCTTTTATTTCGTTCAATAAGGTATATTTGTCTTCATTAAATGTTGAGCAGTCTAGTATCCAGTGCGTAATGTTGTCTTTACCCTCCCTGTTACAGCATAAACATTTCTCGGTTTCGGTTTGGTCTTTATTAATTAGTTTTTTCCTCTTTCGGATTTTAAAATTTGTGTTCACTCCAATTCTACTATTAATCATTAATTTTTCTCCAATTCTTATGTCATCATTTTTATCCAGTTCCAACTGATGTACTTTCTTACCATTTCCGATATTAAATTTCTTTCTCAGAGTATTAATTTTATTATCAGGATTAAATTTCCGCTTTGCATCGAACAGTCCTTTCAGTTGAGTCTTAATCCCTTTTTTGGATTCCATCTTAATGTTATTCTTTTTTATGAACTCTTTTATTTCAATCGTTCTTGTCCTTAATAATACAAAAAAAACGAAATTTATTCAACTAGAAGCGCCTGTGCCTCTATAGGAGGAAATTCTAAACCTCTTACTGAGGTCCTGGGCACCTAGAACAAATACCAAGCCCACTCTTTCGAGCTTCGGGCAAGCCCTTTTTTATGCATGCTGCACACGCCACCACTACCCCTTTTTTCGGGGTTTTCTTTTTATGAGTCGGCTGGCTGTGGCGTTCTGATATAAGCAATGTCATTAGTTTCACACACATAAGTGTGTTACTTATCCGGGCAACCACGAAAAGGCTACAGTCATCCGTCTCACGACAGATTCTGCCCAGGATCCTTAATATAACTAGAAGTATTATACAGTTCACTAACTATAGATGTTGAATCACTCTCAGAACTAATAACATTTTTTAGTTTCATATACGGGCCGAATTTCTCAAGGCATTCTATTTTATATTCGTTACATACCACACTTATACACACGTTGTTCGTCCCAGTTATTTGCCTAAGTAATTTGTTCAATATTGCTCTCAGGGTTGTTAGATTCGAGTATCTGAATATTCCATATGTCATCCTTGGTATTAACATCAATTTGATCAGCATTGCTTTATAACCTGTTAGAATATTTTTTGCAGTTAGTGTTCTACCAATCATCCCGAGCGTCTGACATCCTATACCGACTCGGCCTTGTGTCATCATTTTAAAATCCATTTTATCATTTAATTCTACTCCTAAATATTTATATTTGTTTACAACTGGGATTTTCCCACTGGATGCTAATAAATGAGTGCAATCTGTTGTGTTTTGTTCAAACTTCATAATACCACATTTACTTACATTGATTTCCATATAGTTTTCTGTTTCCCATCGTTCCAATAGTGTGAATTTCGTCTTCATATCATCCTTGTTTTCCGCAAAGAATAACGTATAGTTGGCAAAGCATAATCCTGGTATAGAAATATTGGTATTCGGTATTGAGATTCCGGACATTTCATCTAGTAGATCATCAATATATATATCAAATAATAGCGGTGAAGTTGGACAGCCTTGTCTTACACCTCGATCATAATCAAACTTTTCTGATACCTTTTTGTTAAACTTTGCTCTCAATTTTGTTTTCGCATAAGAAAGAATTTATTTAATGGGTAATCTAAAGATTATCAATTATTCTTTAATTGATTCCGTGTCGGTTCTCTTATCTCCACCCGATGATCTAAGCACTAACTGCTCAAGACTCACATGGTTGTCCGCCTCTTCAATACTTCGTCGTCTTTCAAATGAAATAGACTCCAGAGTCTTCCTTGAGTACAATAGACTGGATGTACGCTTCGACTTTAGGCTCAATTCCTATCTCTTTACTATACTTGTTGTGATATTTTGTTACCAGCCCTTCCCAGGTCATTACGTATGGAATTATTTTCACTTTGCACTTGTAAATCAATGATAACTCGTTTGCTATTAAATCATATTTTCCAGTTTTCTTCAGATTTCAACTTGAGTTAATAGGTCAAGATCGATAATTACAACCTCGATCAAGGTTATTTCATTTTTCTTTTTATCATGTAAGAAGATATCTGGTCTGTCATGTTGTAATTCCTGTATCTACTCGAATCTCGACATTTTCATTTGCTATAACTTCTTGAACGGAATGAGATTTCAATTTTCTTGTCTTCTTAATTCCGAATCTTCTACACAGTGATAAATGTATGCATCTTAATACTTCATTATGCCTTCTCATGTAATCATGACCTACTACGTCGCATTTAGTAGCAAGATGATCTCTGTTTTGGCCACTTTGCAATGTAGGCATCTAACTTTTTCTCCAAAGAATATATTTCTATCCTGAAGGAAGTCAATAAGCTCCTTCGTCTCTTGGCTTCATATTTCCTTTGGTAAGCCACACTGAAGAATCTTTAATAGAGGGAAGTTCATGATCACAGACCCTAAACAACCTTTCGTGGAGTTGTTTGCTTTTAATGTTGGTCATTAGGGATTTAATTTGTGATTCATAAAGAGATTCCTTGGTAATCTCGCCTTCTGTATTATACTTCAGTCTTATGTATTTGTCAATTGTTGAGAGATGTGTCTTATTGTCTTCTTCAACCTTAATGATGGCATTACCCCTCAAGGACATACTTCTTGATCTATCCAGGGAATTCTGTAGTTGGAGGAGCATACGTTCACTCTTATGCTCAATATTGGACATTACTCTTCCCATCATGGCTCTTGGAAAATACAGCTTTTCTTTGTTTGCTGGCTGTAAGTGGACTTTGCATTCCATTAGTACTTTCCTAATGGATTCATCGAGTTTGACATATTCTTCTGGCTCAAGTTTTAGTACACATATATGGTATTTAATCACAGGCACTGCATGTTTATCGCTTCGAATAAATTCTTTGCATTTAGCTTGCTTTCACACAAATTCTTGATTCTTTTTAAAATTTCATTTATTACTTTTTCAAAAGAATCTTTAAATATTGTGTTACTAGCTGTCTCAACAATTCCCAGATACTTGTAACACTCTTTACCTTCCAAAAGCGTAGCATCTGATTCACAAACTTTTCTATTGGTAGCGGATTTGGTCTTATTTATTTCCAAACCGATTGCATTAAAGAATGATTTTGTCTCATTCATCATTCTTTGATGTTCTTCATCAGATTCACCAAGCAATTTTAAGTCATCAATAAATAAAAGGTGGTTTTTAATATACATATCAGATTCGGGTTTAACACCGACTTTCTGATATTTGGCACTTAGCTTACGCCTTAGTGGATCTTTGCATAAAACAAATAAGAGAGGGGACTAACTGTCTCTCTCTTTTCTCTAGGATTAATTCTCCGTTTAATCTGACATCAACTTTTCACTTTGAAATAGTGTCCTTAAAGAAGCTTGTGATCCACTGAGGGAACTTCAGGCTCTCTATACATTTGATAAGGTAATCGTTATCAACCGAATCAAACGCTTTCTTGATATTTATCCAGGCAGTTTTCAAAAAGTTAGAATGCTATTTATTGATAGCCACAATGCTTCCTCTTTCGCTCCTTGAACTATTATTGCAGTTCCGATTTGGCCTTCACTCAAAGACCTCTAAACTCAACAATGTTTTCATTACTTGTGCAACACATTTAGATGTGAGTTTATACAGATTCGACATACAGATAATTGGCCTGAAGTCTTCTCCTTCATGAGGTTCTCCTTTGGGAATAAGGTATGTGATACCTTTGTAAAACCAATCATCTGCACTTCTTGAATTTATGCAGATGCCTTTTGACTATCTTATATAGACTTTCATGAAGAAGTGTTAATTTCTTAATAAAAAAATTATACACACTGTCAGGACCAGCAGCCTTCCAATTTGTAATAAAGCTGATGATCTTCTGGAACTCTTTAAAAGAGGGGAATTTGTCAAAAACCCTATCTTCATCTACATATTCACTTAGATAATCATTGAATTGATCGTGACCTCTCAGTCTCAGACTCAATCCACATGTTAGACCAATAATATTTGACTTCGAGTATTGGGACATTACTTTCCTTCGCAGTCTCACCAGATAAACTTCTATAGAATTGTCTTCTATATAATTCAAATGATTGGTTTGCTTTGGAGAAGTCTTTTCTCTTCTCATGCATTTCAATTTTTTTCTTGTAGATCAAGATTTTTTCCATGATTCGAGAAATTTCCTCAGTACACTCCAGTGAATTCCCCAGTTTGAACTTTTTCTGACTCATAAATGTCTGGCATTTTCTCTTGTCCTCTGGATAGCTTCTCGTTTTTTTGTGACTTACTAAGTAAATCACTAAGAGCTTGAAGATTTAATATATTTTTATCAATACTATCGTTCCATTTAGAGGGTGCCCTGGTTTTATGCTCTCATGTTCGTAGGCCATCTGTACATTCTCGATGGTTGCTGTGATTTCTGTCAAACTCATATGGGGCTTGTTTCGAACATAGTCGCCTACTATTAAATCAAGACTCTAATAGCTGTTGATCCACTTTCTCATTAGGTATTTTTCATTTTCTTTTGCTTTTCCATCCATCGGTAGACGCATCCTCTTGCATGCACTTGAGAAATATATCCTTTAACTGAATTTCAGATTTTGGATTAGTCAGATTGCAGATTTCTAACGGATTTTCAATCGTTTTGATACGCTTGACTATGTCCCCATCAAATCTATCAGGACGTCTTGAAACTTCCATCCTTTTAAATTCCTCTAGGGATATGTTTTCTGGAACTTACCACAGAAGACAGTTAGAGCTCTGGTTCAGCCGAATCTAGCCATCCTTCCAAATCTTCTTTGCACAGCAGAGAAAAACTCCTTTGGCCATCTGGATCATGCGACTTAACATAGTTGATTAGGACTTCCAAGGAAGTCTTGGAGCTAGCTTTGAGATCAGGTGGTGTTTTGGGGAGATTCTCTACTTCCTCAATCTTCACTTCTTCTGTTACTTTCATTGTTTTTCATTTTCTAATTCAAAGTGTTCGTTATTTTCCAAACCCATATCCTTGAATATTAATAGTATATTAAGAGTAGATATACAAGAGACCAAAAAGCTGTATCTGATATGAGGATCAATATTTATGAATGTCCAGTCTGTGAAGAACCAAATTTAGGTTCTAGATTGGATCTCGTAATGGGATTCCGAAAAGGCTCGGGATCAACATATGATATCATTTAGTCTTTATTTTGATATAATTATAGCGTCTATCAAAAGAACAAGCTCTAATTAATGTTATTATTAGAAATATATATAAATCCACTGACATATAGAATGCAGGTGCGGTATCGGTAAAAAATGGCTGGTCTGAAGTTTGAAATAGTAGGCCTGGGATTTGTTCCAAGTGCCCAGGACCTTAACAGGAGGCTAAAATTTTGTTTTTCTTCTCCTGATTCACTAAAAAACATGTGAAGCTTGCTTAATATCGTAGATACTTAAATAGTATATAATTAAGCCCAAATTTTTGTTAATAGGCGATTTATATGACACACCAGAGATGATATCTAGGAGAATCTGAAAAGGGCAATCTAGGTGTATTGTAATAATGCACTAAAAAAAATACTCGAGTCGTGGAAAACTGTAAAAGAACCAAGAGGGCAATATATTATACACCTAGATCTAATTATTAAGTAATATATGTTCAGAATGTGAGATACAATTAGTGTATCTCTGATAATTTACATATAATAGTTAATATAAATTTGAGCTGTCTTGAAAGGATCAAGAAATCATTACTATTGGGTTTGTTGAGTTGTACATTGAACTCTTGAGAAAAATAAGACATAGTTTAGTTAATAAAGTACTCATTTATATCTACGGCTATAAATACGATTGTATCTTGATCAATCATCATAACTTATCGGTTGCTTCATAATTCTAGGCTTTATATTAATTTATTAAACTATCGGCAATCAGATATATAAACATATGAAGTTCTAAATATTTATTACAATAGTTACAACTTTCAATTTTATAATCGTCAGACCTTGAGTTATTAGGTAAAATCAAAAACATCAACTTGGATGTTGATAGATTCAGCGTACTAACTGGTGTGATGATTTGTCGCCAGAAAACAGATGACATATTGCTTCAGATAAAAGTCATAAATCATGTTAGCTGTATAAATAGCATATTTTTGGCCGAAGGATTCAGCTTAAACGAAAAACAGATATTTCTGTCAGAAAGGACACAAAACTCGTTTCTGGGTCGAGGAAGCTCGAGGAAATTTTCTAGAATTGTAACTAGAAACAGAAGATTAATTTATCTTAAAATTATCAAAAAAAACATTGATTACCTTAAGAGTAATGATTCCAGGAGTTCTTGGAAATTTATTAAAACCTGTGCGAATCATAAAATATCAAATTTTGGTGTCGATCGGGTATACAACCCTGAAACCAAATCCCTGCGTGTAATGAAAAGAAAAGACTCAAAATCCAGGGCAATCATTTCAGAAACCCCAGAAAAGCTGGACCTGTGAGTTAAATAGTAACAGGAACCCAAATATTAATCCGAAAATCGGCAATATTTTTGATAATCTTGTCATTTGGATAGAATTAAAAATATTCTTAAATCTATGAGAAAAAGTAAAGCATCTGGCGATGATATGGTTTCAGGTGAATTCTACAAATTGATAGAAAATGAGACCGAACCTCAGTCTATTGTCAAAGTGTATCTTAAAGATACTAAATATCATATATACTTAAACAGTGTTTCCAGTCGAATGGTGGGATTTTACAATAATACCCAGTTATAAAAAAGATGATTGCTTAGACACTAATAATTATAGGGAAAATTTGCTTATTAATACGTTATTAAAAATAATAATGAAAATTCTAGCAGATAGATTACAATAAATCTGCATAGATTATATGCTCTTGAGAAGAGAGCAGATTGGATTCGTCCGTAGAAAAGATAGCATTACACAAGCAGCAGCATCGTTAAAATGCTGCCTAGGGTGGAAGATTAAGAATAAAAACATAATCTTACGTTTCCTTGACCTCAAAAAGGCATATGATATAGTACTTCATTCAAGATTTTTTAGAAAACTGAAAACTTTGATCTTGATAATAGAATGATTTGCTTCATCTATAGAATGTACGACAATACGTACATGAAAGTCAAGGTTAATACAAACCTGACAGACTCCTTCAAATATGAAAGCGATGTAACACAGGGGTGTCCAACATTGTCCTTATCATTTAATATATTTATCAATGATATGTTAGATAATATCCAACCTATTCATATTGAAGTTTTAGTGCATGGTCTCTCGGGATTCATGTTTGCAGATGATACTGTAATAGTATCAGATTCTATTTTTGATTTTAATCTGAAATTAAGTATCATCAAAAAATGGATGACTGACAATGTTATGGAAGTCAATTGTAGCAAATATGAAAAAAAAAAAAACGAAATTTATTCAACTGGAAGCGCCTGTGCCTCTATAGGATTAAATTTTAAACCTCCTACTGAGGTCCTGGGCACTTGGAACAAATCCTAAACCCACTCTTTCGAGCTTTGGGCAAGCCCTTTTTTATCCATGCCGCTCCCGCATGTTGATCCTTTCGATCATCATCCGGCCCCACCTCCCCTTTTTTCTGAGTTTTTCTTTTTATGAGAAGGATGTGACGTTCTGATATAAACTGTTATTAGTTTCACAAACATAAGTGTGTTACTTATCCGGGCAACCACGAAAAGGCTACAGTCATCTGTCTCACGACAGATTCTGCCCAGTCTAGCAAATATGAAATCAAGAATATTGGAACTGATCCCATTAAAACATCTGATTTCTTCAATGGTGAAGAAATCTCAGCCGTAGATAAATATGTCTATTTAGAAATTAGATTCAACAGCATATTAATCATATATCTGATGTCCAAGTATTGGATATCAAAGGGAAGAGATGCTCTTATAAGTCCAACACCCCCATTGAGGAATAACATTATTCCCTTGGAGTATATACGTATGCTCATAAATGGTAAATTCATTCCCATCTTGACTTGAGGATAGAATATCTTCGGTATGAATGAGCAAATAATAAATTCTCTTAAAAAAACGCTAACTTATTTACTGAAGATACCAATATCCTCCGTTGGATAGGTACTAAACCGCTCTTTACACGTAAACTCACGATTCTAAATTCTGGTGACCAGCGTTCACCGCAACCAGATCATATCCTGATAAGCTTCGATTACTAGAGACAAGAGGGAAAATACATGCTTGGGCTGAGACTTTACCATCTGCCTTTCAAATCTTTCTATTCAATACATTCTACAACCACATTTCGCAGTCTATTTAGCCTAAGACACAATCCTCTCCAATGACTTTTTGAGTCAGAAATTTTGAAGTTAAGTAATAACTGATCTCATTTTATTGGGTACGCTTTATATGTTTTATGTGTAAACCCGAAATATTTTACTCAACGGGATTCGAACCCAAGCCTCAAGTTTTTTGTTATTATCCGAAGTCAACTTGACATCACAGTGCTACGGAGGTTCTAATAAATTATCTTAAATTAATTCTAGACAATAGTCTAAAATGTATTAACAGAAGGTCTAATTTCTGAAAATCAAGATCATGTAATGAATATAATATTTGGCCCCTATATGTTTTTTATGCAGTAAAAAGAACTAGAGGATTGAAAAATGGTCAAATTCAGTTGGCCTTATTGAGGATTGTATTAAATCACAAAATTACTTTAAATCCAAAGAATCAACATGGATAAAACTAGCCAAATGATGGTTAAGGCCAATAAAAATTGACACTGACCTGTCATTTAAATAACATCTTAATGAAGTTAAAGTCAACAGAAACAGTAGGTTACATAATTGTGATAAATCTATCATTGGAAATTGGAACAAGCGGCTCAATATTGAATCTAGTAAAGTTATCAGAAAATATGAGATTAGGTGTGCCATAAATCACAAAGGTATACACATTATCTCTAAAATAAGAGCGGGGGCTTTGACATTTAGATATCAACTCATGATAGTAAAAATCTTAGTACAAAGATATAAAGCTGGTGTGTAATATTCTATAAATAATTTATAGAAGAATCTGATAATTTTATTTGTAGTTATGGCCTATACAACACCATCAGTGGAAGATATATCCCTAGGATAACAGGCAGTAGAAATATAGATAAATGTGCCAATCTCTAACTTAATTTATCCAACAACTCTTTTTAAAGAGTGATTATTTTAAGCAAAGAGATAACATGTTAGAGTAAAAATTTTACAAAATCCTAGCTTTAATCTTACCCAGTGAGCTAAAGGAATTGCAAGGCGCTAGTGTGACTTATCAATAGTGATTATTTACAGCAGCAAAATCCCAATATAATATTTTTTTGGAGGGGGGGATGAGTTTGCAGAAGAATATTTGGTGCCCCCGAATGGTACCAAATATCTCTCAAACGGTGACAAAAATGAGAGAATAATAAATATATTTCGTTCAGAATCTTCAATTCTCCTTTCGATAACTTTTATCTAATCAGCATGTGAGTAGCATGCAGTTAATTCTCTTCTTCTGATAACCATGTCTACAAAGTTTATCACATAATTTCTAATATCAACAACGAATTTCCTCATTTTTTAGAAAAGCAATATCGGATAAACTTGAGATTTCAAAAGTTTGAATGTCTGAAATAATGTTATAATTTATGAACAAACTACAAGATGGCTGATGGTGTTATGATTATTTGGATAATGGGAGACAAGGCTGAGCTTCTCAAATATTTTAAACTTTGATGTGTGACACTAACAAGCCCAGAGATATCATCATGGGTCTTCCTGATGGTTTAAAGCTTGAACCAGATGAAATTTCGTGACCTTAAACTTTTCAGTAAGATCAGTTGTTGAATATTTGCTGCCTGCTATAACTAATGTTTTGATTTTATTTTTTGTCAAGTAAAATTTCAGGTATGTCTAACAGTCTCCTAAATTTTACTTGACTTGAATAATTTTCCCACTTTTACGTTAGTCACATCAAGACATCGATTAGAATATTATATAAAATGTTTTTATCATGATCGACACCTTTGGAGATAAACTGTACTGATATGGGTATGTTGACTCATGGAATATATATGCGGCAATTTAAATAAATTAATATTCACTATTCTGATGATGATTGGTTTATCGGGAATTTGTAATTAAAGGATCTTGTTCTCCTGGGAATAGAGCTGATGTCTGGAGTCCATTATACAACAGAGCAACGTGACGAAATTCAATCTTTTAAAATCATAATAGCTTTGTGCAGATCTCATTAGGACCGATTCATAAATTCGAAAAAATTCAACCAAGAAAAATAAGAAGGAGAAAGATTCGGAATCAATCATTATGATTATGGTCTTCATAATCTGATTGATCTCATTGGGAGATGGTTTAAAAATTGAAAGAAATTTGCTGTGTCCGAGATGACTTTAAACTAGAGCAAGAAAGGAACACATCTTCATACTGTCTTGTGGTATAGTAAACACTTTATAGTGGTGAAACTTAATGCTTCCATTAAGAGATTGGCAATCTCTTTTCTAACTCCTTGTGAAAAATTTTAGAAATTTGAAAAATAAGGAGGACAGCAGGCTGCAGTTGTCTGTAAAACAAGTCTACAGTCACTACTTAGGTGGTAGAGGTGTAATGTTTACGACACATAGGAGTCCTGTGTGACGTTTGGTTTCAAAATGCCGGGTGGTTCAAGAATGTATATGAATATGGACACGAAGCCATTCCACTCTGGGTATAAAACATATATCTTTGTCCTAATTATCGAAGTCCGCCAGGGTATTATAGGGCTTAGCCCTGAATTTAGAGTGATTCGTTGAGTGTTTTTCCGATATTATCTGAGCCAAGTTTCCTCCATCCCTCGTGGGTGGAGTTTTTAGAAACCCGTTGACAATAAGATTTTCACCGATCAGTCACTAGAGATTGAAATATAGTGAAAATTAATTACTTTTTTTTTAATTAAAGGATTAATAAATGAAAATATATAAATTTACAAAACAGAACACATGCTAAGTATAAATTATATGTATTTTTTAAGCCCTTTCCAGATTTAAAAAAACAAATCGTTTTATGTTTCATCATTCTCGAACATATATGGCGTTTTTTAGAGGAAATCGGTTCAATGTTTCTATGCTTGAGATATCTTGAAGAATATAAACAAATTTACTTCTGCTTCAGATACTATAAAAGTCCATTTTACCTCTACTGACTCTAATAAATAAGTGATCTTTAAAGTATTCTGGTGTCTCTCCCAACTTCAATAAAATCTCTTCGTTTATTTTGCTTTCAGAGACTAAAGTCTCAGATTATATTCAAAACTTTTCAGGAGAAAAAGCATAGATTGTTTAGATCGGAATAAGAGATTAAGCTATAAACCACCACTCTTGATTTGCCAATAACAATATGATTGGTATTTTTGATTTATTAAATTTTAAAAAATTATATTAGTAAACTTGGAGGAACTGGCTTTTATGATAAATCAAAGCTTGAAAAAAGCTACACTGGTGAGCAATAATGGTAAAATGTGCAAATTTTGAAGAAGTGGTACCTATATCGCTCGTCAGGTACTCATATGAGCTTGTAACATATGCATTGATTTTCGAATAGTGTCTCGGCCTTAATAATATTTGTATATTTTAATATAAAGTTATAGACGAAGACATGAAAATCTGATTATTTTACCATTTATGCACACCAAGGAACAATTTATTAATAATGCGTGTATTCACCCTTTAAAGCAAACAGCTCATTGATTCTGCGCGGGATACTGTCATAAAAATGCTGTACATACACCACTGGCATCAAATAACATATTCTCTTGACTAATTCCTTGAATTCTGCCTTTGTTCCCGGCGACACTGATTCTTCAGGCATCTTGATCTTCAGGTAGCTCCAGAGATTTTCAATCGTATTCATATCAGATGAGCAGCTTGTCCATCTCAGCAGACGCAATCCTGTAGCCTAAATAAAGTCCTTGGCTGTTTTTAAGAGGTGTTTAGAGTCATTGTTCTCCTGAAGAATAGTTTAATCAGGATTCAGGTTATGCATCTGCAAGATCTTTGCATACCCGAGACTACGAGTAGCAAAATATATATCAGCATTCATTGTTGTGTCTATAAATACAATTTCACCAACTCCTTGGTATGCTATTTCGCCCATACCACCTCTGACAGTTTGAGTCACATATCGGTCAAGAAGACGGCACCATATACGTCTTTCAGAGTCTGGGCCGGCAATGGAAATCTTACTTTTATCTGTGAATATGACTTTGCTCAAGTCATCATCAAGGAACTTTTTCATGACTCTAGCATATTCGAGTCGAGCATTCTTGTGACGGGTTAGAAACCGGGCTTTTGGGCTTAGAATGGTTTTTAAGCCCGGTTTATTGTAATATGCGTGCTACTGTTGATCGGCTCATTGATATGCTGAGCATTCTCTTCATTTTATTTGCCGCCTATCTGGCATTTTTGAGCTATCCTTTCTCCACGTTGCTTACTACTTGTGCAAATGTGCGTGGTGAGAGATTTTTTGGTCGCCCTGGGTGCTTCGGTGTCTATCTTACTACTTCTTTGAAAAATACTTGAGAACTATCGGGTGGTATGTACTGACTATCTTCGCCACTTCCCCTGCAGATTTATCCCTAGAGCACAACATTTGGATGCGAATTCATGTTTCTCTATGTATCTTCTTCATAGCGTCGGTGGAATCGTTGAGTTCAAATATAAATTGGCGGGAAAGTATGCTTCTTGGTGTGCATAAATGGCAAAATAATCTGGCATTCATGTCTTTATCTATAAAGTTATATTAAAATGTATAATTGTTATTAATATCTAGCTATTATTCGAAGACCAATGCATTTATTACAAGCTTATGTGAGTACTTGACTAGCGATCTAGGTACCCCTTCTGCAAATTTCACTCAATTTTACCATTTTTGTACACCAGTATATGATAACGAAAAACTTGTGGATTTAGTTCGAATCTTGTTGAAAGAAATAATTTTGTTATATTCGTAAAAGACATATAAAGCATATATAATAAAAGCAGAATAGCTACTTCTTAACTACTAAAAATTGCTAGTCAAAAAAGTCCTCGAAGAGAACTGTATTTTTGACAAATTAAACCGCGTGGTTGTGAAATGTGATTGTAGAATGTATTCAATAGAAAAGTCTGAAAAATCAGACAGAAAAAGCCCCAATCCAAGCATGCATTATTCTTCTTGTCTCCAATAATTGAAGTCAACCAGGGTATGATTGGGTGGAAATGACCGGCAATCTCTGGTGATTGAGGAAATAAGTTTACATGTAAAGGGCCGTTTAATAACCATCCGACAAAGGAGATTGTTACCTACAGTAAATAAATTAGAGTTTTATAAATAATACCATCATTAAAAATCCATGGAACTCAATAATCGTTCCTAGTGAAAATAAGGATTGATTATAAGACTTTGAATCGATGATGAATCATCGAATTAAATTCATTGTGCTCGACAAATATCCAACTCCAAGTATCAATGAAATATTAATTGCCTTTTAAAACAGCAAATATTGACAATAATAGACACAACAAAAGGCTACTTATAAGTCGTACTGTTACAAGTGTCCATTGAGTGGCGTCGATTGCTCGTGAAAGAGCAGGAATCATGAATTTGTATGTATTGTTTGATTCTTTTTAACGCCATACCCACTTTTCTACACGCTATGAATTCTATGATTTGATAAAATCATCATTTTCACTAATAGTTTTGATGATCACGAGAAACATATTCAAGCAGATTTTGAAAAGGTCAATACATCAGGCTTATCCTCATGCTATAAGAAATGCAAATTTGCTACCACGAAATAGCAATTTTAGGAAAACCGTTTCCAAATGAGTTATTCAATCTTTCTAAGATAAAATTAAAGCAATTGAGGAGTATTCCATGCCTTCAAACCTCAAAGAACTCGGATCATTCCTTTGAATATTCACTTATTTGACTACTATGCATTCATACAAAAAATTTGTTGAAATTGCAGCCCCACCTACTTTTTTTTTGCGCCAAAGGAGAGAGAATCTTCAAAGACGCCCTTTGGGTAATGTGAGGTTTTTTACTCACTAAAAACCCTCCTTCATGACTACGGCTCTGACAGATCCACCATACCCCTGTGGCCTTGGTTCCAGGAGCCCACCTACTAATATGCTCAAAGATGCTCCAAAGAAATTGACAAAGATAATTTCATGGAGCTTGGCAGCAAAAGATGCATTCAAAATGATAAAAAAAATATATTATATTGGATATCTATCGTGCTCAGCAATGCATTTCTTGTCCATTTATAATAAAGATCAACACCTCTGGTACGGTGATTCGAGCTGCTTTGTCCAGGTAAACAGGCTGGACCAGAGAACAATGATAAGAACTTTCGATAATATCAAGGAAAACTATAGAACAAGAGTCCTAGAAATACAGGAATTTATCAAAGGGATGGATCGTTTTGGATGTTGTTTTATTTGAAACGAATTCACATTGAAAACTTATCACAAAGCAATTACACATTTACAAGATTCGGAAAATATGAACAGTAAGTTAGTGAGTCTGAGACTTAATTGACAAGTGTTCTAATTCAGCAAAGAATATATTCGTGATGATGATAATTATTCTGATTGACTCGGCGAACTAAATTACAATCTCATTCAAACACTCCTTGTTCACATTATATGAAGCAACCAGTGTCAAAATCATCAATGAATATCATGCCTATTCAGGACATTATTCGGAAAGAACGATGAAATTCCCTATCGATTCTAAACAATTATTTGAAAAAAATGAATGAGAGAATCTTAAACTTTACTAAGAAATGTATGGCATTCCAAATATTAAAGGGTTCTCTTATAAACGCCAAAACCTGGATAATTTTAGATGGAAGGCCAAATCAACTTTGAGTTTACGATCTCATGGGTGGACTCACTAAGGATGATACGATAAATATATATATACTTGAAAATAGATGATTGGAACGAGTAGGCAATGACAAAATCTCTATAAATCAAATCAGAAGCTAAAATTTCTTTGACCAATGAGATTTTAATTTAATAAAACAAGAATATAGTTGAGATGTTTTATTCCATCAATGATCCAAGTTTACTAGCTCAAAATGTAATTTAGTCGTCGATAGATTTTATATGTCATGTACCTTCCATATTCAATCATCATACGATCTCTTTCGGATTGAAAAATAAATTTAAAAGCTAAGAAAATATAATCCTTTTTTCAGAAAAACTGATTAAATTCTTAATTAAAACCATGTTTTGTATAAATTTTGCCATCCAGATCCACTAGGAATAGTCTTATTATTCAAAGGCTCATAATGAACCACAACTTTCCATTGATAAAAAACTACAATCATCACCGTCCAAATATAGCTCATAATGAACGGAGACAGGGGTTTCAACCCATAAGACTATCAAGCAGAGTCGAGGGTAAGGCCGAAGGTCGATCTAATCAAAAAAATGAGAATTTTGTTTTTATATATGAAAAAGTCTTGGGAGATAAATTTCAGACGAAATAGACCACATGATTTAAAATCATGAACTAAAAGTATAATTTGTGCAAAAAATACACAATCGATTTTATGACACCATATGTTTTGATGGTCGTATTTTAATGGCGAGAAATATCACTAGATATTTTATATCCTATCCAATTTCTCCAAAACACCATATCCCCCGAAAACCACAATTTTTGAGCAAAAAAATACGTTTAATTTTTAATTGATGATTTATAAACTTTCTACGGGCTCTGGAAATGCCCAAAGTACGCTTCGAAAAGTTTAGTGCATGTTGTTCACATATTTCTTTGGAATTACCATCCCATATTTCAAAAACGTTGTTCGAAAAATCTGCAATGTTTTTGGCTCATATTCGGTCACCCATTCTTTGACACAATCCAATAAGTTTTCTATAGAGGTCATATTAGGTGATATTGCTGGATATGGCGATACTTATATGCTTCTATTCTCAAATAACTGCATCTTTATGCCTGCTGTATGCTTAGAGTCATTATCCTGTTGAAAGATTAACTCAGAAAGTCCATTAAACACCAAAGAATGGGACAAAATAGCCGAAAAAATGAACATATACTTTGGGGATACATAATTCCGTGATAAACACCAGTTTCTCGAAGCGTTATATGAGATACAGACCCACACCATCATCTAGTCGCCATAAAATTTTTGGGGTTTCAGCAATATTCTCCATCAAAATCCCAGAACCAGATTTGCGTCACACAATACTCCTTCCACCTGAGAAACTGAGATTTAACTTGCTTTAATCGCTAATAACTATCATTTCAGCTCTTTCTGGTTTAACCAGGTACCTGGCCTGTAAATACTGGTTTTTTTACGGAAAAACAGGAAAAAATGATTTCAGAACAAAGCAGTTTTTTAACGGT
The DNA here is from genome assembly GCA_037043625.1 of Drosophila melanocephala. NCBI lineage: Eukaryota > Metazoa > Arthropoda > Insecta > Diptera > Drosophilidae > Drosophila > Drosophila melanocephala. Next base: position 19,380 of record JBAMBD010000748.1, on the reverse strand, counting down.
ATTGGAATATACAATTGTTGAGAAGTGTTTTGTCGGTTTCGAGGCATATTTTGTTAGGGATAATCCTGGGCTTGCCTTTAGTTCCTTAAGAACATCAGACTTGAGAAGAGGAGAAGGAAGGCCTGATATTACCACTCATATTGGTGATGAAACAATATTCTCTGTGCTTCCTCTAGTAGTGAGAGATAGTGCTTCATCACAGGACAGTACTTGCTGCTATTTTTGCTTATGTGTATCTTTCGTCTGAGAGACTGAATATTTTTCTGAGAGGAAATTTATTGATTTTCATATGGGTATTAGAAGGACATGATATTTAGAGCCGGTGACTTGGCGGGAAGGTTGGAATTGAAAAACATGCGTTTTTTTGAATAAAAATGAGGATCTTCGAGGTATATTGAAAGTTTAAGGAAAATCGGACATCACATGACGTAACTATTGACATTCCCAGTCATGTAAATACAATACCAAAATCATATAGTTTTATAAACTGACTGTGTGTTTCTTTTTGCATAAAATGTAGATTCTAGAGCATATGTTGTGACAAGCAAAAACAATATTTTTAAATTTAACAAAATAAACTTTGAGTATGACTACATTAACCAAAAAAATACAACTTTCAAGATATTGTAACCAAAAATAGTTACAATCGAATTATGAATGAATTATTATCCTTAGACCCAACATATTCTATTTACAACCCGCACCGAATCATTGAATTTTTGATATTAATACTACTCATTTTTCATAATTAATATTTTAGAAAATACAGTTTCTCATCTTGACAATATGAATCAGCCACATTAGACAGATGATCATTTGTGTTTTTCCTTTCGACATTTTATTGATTATGAGGCATGATATCCATCATATCTGTGAAATTTGTTCGTATAATCCACTTCTTAACTCTATAACTTTCTTCTTATGATGACTACAATAGGTTTCTCTTCATATTTTTGCAACGACACAAATATATGTTTTCTATGAGTTGTCTGGCTTTATAATTGTTGAATTTTTACGTAACTTCGATATGATCTCTTGGATAATCTGTTCCTTTAGCGGATTCATGATCTTATGATTCATAAAAATGTTTTTGTCAAACCTAACGAGTTTATTTAAAGACATTTTCTATATATTTTTATATTGAAAATAGATCGATGATAACTATGATTGAAATATCTTCCTTCAATTTGGTGATTTCATCACATAGCGTGATATCAGATTTTATTCAGATAATTACTTATGATAATTTATAATACTTCATCCAATACTTTTATACTTATTGGTTTCGGTTTCAGACTGACCTATAAGAAACGACAGTTTCCATTTGTTTTAATTCACATCTGTCTCTTCGATGAAAACTATAGTTTCAAGAATTTTGATCTCTTCACTGATTCCTTGGCATTTCTTTAAATTTAATCCGAGATCAGATAATTTCATGATATATAGTGTAACTTTGAAATATATTTTTGGTTTTTCTAATCCTCAGACTATTTAATGATATTGCCCGGCCTAATTATGATAGGTTTGCCTGTTATTCTTCGCAAACCCCCTATTCATGGCACTTTGGAACTTCACAGTCGTTTAACAAGTCAAAATTTGTTCTGACAACGATTTATTTATTTTACCTTGCCTTCAATATAAATATTCATTTTTCTTTATCTTCAGCATCAATTTCTATTTGCTGAAACAAAGATGTAACATCGAGTGTAGAGGAATTTTCTGCTTTTTAGACTGAATATTATATTTTATCGATTCTTTTGATCAGATAATTATCAAGGAGAGTCTTCATATTGATAGGGAAATAATATGATGCACCTGTTGGATTTAGAAACTAGAGTTACCAATGAACACGAGAAGATTTTGATTCTTCTAGAACACCTGCAGTCTTTGGTTTGCCGATTTCTTTGGAAATAGGATCATTCCAATAAACAAGAATTTTTACATGGCAAACCCTACATAACATTTTCACTGTTATCCTCCTTGTATGCATCTCGCTTGTGTGGATAGTCTCTTTTATTAGTGAGTTATTGAACACGAGCTTGTAATTATCGAGGATCTAATAAAATATTGAACATTGCTTGACCCTGATATTTCCACAACTTTTGATGGATCATTCAAGAAAATTCCACAATGGTCTGCACTGTGCCCAATGAATTATGATCTTTCATAATAGCATCAACTCCTATAAACAGAATAATGATATGATCTGATTTTATAAGGGACTTGGATGATGATATAAATTCATAATTTAAACTCAACCATAATTTTATATGATCCCCATCTGCTATAACGGCATTATTCTTCCTTTGATGTATCTTGATGGATTGAATGCATTTGCTAGGGATATGCAAAATAAAATAACCTGTATTGATCAGAGAATGATATGATTTCGGATCTGTTCAAGGTGTGTTTAAAATGGGTTTCTCGGAGGATCTTCATTTGTTCGTTCTTACAAATAAAAGAATTATCGAAATTGTTTGTTTTGTCGGAATGGTGGCATATTAGATAAATTTACTTCTATTTATTTGGGTTATACTTGGTACTTTCTCTTGGAATTTGTTTGTATGTGAATAAATTCAATGAATCAAACGTATTTTTGCCGTAGAATCTAATTTTTTGATCCTTTCTAGGTTTTGCTTCAAATCCTGAAGGAATGGAGGGCTTCACTTCACGAGTTTCCCCGATTGTAGCCGTAAGCGAGTGAAATGATGCTCTTTGACGCCATAGTAGTTAAAAATGTCAGAAATATTGCTGGCTCTAGTCTCAGATATGAATCTTTTAATGTTGTGATTTGAAATGGATTCTGGAGCCATATACTCTCTTTCATGTAAATTCTTGTCATAGTTAATCATTGAAATTTTATATTTAATTGTCTCGAGGATTTCCAAATTTGGAAATGTTCTTTTTACATATATCAGAAAGAGTTTCCCATGAATCATAATTGAAGTGCGTAATAAATTCGATGTTCTGTTATTAATTGTGTTATTTTTGAACCAGTATGTAGTATGATCGAACACATCAGCCCTAAATGTTTCGGAATCGGTTTGAGCTGCTGGTCTATTTTGAAGATCGTGAAGACTCAATATGAACTTGGCTCTGGTTGTGCATTTGATAATATTTTGGTCGGGCTTATTGCTTCCTTCGGGATAGAAATATATTCATTCAGAAAAGGTCAAATTCTCATATTGCAAACCAGTGCCAAAGAAAGTAGATCATCCTACTACTAAATGCAACTGTATGCTAGGTCATAATCACGTGAGAAGGCATAATTATGTATTCAAATTTATGAATTTATCACTGCGTAGAAGATTCGGAATTAAGAAGACGAGAAAATTGAAATTTCATTCCGTTTAAGAAGTTGTAGGCAATGAAAAGTCGAGATTCGAGTAGATACAAGAATTAAAACAGACTTCAAAATACAACATGATAGATCATATATATTCTTACACGATAAAAAGAAATATGAAATATCTTTGTTAGAGGTTGGAATCACCAATCTTGACCTAATCGGTCTTAAGTTAAAGAGAAATAAAAAATACGATTTAATAGCAAATGTGCTATCATTGATTTACAAGTGCAAAGTGAATATGATTTCATACGTAATGCCTGGGAGGAGCTGGCAACAAGACATCGCATCAAGTATTGTAAAGAGTTTGGAATTAAGCCTAAAGTCGAAGCATGAACCCAGTTTATTGTATTCAAGAGGATTCTGGCGTCTGCTTCATTTGAAAGACGACGGGATATCGAAGGGGCAAACAACCATATGAGTTTTAAGCAGTTTGAGCTCAGATCATCGGATGTAGAAAAAAGACTTGACACGGAATTAATTAAAGAGTAAATGAAAATTATTAGATTAGCCATTAAATATATTTATTGTGGAGATAATACTTGTTTTGTCACTGACAGTATATGGAGACAGTTGATTGTTTAATTAGAGACATGAATACGGAATTTTTAATTCATTGAATTCCCTTTATATACCAATTGTTCTATATGTGAGACCAGTGTTTCAATTTAATACAGTGAATTTAGGAGTGTATCGACAAATTCTTTACGAGATTTTGAGATTGAAGAAGAAGATTTTGTTCAAGATAAATTTGATAATGAACAGAAGGAAATTTTTCAAAAACTTCAAAGGATTATTGAAGAGTCTACCAGCAGATCCCAAACAGGTTTTGATATGAATTCGTATTAATCACTAGCCCATCTGACATTTCAGTTGAAAAAAGAGTTTTCTAGTTGGTAACAAGGGTCTCGATGTGATTATTTGAGAATGATTTGCATAAAGGCTAAATGTGCTACTCAGTGGCAGACAAATAATTTTTGAGTGTATATAATTATGTGATAAAAGGAAATTTCTGTTTTAAAAAACATTAAAATTCCTGTTTCTCTGACTCTATTCTTTCCTTATTTCTCTAGTCTTTTAATTGAATCACTAGGAAATCAAAAAGATTTCAAAATTTCAATTGTGGGATATACGCTAGTATGTAAAAATGGAAAAATGAGTAAAATTTGCAGAAGGGGTATCTAGGTCGCTCATCAGATACTCATACAAGCTTGCAAAAAATGCATTGGTTTTCGAATAATATCTGGATCTTAATAATATTTGTACATTTTAATATAACGCTATAGATGAAGACATGAATACCTGATTATTTTATCAGTTATGCACACCAAGAAGCATATTTTTCCGCCCGATTTTCGCGTCAATTTATATTTAAATTTAACGATTCAAGCAAACCTATGAAGGAGATACAGAGAAACACGTATTCGCATCCAAATGTTGTGCTCCCAAGGTAAATCTAGAAGGGAAGATGGGAAGATGATCATTATCAGCCACCCGACAGTTCTCAAGTACTTGTCAAAAGAAGTAGTAAGAAAAGCACACAAAACGACCAAAGAAGCTTTCACCACGCATATCTGCACAGGTGATGCACAACGTAGAGAAAGGACAGCTGCAGACAGGCGGCTTATGAAGTGAAGTGAACGCTCAGCATATCAGTGATCGTATCAACAGTAACACGCACATTACAATTAGTGAGGCTTAAAAGCTACTCTAAGCCCCAAAAGCTCGGTTTCCAACCTGTCACAAGAATACTCGACTCGAATATGCCAGAGTCATGAAAAAGTTCCTTGATGATGACTTGAGCAAAGTCATATTCAGAGATAAAAAAAAAAGAAGAAATTTATTCAACTAGAAGCACCTGTACCTCTATAGAAGGAAATTTTAAAACTCCTACGGAGGTCCAGGGTACTTGGAACAAATCCTAAACCCACTCTTTCGAGCTTCGGGCAAGCCCTTTTTTATCCATGCTGCTCCCGCATGTTGATCCTTTCGATCATCATCCGGCCCCACATCCCCTTTTTTCGGGGGTTTTTCCTTTTATGAGGAGGGTGTGACGTTCTGATATAAAATGTTATTAGTTTCACGCACATATGTGTGTTACTTATCCGGACAACCACGAAAAGGCTACAGTCATCCGTCTTACGACAGATTCTGCCCAGATATTCACAGATCAAAGTAGGATTTACATTGCCGGCCCAGACTCTGATAGACGTGTGTGGTGCCGTCCAGGGCGTCGTCTTCTTGACCCCATGTGACCCAAACTGTCAGGGGTGATGAAATATCAGTGATGGTATGGGGCGCAATAACATACTAAGGTATGGGCAAAATCGTGTTCACAGGCACAATAATGAATGTTGATGTGTATTCGGCTACTCTTAGTCTCGGGTATGGCAAGACCCTGCAGATGCATAATCTGAATGCCGATAAAACTATTCTTCAGCAGGACAATGACTCTAAACACTTGTCAAAAACAGCCAAGGATTTCATTAGGGCTACGGTATTACGTCTGCTAAGATGGTCAAGCTGTTCACTTGAAATGAATATTATTGAAAATCTCTGGAGCTACCTGAAGATCAAGATTTTTGAAGAACCAGTGTTGCCGGGAACAAAGGCAGAATTCAAGGAATTTGTCGAGGGAACATTGTATTTAATACCAGTGGAGTATTTACAGCGTCTTTATGATAGTATCACGCACAGAATCGATGAGATGCTTTGTTTCAAAGGTGGATACACACATTATTAATAAATTGTTCCTTGGGATGCATAAATGGTAAAATAATCAGGTATTCGTGTCTTCATCTATAACTTTATATTAAAATGTAAAAATATAATTCGAGAATCAATTCATTTATTAAAAGCTTGTATAAGTACCTGACGAGCGAACTAGATATCCATTCTAGAAATTTTACCATTTTTGCACACCAGTGTACTAAAATCAGGGAGTGTGATATGGATATTCATCAATCTTATAATTTCCTAACACAACAAATTCAAATTTTAAATGAGTCTCTCAAGAAGAATCATGGTAATCCTAATAGACATTGTTTTCCTAATTTGTTATTAATATTGCTGTGATGAGTGATTAACATTTCATTGATTTATGCTGCTAGTTGGTTTATAGGTTATTAAGCAAACGTAAAATCTGGAATTATGTATGCAGCCGATAAAATATGAAGACTAATAAAGAACCAATCACACATAGAATTCTCGATACAAACATTCAATTTACTAAATAAATTATGTCTTCAATTCTCACGAGTTCAATGCACAACTCATCTCAACTAAGAAATTTTATTAGACTAGGCTATAAATATCGGAGAACTATGAAAGGGATTGAACAGAACATCAACCAAATATATAATCATTAAATAATTATTCCTTCCAGTCATGTTTGATTAGAGTTCATTTGCAAAATAATAATATATCGAACTTTATTGGCTCGAATATTATATAGCAGAAATATTCTAATTGGATGAACTTGCATTAATCAGTCTATGAAATCATCAATGAAAAAGAAATTATTTGATTATTTAGTTCAAACAAACTCAGTTAAGATTCAAAGTGTCGAATATCTAATATATATAACATCTCTCGTGTAAAAATCAAAGAAATCAGTACTCTTAGAGTCAAATCCATTGTTCCTTATGATGGATTCTGACAAATTGGCCATTTCTAGAGCTAAAATTATTTGGAACACAATTTATCACCACTACTTTGAAATTTCTCTGTCAACTTTGCATCATCATGCTTCCATGTATTGCATAATTGTATCAAATAATTTCTTCTCTTGAAATTATGTATATTACTGAGTAAATTGAAGAAGACTTTAATAGCAGTCAAATGGTAAACAATTGGGCAGATTCAGCTATATATCCGAATCTAGTGTTTGCACCACACCGGCTTGTCATCTCTTTTCCTTATCAGGAACACTTGTGAGTGTGCTAAATTCGGCAGAAGAGTTTTTACTGATGGATATAATTGAATTTTTGTTGAAATCTCTCAGAGTATATTCACTTGGCTTATCCATCTATTATAGGTCTGGAAAAAATTTACGTTGCTTGAAGGTCTACTAAGACTAATTTTGTTTAATTGTGTTATTATTCTTCATCATGTGTGTATGGAACTGAAAAGAATGATCATAAACGTTGTAATAATCAGGTTCCAGAGATTAACAATAAGCGGGAAATGATTCTCAAGTTTCAGAGGAACGATATACAAACTACAACTATGAATGGCATATTTCTTCTGTATAGCAAATACTAAACAAATGTTCATATATAATTTGTGTAAAAAAGTGCATCATTTGTTTTATATGACCATATGCTTTGAGAGTTGTGTTTTCATCACGAACTTTATACCTGGATACATTATGTTTAGTTTTTTTTAAATATCGCGCATATCAATAGAAAAATCCATTTTTATCTCTAAAATAAAATTTTTGTAAAAAAGCGCATAATTTTTCAATGCTTCTCCCACCAAATCACCAGGTCTAAATACCGTGCCCATCTTTATATCAATATGGCAATCGAGAAATTCCTTCTCGAAAAAATTATTGGTCTCTCAGACGAAGGATACACACAGACAGAAATGGCAGCAAAAACTGGCTCGTCACAAACCCGCCACCTCTCGCTGCTTGAAGAAACATATTCAATATGGCCACATTACCAATATGAGTAATAATGGCAGGCCTTCCGTTATTTCTTCTCTTTTTAAGTCTCTTATTTTCAAGAAAGTGAGGGCAAACCCACGGCTATCCCAAAGAAAGCATATCTCGAAACTGTCAAAATCTCACGATAACGGTTTGTCCTAATACCGTTAGAATTCTTCTTTGTTCTGAAAATATTTTTGCCTATTCTTCCGCGAAAAATTCAATATTACAGACAAGTTTCATCGATACTCACCATCAAACTTAGCAGAATCTGTCGTGAGACGGATGACTGTAGTCTTTTCGTGGTTGCCCAGATAAGTAACACCCCGATGTGTGTGAAACCAATAACAGTTTATATCAGAACGTCACAGCCTCACCATAAAAAGAAAAATTCCGAAAAAAAGGGGAGGTAGGGCAGATGGTTTACATGCGTGTGGAGCGGCATGAATAAAAAAGGGCTTGCCCGAAGCTCGAAAGAATGGGCTTAGAATTCGTTCTAAGTGCACAGGAGCTCAGTAGGGGGCTTACATTTTTCTCCTATAGAGGTAAAGGCGCTTCTAGTTGAATAAATTTCGCTTTTTTTACTCACCATCAAATGGCCAAGGACAGAACTGGGCCAACTCAGAAAGAACAGAAAATGATGGTTTTCAGCGATAAGAGAAAGTTCATTCTTTGCTACTCAGATGGAAAGAGTAGTGTGGTGTAAGCCTGGTTCCGGGCTTTCAATGAAGAATATTACCAAAATCCAACAATTTGGTGGTGGCTCGGTGATAGTGTGGGTCTTCTTCTCATATCACGCGTCAGGAAACTAAGGATTTTGATGCACCAAAGTATATGTCTATTCGTGTGCCTGCTTTTCCTCCTTCATTGGTGTCCATGAAACTTTCTGATTTAATTTTTTAGCAGGACAATGATTCTAAAAGCATGACAGGCATAAAGAAGTTGTTCTTTGAGAATAGAAACATACAAGTACTGCCATGGACACTAATTTCACCCTATCTAAATGCTATAGAAAACTTAAGGTTATGTGAAAAAACGTTTGGCCGAATATGAGTTAAAAAATATTGTAAATTTGAGAGACAAATCTTTGAAGTATGGAATAGTATTCCAAAAGAAATGTATGAAATATATGCACTGAGTTTTGATGAGATCGTGGAAAGTATATTAATTAGAAATTGTGTGTTTTTTGTCACTAAAATTTAATTTTAAGCGTAAAAATGTGGGTTTTCTAGTGATATTGAATGTTTGAGAAAATCGGATGGCACATAACGCATACAAAGATTTGGCTTGTTATGAAAATACAACACTCAAAGTATATGGTATTATAAAATTTATCATGCGATATTTTTGCACAAATAATATCATGTCTTCTTTTTGGGATATATTGCTTTATATCATCCTATTATATTTTCTAGTGTTGAAGACGCCCCTTAATATATATAATCATAATTTATACGAATAATAAATGGATCGAGATGACTTTAAACTAGAGCGAGAAATGAAAGTATCTTCATGCTGTCTTGCGGTATAATGAACATTTTATAGTGTTGAAGATTGGTTCTTTTATTAAGAGATTGGCAATCTCTTTCTTAACTGCCTGTGAAAAATTATATGAATTTGAAAAATGAGGAAGACTCCAGGCTCCAGTTGTCTGTAAAACAAGTTTGCAGCCACTATTTAGGAGGTAGAGGTGTAAAGCTCGTGCTCGAGCATTTACGATAGTTGTTCGGCTTTAAATTCCGGGTGGTCAAAGAAAGTGTTTATATATGAAAACAAAACCACTCCACTTTGAGTACGAAGCATATATGTTGCTGCTAGTTATCAAAGCTGGCCAGGGTATGATAGGACTTGTCCCTGAATTTAGTGTGATTCGTTGTGTGTTTTCCCGATTTTGCCTGGGCCAAGTTTTCTCTATACAAGTAGAGTTTTTAGTAATCCGTTTGACAATAAGGCTTTCATTAATTACTCGCTAGCTAAAGAAACATAGTGAAAATAAATTACTTTTTTTTAATACAAAAAATGAACACTTTAAATCAGAAATTGAAAAACAAAGAAAGCAACAGAAGAAATGAAGATTGAGGAAGAACAGAGTCTCCCAAAAACATCCCCTGATCTGAAAGCTAGTTCTAAAACTTCCTCGGAAGTCCTAATCAATGATTTCAAGTCGGATGAGAATGGATGATCAAAGGAATTCTTTGAAGCTGTACACATAAGATTTGGAAGGATGCTTAGATTTGGCTGAACTAGAGCTCTAATTGTATTTTGTGGCAAGTTCCAGAAGAAGATATTTCTAGGGTAATTTAAATGGATGGCAGTCTCAAGGTTTCATGATAGATTTGATGGGGACACAGTCAAGTGTGTCAAAACGATTGAAAATTGGTTAAAAATCTGAAGTCTAACTAATGCGAAATTCGGTTAAAGAATGCATCTACCAAGGACTGATGATAAAAAAAAAGAAGAAGATACCCAATGAAAAGTGGATCGACAGCTATTAGAGTTTCTGATTCTAATAGTTGGCGACTATGTTCGAAATAAGCCTCATAAGAGAATGACAGAAATCACAGCAACCATCAGGTGTGTACAGATGGCCTACGAATTAGAAAGCATGAAATCCCGGGTACCCTTAAATGGAAAGATAATATCGATAAAAAGACATTAAATCTTCAAGTGCGAAGTGATTTACTTAGTAAGTCACAAAAGAACGAGAAGCTATCCAGAGAGGATAAGAGAAAATTCGTGAGATTTAAGAGTCAGGAGAAGCTCAAGCTGGGGAATTCAATTGACTGCATTGAGTAAATTTCTCGAATCATGGAAAAAATCTTGATCTATAAGAAAAGGATTGAAATATATGAGAAGAGAAAAGACTTCTCCAAATTCAAGATTAAGTTTATGACTATCTAAGAGAGAATATGGATGAAGGCGTCGATTTTTCCACCTTTGAAAAGTTTCAGAAGATCATCAGCTTTCTTCCAAATTGAAAGGCTGCTGGTTCAGACGTAAACCACAATTTCTTCGTAAAGAAATTGAGATCCCTCCATGAAACTCAATATGAGATAATCAAAGGCATTTACGTAAATTCTAGAAGTGAAGATTATTGGTTTTACAAAGGTATCATATACCTTATTCCCAACGGAAAACCTCAAGAAGAAGGAGACTTCGGGCTTATAACCTGTATGTCGAATCTATATAAGCTCACAACTAAATGTGTTACGCAAGTAATGCAAATATTGTTGAGTTTAGAGGTCTTTTGAGTGAAAACAAAATTGGAAAAGTAAAAATGGTCCAAGGAGCGAAGGAGCAAGCATTATAAATCTGGTCATCAACAAAGAGCATACCAACTCTTTAAAAACTGCTTGGATAGATGTCAAGAAGGCGTTTGATTTGGTTGATCATGACTACCTTATCAAATGTAAAGAGAGCCTGAAGTTCCCTCGGTGGATCACAAGTTTCTTTAAGGACGCTATTTCAAGGTGTAAAGTTGATGTCAGATTGAACGGAGAATAAATTTTAGGGAAAAGGTTGGAGAGAAGTATCTTACAGGGAGACGGCCTGTCCCCTCTCTTATTTGTTTTATGCATGGATCCACTAAGCCGTAAGCCAAGTGCCAAATGTCAGAAAGTCGGTGTTAAACCCGAATCTGATATGTATATTATAATTTTTTTGCGCCTAAGGAGAGAGAATCTTCAAAAGACACCATTTGGGTAGTGTGAGACTTTTACTCACTAAAAACTCTCCTTCATGACTACGGCTCTGATAGATCCACCATACCCCTGTGGTCATGTATATTATAAACCACCTTCTATTTATTGATGATTTGAAATTGCTTACTGAATCTGATCAAGAACTTCAAAGAATGATGAATGAGACAAAATCGTTCTTTAAAGCAATTGGCTTGGAAATGAATAAGACCAAATCCGCAACCAATAGCAAAGTTTGTGAATCAGATGCCACGCTTTTAGAAGGCAAAGAGAGTTACAAATACCTGGGAATTATTGAGACAGCTAGTAGTACAATGTCCAAAGATTCTTTTGAAAAAGAAGAAATGAAATTTTAAAAAGAATCAAGAATTTGTGTGAAAGCAAACTAAATGCAAAGAATTTATTCAAAGCGATAAACGAGAATGCTGTGTCTGTACATAATTACCATATTGGAGTATTAAAGCTTGAACCAGAAGAATATGTCAAACTCGATGAATCCATTAGGAAAGTACTAATGGAATACAAAGTTCACTTACAGCCAGCAAACAAAGAAAGGCTGTATTTGCCAAGAGCCAAGATGGGAAGAGGAATGTCCAAAATTGAGCATAAGAGTGAGAGCATGCTCCTTCAATTAAAGAATTCCCTGGAGAGATCAAGAAGTATGTCCTTAAGGCGTAATGCCTCAATTAAGGTTGAAGAAGACAATAAGACACATCTCTCAACAATTGACAAATACATAAGACTGAAGTATAATACAGAAGGCGAGATTACCAAGGAATCTCTTCATGAATCACAAATTAAATCCCTAATGAACAACATTAAAAGCAAACAACTCCACGAAAGGTTGTTTAGGGTCTGTGATCATGAACTTCCCTCTATTAAAGATTCCTCAGTGTGGCTTACCAAAGGAAATATGAAGCCAAGAGACGAAGGAGCTTATTGCTTCCTTCAGGATAGAAATATATTCTTTGGAGAAAAAGTAAAGTGCCCACATTGCAAAGCTGTACCAAAACAATAGAACATTTTGCTTCTAAATGCGACCGTATACTAGGTCATGATTACATGAGAGGACATAATGAAGTGTTAATATGCATACATTTATCACTGTGTAGAAGATTCGGAATTAAAAAGACAAGAAAACTAAAATCCCATTCCGTTCAAGAAGTTGTGGCAAATGAAAATGTCGAGATTCGAGTAGATACAAGAATTAAGATATATATTAAAATACAACATGACAGACCAGATATCTTCTTACATGATAAAAAGAAAAATGAAATAACTCTGATCGAGGTTGGAATCACCAATCTTGACTTATTAACTCAAGTTGAAAATGAAAAAAACTAGAAAATATGATTTAATATCAAACGAGTTATTATTGATTTACAGGTGCAAAGTGAATATAATTTCATACGTAATGACCTGGTATCTAAATACAAAAACAAGTATAGCAAGAAGATTGAGCCTAAAGTCGAAGCGTAAATCTAGTCTATTGTACTCAAGAAAATTCTGGAGTATGTTTCATTTGAAACACGACAGGTATCGAAGAGGCGGACAACCTTGTGAGTTTTGAGCAATTAGTGCACAGATAATTTGGTGTAAACAAGAGACTTGGCACGGCATAAATCAAAGAATTTTTGATAAATAATATATTACCTATCGGATAAATTCTTCTAGCTATTAAATAGTTCTCCTTTATTTAACTAAAAAGTATATGATCAGCTAATTAAAATATAAATACAGAAAACTCTTTAATAAAAGTGTCTTCTTTAAATACTGAGTTAGTTTACGACAAAATAAATTCTTTTAAAAATTATTCATCGAATTCATGAATTTTTGCACTATTTTGAACAATTTCAATCATTTTCCGCACTATGAATCCACATTGAATATTTTAGATTTGACTGGAGATTATAGGATTTGTAGTGGATCACTCGTCTTCTTTCCTGATAAAAAAAAGTCATTCTGGCCTAAATATTCGAGTGAAGAAGTGATACTTTTAAATAGGAAGATGTCTTTTATAAGAATTTCGAGTGTTTCGAGCTATTAATAGAAATGACTGTAAAATTTATAAACAAATCTAGCTACGTATTATGTAAGATAAATCATCCCTTAAAACTTCATGCAAACATACTTTTAGCTTAAAAGATTTAGCATCTTCAAAGACGCATAAATTCAAGCATATTCTATATCAAAAATTTGACATATTTCTGGCACTGAATCCCGTAAAAAAGATGATAGAATAAATGATGCTTAGGTTTTAAATAGATTTCTCAACATTAAAAAAGTAAACAAAATTGAACAAAAAATCTCCCAAGCCGGAGTCGAACCAGCGGCCCTCTGATAGCTACATCATCTACAGTCAGATGCTCTACCACTGAGCTATTGAGAGCTAAATACAAACTCTGATAGCTACATCATCTACAGTCAGATGCTCACACTGAGCTATTGAGAGCTAAATACAAACTCATTGATTTATTAATTTTATTGTTGTGATTAAAAATTAACTTTATTCGTTTATAAAGTGCCAATTTATTAGGATGTTAACTGGGCAGAATCTGTCGTAAGACGGATGACTGTAGCCTTTTCGTAGTTGTCCGGATAAGTAATACACTCATGTGTGTGAAACTAATAACAGTTTATATCAGAACGTCACAGCCTTCTCATAAAAGGAAAATCCCGAAAAAAGGGGAGGTGGGCCGGATGATGATCGAAAGGATCAACATGCGGGATCGGCATGGATAAAAAAGGGCTTGCCCGAAGCTTGAAAGAGTGGGCTTAGGATTTGTTCCAAGTACCCAGGACCTCGGTAGAAGGTTTAAAATTTCCTCCTATTGAGGCACAGGCGCTTCTACTTGAATAAATTTCGTTTTTTTTATTAGGATGTTAAAATCATATTTATAGTATCAAAATCACTATGACATTTATAAAATTTATTTCTGTTTCGAATTCTACATACTATTCGAAGCAATGCTCTAGATCCAACAATTATAGTTCTTATAACTTGGCTATATCACATTAAAAATATCTTAAAACCTTTTTAAAAATACCGATATAGTTTCTAATCATTTGATTAGAGACAACACACTCAAAGTCGGCATGGCGAAGATGATAGGAATCCTCGAAAGATTTCCATAAGGACTAGATTATATTAACAATTATTTCTAGGGCGCTTATTTGCTCAAAAAGTCATGTAATTAGAATAATATTGAAGCCTTAAAGACTGAGATTGGGTATGCAATGATGTGACTTGGATTTTGCTTTAAATATGTCATTTTAAGATTTTCGAAGGAGCATCAAATAATGTATTTAAAAAATCGGGATAGGGCCTTTATGATTGGAATTCCGGGAGAGATGGGAAAGATTGATCAAAATTATTTTGGTAACGCACATTGTTAATAAATTATCTCTTGGTTGTTATAAATGGTATTTTACATGAATCAATATATCCTTTCATAATTAATCTTTCTACCACGAATTTATCTGTGGACAAAATTTTGGCACAAACGAGAAGTTAAAAATCTCTCTTCAAATTTAAAAGTGATAGAATCGAAGTTTTTGAAATTTTATTACAAGAAACTATAACATACTTAATATACACGACTTAAATGAAGACCCAAAGATATTTATTGAAATTTTAACTTCCACATAACCCACTGAACTGGGCCAAATCAAATTTTCTTGCCTTAGCATAGATCAAATGACAAGATTTACTCCGGCAATTATTATTGTGTTTAAGGCTGCTAGCCTCTTCAAGATTAGAAAATCAAAAAGATCTTTTAGAATTTCCAGCCGATATAGGCTCATATATTTGCCAAAAAAAAATTTACTAGTTATTGAATATACATACTATTGTGGTACTTCCTGAATCAGTATCAGCTTCAAAATTAATTGTGATATCCACTTTCGTGGGATATTTAATACGACATTTTCAGATTGTTTGTAGGTACGCTTCCAGAAACCAATAGCAAGGTATTTATAAAAGAAATTCTGTAAATGCTTGTCTAAAGCTGACAAAGAAATGAAAATATTGTGAAAAGAGAAACCAGGGTAGAGCATTACTATAAGTTGAACAATAGAAACTTAAGAAAAAGATTTACGAAATCGATCAACTGCGAATAGTGAAATAAACAACAAGATGATTTAGGGTATGTTCAAAAAAAAAACATATAATCGATTTTATTACACCATATTCTTTACGGTTATATTTTCGTGGTTAAGTATATGCCTAGATATTTTATGCCTTATCAGATTTTCTCAAGCATCCCATACCACTAGAAAATAAGATTTTAGTGACAAAAACTCGCATAATTTCTAATTAATAATTTATATACACTCCACGGGCTCTACAAAGGTCCAACGTACATTTTGAAAAGTTCAGTCCATACATTTCACACATTTCTTTGGGAATACTATTTCATACCCAAAAAATGTTGTTTCTCAAATCTGCAATGTTTTTGGCTCATATTCAGCCACACGTTCTTTCACATAACCCACAAATTCTCTATAAGATTCATATCGTACAAAAATTTTGGCCATAATAGTATTTGTATATTTTTATTCTCAAAGAACTGCTTGTTATACCTGTCGTCTATTTAGAGTCATTGTCTTTCTGAAAAATGAACACCGAAAGTCACATGTGCTTCAAATGAGGGGGCAAAGCAGACGCGAAAATGAACACATATTTTGAGGCATCAATAATCCCATCGATAAACACCAGTCCTTCGACGCCGTAATATGAGAAGCAGGCCTTCATAATCACTGAACCTCCACCAGATTTTTTGGGGTTTGGTAATGTTCTTCATCAAAATCTTGAACCAGATTTACACCACACACCACTCTTTCTATCTGAGTGGCTGAGATTTAACTTGCTTCGTTGCTGAAAACAACAGTTTTCAGCTGTTTCTGGGTTGGTCCAGTGCCTGGCCATTTTATAACGAGTATCGACATGCTTAGCCTGTAATGCTGGATTTGTTACGGGGGAATAGAAAAAAATGTTTTGAGAAGAAAGTACTCCTCGAGCCACACCTTCGTACTGATAACCATGGGGTTGCCTTCACTTTATTGAGAACAGAAGACTTTAGAAGAGGAGAAACAAATGAAGGCTTGCCATTACTACTCATATTGATACGGGTCCATATTTCTTGTGCCTCATCAAGCAGTAAGAGATGGCACTCTGGACTGACCTGTGTGTATCCTTCATTTGAGAGAAAGATGATTTTTCCGAGAAGGAATTTATCTATTGCCATATGGATAAAAAGAAGAAAACGGCATTTGGAGCTGGCGATTTGTTGGAAGAGTTGGTATTGAAAAATTATGCATTTCTTTTGCACATAAATCTTAAATTGAGGTAAAATTGGAGGTTTGGAAAATTGGATAGCACATAACGTATCCAAGGATATGTTTCGACATGAGCATACAAGTCCTAAAGCATATGTTTTCATAAAATTGATTGTTCGTTTTCTTTGTAGAAACTATATCATTTACACAATTTAACAGTGTGTTAAAATTTTATCGGCTCGATATTAGTCTACTAGACATAGCCGAAACAGTACTAGATTTCAAAATTCTATTATTAGTACATTTAAAAATATTTTCAGAATTAGGACTTGCCAGAAACAATCAAAGTGTTGTATATAATGTTTTTAAGTTTTATCTTTGGAAAAATGTAGTAGTCAGCATGGTCGATATAGTTATGCATATCAAGACAGATTTTAAACTCGACTTTATATCATATAAGGTCCGATCTTTATTTAGAGGACTCTGGTATCGTCCTAGATCGCAAGAAATGTTTATCTGAACAAGGAAACCCATTTGTGCTGGGCCATCTGATTTCCATGGATGAAATTTAATCAGATTAATCTAAGGTAAGACAATCAAAGAAAATAAACATCCAGAAGACAAACAAGAACTTGAGTCATTCGTGAATTCTTTAGAAAATTCATCGTCAATCCTTCTTTATATGTAAGCCGCTATATTCTCTGTTAAAGATGTATATTAGTACAGCTAAAATTAAAAAAGAACTACAAACAGATTATCTTAAAAATGTAAAGGTATAGAAGAAAACGTATATGGTATGAGTGAAAACGTCATACGTGTATATTCTGATATAATCAAGCCACTTTATTTGATACATCTTCGATAGAACATTGAGCCATTTTATCACAGAGGCAAAAGGATAGTTGAGGGCGTTTTCGTGTTGTAACTGAGTTCATAATCCAGCTAAGACGCGATATAGCATTGCAGAGAAAATACGATTGATTCTTGTAACACCCATAGAACATTTCAGACAATTTTTGTCATTTTCAAAGATTTATAATTGATGCAGACCACATGGACTTGATCCATTTAACTAAAGCCAACATTACAAGTAAATGTTGGACTCCAAATCCCAGAGATTTCCAACGAGATGAAAGTATTACAACTTTTAATCCGATTGATGCTATTGAATCGATTGAATCGATATGAAAGATTAGTTCAGAAGGCGTATAAAAATAATATAATAAATATATCTTAAAATATTAAAGCCTATTCTAAAATAGAAAAAGACCATATTAAGTCTATTAAGATGGTCATTGGAGATTTAAGAGCATGAGTTCTACTATTTTAACCATATGAAAAACCCCCGATTTTATGCCAGACATGTCAAGTAAAGTTTTCAATTGTGGCGGAAGAGTTGCATAAATTTGAAAGGAAAGAACAAAGTCAACCCCTATATGAAAAGTCATTAAAGGAATTGTGGAAGCATATATATATATAGATATCTGGTATGATGAAAAAATCAATAGTATGTATTACATATCAAGGGCTTATAATTGGGAAAATATCAATTCAAAGAGCATGAAAATATCCAAATGAATTAAAATAACAACTTGAACAATGCAATAATTTTACTCAATTAAAAATCTATGATGCCAAATAATTATGGGAAATATGCATGCTTGTTTTATTTTTCAACTCTAATTAAAATCTGATCATATCTCAAATGACAACAATTTTCCAAGCAAAAAAACCAAATTATTTTCACTATTTCGTTGTAGTTGGTGTGTGATCTGGAAAACCTTATTGCCAAACTGATTGCTAAAAACTCCATCCGAGGGATGGATAAAATTTGGCCCAGACAAGATCAGAAAAACACCCAACGGATCACTCTAAATTTAGGGATAAGCCCTACCATATTCTCGAAGATGCTTTCCTTTCTTGCTCTAGTTTAAAGTTATCTCAGACGAACAATTTTACAGGTAATTGAAAAACTCACAAGCTTATTGTGCCATCCAAGACTATGTTAATAGAAAATTGTTTTAAATTTAAGAATGTTATGCTCAATAATTTTACAAATATAGATAAATCATGGATCCCCGTATAAGCCCAGTATACGAAAAAAACCTTTAATCAGTAAGATTGTTACTATCAATTGATAAAATTCTGAACTCCAAAAAACAGATCATTTTTAATAGCAAATAAACAAATATAAAAATTTTCCCAGAGATAGACTCGGTTAACTTCAAAAGGTGGGATCCTGTTCCAGTGAAATCCACATCTCAAATTGTTAACAAAAATATCAAAAAATATTTAATGTTGCTAAATGATGTACTACTAAGAAATCAGGCCCCATTTTGTGAGTCAGATTCGACCCAAGGCAAATTAAAACCAAATATAGCCTAGAAAGATCATTATGGCCAAATAATGTT